>CM075019.1:901733-947005 GCA_037576675.1 Pangasius sanitwongsei
GAGTGAGTGAGTGAGTGTGAATAGACAGAGTGCTAGAGTGAGTGAGTGAGTGAGTGAGTGTGAATAGACAGAGTGCTAGAGTGCTAGAGTGAGTGAGTGAGTGAGTGTGAATAGACAGAGTGCTAGAGTGCTAGAGTGAGTGAGTGAGTGTGAATAGACAGAGTGCTAGAGTGAGTGAGTGAGTGAGTGAGTGTGAATAGACAGAGTGCTAGAGTGCTAGAGTGAGTGAGTGAGTGAGTGTGAATAGACAGAGTGCTAGAGTGAGTGATTCGGCGATAAACAAAATGGCGCCTGATGAGAACTGGTCGATGGAGTATTGGAAACGTATCATAAAACGTGGATAAATGGTTAATTAATAACAATGTGGTGAAAGGAAGTGTGTGTGTGTGTGTGTTTGTGTGCGTGTGTGTGTGTGTGTGCTTTCCTTTACCTCTCCTTGGCTGGGGCAAATTTTTAAAATCCTGTACGTATCAAACTCATCAAGCTTCACGGCCTGGTGAAAGCTGCACTCGTCCACCCGCACGGCCGCCCCGTAACCTGACACACAGACACACACAGAGAGAGAGAGACAGAGAGAGAGAGAGAGAGAGAGAGTGATGAAAAAGACAAAAAGGAGAGACAGGCAGAGAGCAAGAATAAGAAAGAAGACAAAGCATTTATTAATTTAAGGTGAGACACAGCAAACAGTGTAAAGTGCATCTCTAACATGTCTCCTATTACACTACAGTAATTAACAAGTCAAAGCTCATCCTCCGAAACGCTTGTTTCAGAGTTTTTACTCGTGTCTCATTACGTTTCTGAAAGTCAGCAACTTTGAAGAACTCTAAGCTCCGCCCACTTGGTGCGATCACATTTCATCATATATCACCTGAGCACCATACTAGTGCGTGGGAAGTTATAGAACACTGTACATTTTTAATCCTTTTGTCTCAAAATATTCAAAAACCAAAACAACTAATTATGAGGATATTATAAAGTATTCTCTCAATAGAGTGATAACTTTGGCGCTTATTTGTGTGCAGATTTCATATAAAAAAAATGATGTAAAAATGATGCAATATATTTACTCATACATAATTATATGACATGTATTTATTTCTTTAGTCAGTGTGTTAGTTAGTTAGTTATACAGCATATGGTATTAAACTGGCATCAACAAACTGCTTTGCTGCAACAATATCAGTAAATCAACTGGCAGAAATAAACCCTGTAGTGTCTTATTTAAAGTTTTTAAAATAAAATGATTATTACTGTTTAACAACATAAGAAATT
Source organism: Pangasius sanitwongsei (assembly GCA_037576675.1). NCBI lineage: Eukaryota > Metazoa > Chordata > Actinopteri > Siluriformes > Pangasiidae > Pangasius > Pangasius sanitwongsei. Next base: position 903,006 of record CM075019.1, read on the forward strand.
ATATTAATAGTACCACAGTTACCATGCATGGCTTTGTATTTTGTCAGCGTTTAGTTTATACGTGATTTGGATCGGACGCACAGGCGGTGACCAGTTGCCATGGTAACTGGAAAAGCGTCTCAGTGGCTGCTAAATCCTCACCGCTGCGGTTTGTTAAGATAGCGTGTAGTGTAGATGGTGTAGTATTTCAGTACAGCGATACGCTACACTGTGTTCCGTCACAGAGTCGTGTTAAAAACCAGTGTGGAGTTAAATACAGATGAATAAAGGTGTAAATGAAGACGGTGACGACTCTTACCTCTGAGCTGAGACTTCCCGATGCTAAACTCCTCGTTCAGGCCGATCCTCATCTCTACACGACACACGCGTGAGAGGAAAGTGTCGGGTGAGACATGCGGATTTGTTTAATAGCTAACTTTTGAACAGTTTCATAAAATAAGATATTAAGCTTCTATTTTTAATCATAATATCAGGACCACTACGATCAACACGCTGTTTATGTTCTTTAACCCTGTATTTCCTAGCATGCTAAGTAGCTACCGCGGCGATTAGCTAGCTTACAGCCTAGCTAGCAGAATACAATCATAAAGTTGTTGAAATTGAAATGTTTTTATTTTAGTCAGGAAGTCATCAAGTGTGAGTTTAACACAGTATTGGAACACAGCCGATAGTGTTGAATCAGCGTTATTGTACCTGAACATGAGGGAAGATAGCACTTGACTCTGATCTCTCCCTCCACATCTGCTTTCATCACGACCCCCTACACACACACACACACACACTCATCTCGGTGATGATCAATATCAATTTCCCAAAATCCTTCCAATCCCATTACTGTCAGGTCAAAACCCCAGAACATTGTTAGAGTAATATACTGTGTATACTATATAATATTTTTTAAATTAATTGTCCTTGTTAATTATAGACACTGAGATGAACTGACTTTTTACATGTAATGTTATTTCCATGTAATAAAAACTGAAGCACTCACATTAGAGCCAATAACCACTGAGAGTCTCTCCACCACGTCCACAAAGATCTCATTCTTACCTCCCTACACACACACACACACACACACACACACACACACAGAAAATATGTATTATGTAGCAACAGGTTCAATCCATCATAGAGGAGTAGAGGGAAAGAGAAACAAAGACAGAGGGGGAGAGATAGAGAGAGATAGAGAGAGGGAGAGATAGAGAGAGGGAGAGATAGAGAGAGGGAGATGACTGAATTACAAAATAAATCAGTATATTAAATATTAAATCAATTAATTACTGAAATAATCATACAATGAATTAAATAAATGACTGAATAAAGATCATGACAACGTTAACTAGTGAATAAAGTAATCACAAATCGAGTTAATAAATGGATAAATAAAAGTAGTGAGTGTGTGAGTGAATGTGTGAGTGAATGAGTGAGTGAGTGAGTGTGTGAGTGACTGAGTGAGTGAGTTAGTGAGTGAGTGAATGTGTGAGTGAGTGTGTAAGTGAGTGTGTGAGTGAATGTGTGAGTGAGTGAGTTAGTGAGTGAGTGAATGTGTGAGTGAGTGTGTGAGTGTTTGAGTGAATGTGTGAGTGAGTGAGTTAGTGAGTGAGTGTGTAAGTGAGTGTGTGAGTGAATGTGTGAGTGAGTTAGTGAGTGAGTGAATGTGTGAGTGAGTGAATGTGTGAGTGACTGAGTGAGTGAGTGAGTGAATGTGTGAGTGAGTGTGTAAGTGAGTGAATGCGTGAGTGAGTGTGTAAGTGAGTGTGTGAGTGAGTGAATGAGTGGGTGAATGAGTGAGTGAGTGAGTGAGTGAATGAGTGGGTGAATGAGTATGTGAGTGAGTGAGTGAATGAGTGGGTGAATGTGTGAATGAGTGAGTGGGTGTGTGTGAGTGAATGAGTGAGTGGGTGTGTGTTTGAGTGAATGAGTGAGTGGGTGTGTGTTTGAGTGTGGTACCTCTCTACTGTGAGACGCCATGATGGGTCGGGCTGCGGCGGCGCTGGGAGCCACTTTACTCTGCTGCGTCTCTGCTCCGAACTGCAGCACACACACACACACGCACACACACACACACACACACCCCTTTAACCCTCTTTACTCTAACTAACAGGTATGCAGTCAGACCGTATATTCTGGATTATAAATTCTCACGAGAGCGACGTTGCTGAGGTCGAACAGACTGAAGGGTTTGGAGGCGACCGGCTCAGTCTGAATAAAGTTCTTCAGGATGTCCATGGAGGTTGTCTGGATGTAGCCGTAATCCTGAGAAAGACAGAAACAACCAACCAAATGATTTGCTTTAAAATATATATATATATATCTCCAATATTAGAATTAGAGATATTTCATTCCCAGTCACCTTTTATACTCAGTTACAGCTTTGCATTATGTTTGGATATAATAAAATAAAAAAAAAATAAAAGTGTGTGTACGACTCACCACCATCTCGTCCAGGAGCTCGTAGATCAGAGCGAAGTTCATGCGGACGGTTTTCTCACACACACTGCCACAGTAATCCTTAATCAGAGCGACGAGCCTGCGCGAGACACAACACAACGACACAAGTGTACTTAATCAAAACGACACACGCATCACGCAGAAGCAGAAACGCCACAGCGACGTGACAGGTGTCGATACAGTGATGAGATGAATACGGACGCCATTCTGTCGCTTACCTGTTAAGAAACTCGACAACAGTGAACGGAGAAGGATCCGTCTTCGTAGACACGACCCAGTAAAGTCCAGCGTGCCGGATGTGAATAAAGTTCACACCTTTGTGACTCTAGAAAGCACAGAGACACAGAACAATGACTCTACACCATCATCAAGCATAAATTTAATAATCATTTAATAAAAACCTACCATAACCACAGGAGGCTGATCTCCACTCAGAGATGACACCATCTCATAAAAAGTGCTCATGGAGTCTTTTTCAACTTCACCACGGACTGAATGAGAGTTAAGCAAATACACAAACACACACACAGATACCTGAACATACACACAATTTGTTCGTGTATTCATCACTGACTGTTTAGTAAGTAAGATTTATTTATAAAGCGCATTTAAAGCAACTCGCCCTGACCAAAGTGATGTACAGCGAACAGAATGAAATAGCACACAAAACAATACAAATAAAACAACGTATAAAACAGCCAGACAAACAAACACCAACAAATGCGTCAGACTACCACCTTCTGCCCCTGATGAAAAGGTTTAGCATGTTCGAGTAGGTTTCGGAACGAGATTTTCATTCTGAAATGGACGTTGCTGTTTGATAGCTGTAGGAGGTGCAGAGACGGCAAACACAACACACCTCTCACCTCTGAGTTTTAACTGTGAACTTGGATTGGAACAGCCAAGTAATTTTATGAGGAAGATCTCAAGGATCTCTGTGCAGTCGAAGTCAAGAGCTGATCTCTAAACTCAACTCTAAAATAACCCGTGAGCAGGTGAAGTGAAGTGAAGCGAGGAGCGAGGACTGGAGGAGTGGTGTGAGCAATCAGGCAGCAGCGATCTGACATGAACACATGAATCATTTTCTCAAAATCGCTAAAGGACTGAAAAAGGTTGGGCTTTCACATCAATCATCCTGATGTGACAACAGAGTTGTGTCACTGAGTCACTTTATATAGTTTTTGCATTGTCAGCTGGTCACTTTACACCTTACTAAGTGTAATACTTTGTCTACGCATGCCAGTTTTTCCCCTCCCTCCTCTCTTTTTTCCCTTTACGTGTTTTGTGTGTATGTAAGCACTTTATCTGAGCCTTGCCATAAGCATTTCAATCTATATGTGTCTTGACATAATGTGTAAATGATAAATAAACTTGAGCTCACTTCTGAAATGTTAAATCAAATGACACCAAGGTGCTAAGGTATGTATTTAACCAAGATTCTTAAAATAGACTGGGGAGGATCATATATTTTGGATAAAGTTTAGTCTTTGGAAAAGCTTTACATAAATGAAACGTTATATATGTTTAAATACATAATTATTACAATTTTCTTAAACATGCACATCTTTAATCCACACTGTATCTTAGATTAATTTCTAACACTAACATCCAGTTATTCTTTTGATTAAAAACCTATACAAACACACACAAAAAAACAATAATGATCAGGATACAGTCTTTGTAGATCAGATGGTCGCCTTTTGATGACAGAATAAACACCTGAGAAATCATTTTCTCCACTATAATCTCTGCTAGCTCGCTAATTCCAGTTTACATCAGAATATTTCCGTGCTACATGCCATCAGAATCAGACTTAAACTCTTCCGGAAAAACATAATCATTTATTTATAAACAGCAAACCAACAAAAAACTGTCATAATATCGACATTAGGTAGCTACGCTACAACAACAACCGGCGTATATGATCCTTTACTTCCGGCAGCTGTAGGACCCTTTGTGTACCTATCATATGCGCCTGATTAAAAATCTGCTTCGCTAACACACAACATCGTATATTGTATATTTCAGTCACGTTGAATTTGAAAACATAATTTTAACAAAACATAATGCAAATTTTTTAAAGGACAAACTGAAGAGAATGAAGTCCGAAAGTTGTTGGCTAACGTTAAATTGTCTGTTTGAAATGCAAGTACATAACGTTCCGAGATAGTTATCACGATTGACAAGACTTTTCAGAATTCCACGCGTTTCAACACGAATATTTTACACTTAACTTATTTGCTTAATGTTTGAATTCATTTAAGTACACTTCAGTTCACACGCATCACCCGGAATCAGGCACATCAATAGCTACCTAATTAGTTAGTAACCTACTACTGCCACCTAGTGACCATAAGTAAGAAATACATCTAAATGCACAGACACACAGCTTCCCAGAAAATAAATGAACACGGGGATTAAAGAGGAATTAAACACAACACATTGAAGAGACTGGAGGAGAAACAGACACTAGTGTATCCGAGATTTATTAGATTAGATCGCATATACAGTTTAAGAGATATTGCAGACAATTTTACAAAGTTTAAAATCAGTTATTCACAGCCACTTTTATTTGCAAGGAAGTTGTCTGAGCATGCATGATGCTTCTCATTGATAAAACACCTTGTACAAATGCAAATATATTAACTTAGTTCTTCACATGAACACAGCTGAACACAGGAACAGTTACGCTTCTACAGGTTGTAACAGGTGTATTAGTGTGCTGATGTGGTCTGAGGTGTGCTTTCCACATTTATTTAAAAAAAAAAAAATCCATGAGTATTTATGGTTAAAAAAATAAATAAATTTAAAAAAACAGTCACAGCCTGGCTGATCTGTTCTGTTGATTTATTATTCAACCAATCAATGAGTCAATGAATCAATTAATCATTGAAGTTTTGGTTGTTTTTGTGCTTTTTCTATCATAAGATATTTTATTTCATATTTTACTCCAGAGATATGAACGCTGTTGGTTTATTTTAGTGTCTTTGAGGCTGAGTGACTGAGTGACCCCTTTATTTAAAAAATAAATAAATAAATAAATAGTAACACCTGTAAAAATGAGGCTAGGCATAGAACCGAACATAAACGTGACTCTTATGAGCACTGAGTGTCTGATTATCATGATCCTGTTTTGCTTGGAACATATTTTGGATTCCTGCTTTCTTCTCTCACACCTGGTTGTTGAACCCCATCACTACTCGAGTCCACCTCCACCTTCCCCCTGCTACAGTTTTTCATGGGATTTTTCATTTTTCTAGGTCGTGCCCAATAATGGACATTTCTAGTTAGCATTTGTGGCTGTTTGTTAACAGGAACAGGATTTTTTCCCCCTCCCATTAGCACAGAGGCAGATGTTGAAGCACAAATCTCCAGCTGTTTCTACAGGAGGAAGGCTTTAATTTTGCGGCTCTCCTGCTTTATTCTTTAAACATAGGTGTTGAGCTGTTCGTCAAAGCAGACAGCAAACTGGAGAGAACTGCATTTACTGGAGAATTCCAGCATCCAACATGTGATTTAGAGCACTGAGGTTATTAATAAGATCCAGAGGAATGGGACTGTAGCATTGCCTGGAAATGGGACACGTTTGGATCAGAAAAAAAAGACATAAATATCAGAAATCACACAAAGTCACACACAAGTACACAAAAGCACAAGGTTCCACTTTAGGAGTGGCCCTCGGTCTTGCATTTCTGAAGTGGGAGGAGCTAATTAAGCTTCAACAGCCAATCAGAATAAAGAACTTAATTATCAGGCAGCTCAAAAGTATTTATTCCAGACTGTCATTCTAACAGTTCATATCTGAGTGCTGAGTAAAGAGCGCAAGAGGTAGGACTGTGTATTTATTTCCTGTTATTATTATTATTATTATTATTATTATTATTATTAAAGTGTCTATCATTGATTCCAATTGATTTAGTCTTTCTGTCTAAAATGTGTCTTTGAGTCCTCCATAAGTTTATAATTTGTGTCTTAGAGCCAGAAAAGTACCAAACACAACAAATTTAATTAAATTGACCAAAATTTTATAAGATTATGTAAGTTTCAGCTTTACATATTAAGCTGTATCATTTACAAAGCAAAAAACAAAACAAAAGCCATGACATAAATAATGATTGAAAGTATCACAAAAAGATATACAGATATAAATAAATACATAATCTTATAAAATGTGACATTGGTGAAGTTAAGCAACAGGAAATGAAAACTAAATGAAAAAAGAAAATGAAAATTAAATCAGCTGGTAACAGAAATGCATATTGAAGCATGTGGAATAAAATGCAGGGTTTTAGGTGTGTTACTCATCAGCTTTTTCTGTTCATATTAAACATACTATTATATTGTGTAGTATTTTTTGACCAGTTTTAACTTATTCATCCCACTCAGGTATCGGAGATGTTCTCCTCCTCGAAGTCTGTCGTCAGGGCTTTGTCCTGTTTCTTAATCCTGCCTTGTAAGTGGACCCGTTTTTAACGCACCATCCAGTTATACTGACACTTTATTTGTTTATTTATTTTATTTCATGTTTTAATATTAAATGATCATTTCTCATGTGCAGCTCTTCTGCAGGCGACGCCTCTCACAAAACTTGCTGATAAAGCTAACAGTAAAGATCTTTGTATCACATTTTTATCCATTTTGAAGGCTGATTAGTAGTATCTGTGCAAATAAAAGAGATAAAGCTTAGAAATAACAGAGAAAATTATAGATATAAAAGTATAAAAGTACAACCATTCAGACATTACTGACAAAAATTAAACATAGTAATGAGTATCAATATATCCGCTCAATTTGAAATGTTATTACTGAAATTTTGAAGATGAAGCTGCTGAAATATATTCTAATTTCAGAACCAGGTCGGTCTGTAAGTATCGACTCGTTTGAAGCGCATAACTTCCTGGCACGTTCTCGCCGTTCAGCTGAGCCAAAATGGTACCAAAAGGATCCAGACTTCCAGTCCTACTATAGATACTACAGCAGCATTGGACACCTTGAGGGCGTAAGTGTTGTCTATCTCTCTGTTTGTCTCTCTGTCTCTCTTGCTGCTTTACTTCCTCTGTGTGTGTTTTTTTTTTCTTCCTGAACAGCTCTATGAGATCGACAAGATCCGGATGCTCTACCAACAAATGCGCCACTTGGAGCACACCTACGGCACGGACGCCTCCAAATACCAGAACATCTTAGGCCTTCAAATTCCTGAAGCCATTTCTCCACCTCCCACTACCAAACCTCCACCTCCACCCTCTACCCATCCACCAATGCTGTCTCTCTCTCAGTCTGATGTTATATACCTGTGCAATCCCAAAGACCCGCTCTGTAAGCCCAGAGTTGTCTATGTGCCCACCGGTGCTGTCGTTGTTCCCTGTGATCCACGTTACCACCCCAGCTGTAAGCTAAGTACGTCTACTAATCGCCCTTCTGAGGCCGCTGAACTGCATTCCACCACCCCTTCACCTGTCGCGAAACCTCCTAGCATCATCGTCAAAGGGATGGAGTACGAATGTGACCCTTACTCGGACCCCGACTGCTTGATCGAAAATGCTCCAAGACCTATAAAAGCGAGCGATCCTCCACTATCTAACCTCCCGATTAAATCTCTGCTCGTCAACAAAGCAGAAAAAGAGAATGAAGAAGACGCTCCTGCGTCATCATCTGAGGACAAAGGGACTTTGGATGCTTCCTATGGCCTCTATGATCCACATGATTACTACAGGGATCTTTATGATCCTTACCGTTATGTTAATCCAGGTCCTGGTCCTCAGTAAGACTGTGACTATGTCCAAAAATGCATAATACTGGGAAAATAGTGGGTCAAAATGGCAGACCACGATACAATACTATAATACTGGAGGTCAAAAATTGAAAACCTTTTTGATATTATTATTATTATTATTATTATTATTATTATTATTATTATTATTATATTTAGACTTCTCATTTATGCGATTTGGGCCGTAGTCCAGTCTTAAGTAGTTGGATGACTTATAGTATGGAAAGTAAAATAAACACCAAACATAACATGGAGAAAATTGTGATTTAAAACGTAAATTGATTTTAAAATAAAGAATTTTTTTAGGCTCAAATGTTGTCAGTGTTTGTGTAAATTAACAAATTCAGTGCTTTAGTAAAATACTGTTTAATAATCAGACTTTCGTTAAATCAGCGAAAGTCATAATCATTGTTTAAAAAAATAAATAAATAAAAACGCCTCAAAAATGGCTAGTTAGCTCAATTTTATGCTAATTTGTTTTAAAGATTACTCTTTTATTGTAAACTCATAGTCGTATACGTGCATAAAACGTATGAACATTCAATATAAAGTTAATAATAATGGTTAATTATGTATATTCACTTCAGCCTTAATTTTATATACTCATTTTAACACAAAAAAAACCCACTCAAATTAGCGTTTGCTAACTTGTGCAGCTAGCTAAATGCTACATTCGCATAATTCACAGTGCCAATACACTCGATAAACAATAATGCTCCTAAAATGTAATATGTAATAATTAGTGTAACTGTAGTGTATGAATATCTGACAACATCGTTTTGGTTATTTTATTTATTTGACTGTTTGACTTTTTGTAGCTCTTCCAACTAATTAGTTATTTAAGAACGTTCTAGCCAGCTGGCTAAGTTAATAAACGTTAAATGCTAAAATTTCTGATTCAGTTAGTGAAGTCGGTCCTCAGAGAGGCTGATATGAGATCGTGTCAAATTCAGAAGAAAGGTAGCGTGGCCGAGCGGTCTAAGGCGCTGGATTTAGGCTCCAGTCTCTCTGGAGGCGTGGGTTCGAATCCCACCGCTGCCAACAAGTTTTTCTTTCCTTCTTTTAAAATTTTTTATATATATATTTAAAAAAATATATAAAACGACTATCTTATATTTGGAATCTCTTAATCGCCGCTTCAATATTCTAAATAAACTACAGTGTTTAATGATGACGACATAAACAACGCGCCATTAAAGGCAACACAACAAGGCTTTCCAGAAATTAAACTTTTTTTTTTTTTTTCTTCACAAATACATATGTATCAGACAGGATTCATCGAGGTGCTGCTGTTCCCTGACAAAATATAATGCAAAACATAATCACATGTTCAAAGAATCTAATCGTGATCTTTTGTAACCTGGTTACGAAACAGATAAGAACGTACCTCACTGATGTGACGTCAAAACTAAGCGACGAAAGGACTGACTAATAAAAGTGTCAAGATGTTTACAGTCAGCATGTTTTATTTATTTATTTATTTATTTTCATGACATGTCAGTCAAAGTTGATTGTAAAACCTCGTGAGGAGTAGCTTGCAATGAGGCGTTGTCAACCGGAAGTAAATAAGTATTTATATTGAGTGCTCTTCCAAAACAAATCTTCCAAATGGTACACGTGGTACATGTATGCGTACCCTGTCTGTGTAATACGTAGTAGTTTGGTAATATAATTAAGAATGTTTGGAGGCTAAAGTTTTGACATAAGAGGCACCAAGTAGATAAAAGGCACCGCTGGGATTCGAACCCAGGATCTCCTGTTTACTAGACAGGCGCTTTAACCAACTAAGCCACGGCGCCATGTGATTACACCCCTTTTTTAACGTTTCTGAAATAACTATAGCTGCAAGTTCTAATCATCAGGTTTCAAGCACTTCAGTGCCTTTAATGACATGCGTAAAAAGATATTACTTAATATTGTGCAAGCCTACAAGCACCTACATCAGAGAAAAAGCTAGACGATTTTAAGAAGTATACAGGAATTTACAGTAAAGAAAGTGTTGTCCAGAGAATTGGACTACACTAGTTTAGTTGTGATCGAGTAAAAAAAAAAATCTAGGACTAGTTCACAAAAGTGTTTTTTTTAAAAAAATAATCTCAAATATTTAATGAATAATCTGATTGACACCAGTGGTTCATGAGGCAAAGTTACCGTGTGTGCATAATATACAATAATTTACACACGTACAACATGATAGAATCTCCCAGTGGCCAATTTTTTAAAAAAAAATTTTGCACAGACTTCTGGGGCAGCGAGTCAAACAGTCCCACCAAGTTTTGTTCTGATCGGCCTTCATTAACCTTGTCTAATAGCTCCTGAACCCTGATTGGCTGATGGCGGCCATATTTTTAAAGATTCGCAGCTGTCCTCATAGAACATGATGGGACCTTGGACAGAGACACTTTCTGCAAGACTTCAAGTCGATTGAACCAATGGTTCCATATTGAGGGCCAATTTCATGTTTGAACTTTTTTGCCTGCCAAGAGTCAAGCAAGTCCACCAAGTTTCTTTCCAATCAGCCTTCATTAACCTTGTCTCAAAGCTGCTGGAAATTAATTGGCTGATGACGGACATGTTTTTCGAGATACATGATTGTCCTCATAAATATTGACTGGACCTTTGACAAAGACACTACATTTAAAATTTCAAGTCAATTGGACCAATGATTCTGTAGTTAGAGCCAATTGCATGTTTTGTCCTGTTATAGCGCCACCACGTGTCCAAGCCTCGCCATTTTGCATGTGACCTCAGATTGAGCCCATATACAAGTGTGCCAAGTCTGGTGAAAATATGTCATTCCGTTCAAAAGTTATAGCTATTTCACTAAACTTTTTTGCCTGCCGTCAGGTGAATCAAAAGTTCAACTTTTTCTTTGATAATTATTGATCTAAGGAGTCCATGCAATTCTCCTACACTGGTTTTATTCTGGTTGAGTGAAAAACGTAGGACTAGTTTGTAAAAGTATGTGTTTTAATTAATCTCAGATATTTAATGAATGATCTCCAATGGTTCTTGAGGTAAAGTTGCTCAGAATGAGGAGTTTCATCAAACAGTATGAAGTACTTGTGTTTGTGTGAAACACTGCTGTATATAAAACCATTTATGTGCATGAAAAATCTGATAGCGCCCCCCAGTGGCCGATTCGTTTCAAATTTCTCCCAGATCTCTGGAGCCAAGAGTCAATCAAGTCCACCAAGTTTCATTCCAGTCAACCTTCATTAACCTTGTCTCATTACTGCTGTAAATTAATTGGCTGATAGCGGACATGTTTTTCGAGGTATGCGACTCATAAATACTGATTGGACCTTTGCCAAAGACACTGCATGCAAAATTTCAGGTCAGTTGGACCCATAGTTAGAGCCAATTTCATGTGTTTTTTCTCTATTATAGCGCCACCGAGTGGTCAGGCTCAGTAATATTTTACAATCTCAGATTGGGCTCATACACAAGCGTGTCCATTTTGGTGAGAACATCTCATTATGTTCAAGAGTTATAGCCAATTAAGTAAAAGTTCCCACGCCCACTTCAAACGTTTGATAATTATTTATAATGGGACTCCAGAGAATCTTTCTGCACTGGTTTGGTTCCAAGCAGACGAAAGGCCTAGGAATTTACCGTTAAAAAAAAAAAAATAGCATTTTTAAACATTTAAAGTGTTGTTGCGCCATCTGTTGTCCAATCTGCTTTAAATGTTGCTCATATAGTTTTTTAATTGTTTTACATAAAAGACATTTTAAAATTAAAGGTGTCCAGTTTTAGCATTTTAGCCCCTACAACTCGGTATGAAGTTTGTATAACTTTTGTCGTTTGTTTGGAATAATTCAGTAAAAAAATTGAATATATATAAATAAAAAACATTAAATACGTTTGGTGCATCTGTCATACTTGTCCACGTGTCCTTTATATTACACAGGTTATGTTTGGGTCACTGTTTTTACAAAATAGTAGTGATGAATTCACTCTGTGCAAGAGTACCTCAGTGACTTGTTTATGTTTGCTGGAGAATGAGAAGATGAGAAGTGTATTAAAGTGTATTAAAGGTTTGTCATTTCAAATATTATTTTCTTAATAAGACATCCACTGGTCGCTGTAAAACAAAATAAAAAGCAATAACAGCTGACTTTCCTGTGTAGTCTGAGCGACAATAAACATATTCCGACGAGGATGGGATTCGAACCCACGCGTGCAGAGCACAATGGATTAGCAGTCCATCGCCTTAACCACTCGGCCACCTCGTCAGGACGGCGCGTTATATCAGGACATTCCGCTTTGAAACGACAGCGACACACAGCGTCGCCATTTTCTTTTCTATATTGCATGAATAGACGTACAAATAATTTGAAATGGCGTCACTGTTTTATCAAACGAGTTTATCTTTACAATCTACAGACGAGTGTCAACACTAACACCCAGACCTCCACCACCACGACAGAAGTAACAACCAGAAAAGATCACTTTTGTTCGACATATTTAATACCATTACTAACAACCCCGACCTACAACATCAGAAATCAACTAATTTTATACACAACATAAGAATCAGACAAGATTCATCAAGGTGTTGCGGTTCCTTGATAAATGCGGAATATAATCACACATTCATTGAATCCAATCATCATGTTCTGTAACCTTATTTCTAAGGTAACAGGTAAGGATATACCTCACTGATGTAACCGCTTAGTTGTCAACGGAACAATCTTATTGAACACAACCGTGTTTTCGATCATGGTAGATTCCGGTCTTAATTTTTTTTTTTTTTGTGTCGTGTTTTGAAAAGAAATCCAACACATCCAATAGCACATCATAAAATACTATTTCAAATAGAGTGTTTACAAATCGAAGATTTCCAAACCCAGTTTCAGGGATATCTTTCTGGAATTTTTAATATACTGCAATTTGCATAACTCGACGCTTATTGGCTCGTTTTTAGAAACTTTTTATTTATGTTATTCGGACACTTTAATTTAATTCAGTCGTTCGCAGTTGAATAGAAACATGGGTTAATATATTTACACACTGTTAAAATAGTTCACAGTTTAGAAAATTAAGGTTTAAATGATATTTGTAAGGCGAAATGATAAGGGAGTCAAGTTAGGGTGAGAAAACAGGCTGAGGAACTGGTATGCGTCATGTCCAATCAGCTTCACGCACGTGACTACGTAACAGCCAATCCTAGCCCAGGAGGCGGGGATTGGTGGCTATTTTACACCCGTATACGAGACAATATTTTATTTAAAATAAAATAATACACATATTTCTCCCTTTTTAAAATTATAGGGCAAAGCGAGGTTTTAAAAATACAAGACCGTCAAATACGTTTAAAAACAAACCTCTTAAATATATACACAGATAACACAATTTATCTTTATCAAGTACCTAGCGAACAAGATGTTAGCATAACTGACTAAATTCGTTAGCTAGACAAGAGACTAGAGGGCAGCTGCTCGTATGCACAGTCTCCTAGGCAACAAGATCTTTCACCTATTGGTTCATGTAGCCTATCTTATCAGGCGCGCGATTGCGTGATTGACCAAATAAGGATAGAGTTTCCGGTGATTCCCTTTAGAGAAGACTAGCTTATGGTTTTTATTTTTAAATTCATGAACATATTTACGCTTAAAAGCACGACATGTCACGCAGGCATATTACATTACTCAACAGTGAAACCAATTCTGTTCGTATATTCGTATAATCAGTTTATTATCTCTTCTAATATGTGTTCTAATACTTTAGCATAGCCGTTATAAGGTAGCGTGGCCGAGCGGTCTAAGGCGCTGGATTAAGGCTCCAGTCTCTTCGGGGGCGTGGGTTCGAATCCCACCGCTGCCATCAACGTTTTGAACAGTTGTAATTTTTTAAAAACAAAAAACAAACCAGTCAAGACCTCACAATATATAGCATCACCACGGCGCTTAATTTATACAGAACCAAACAATTACTTTGAGAGAAAATAAGAAACTAAGTGGCAGCTTTTCTTTGGCATGTTTAAGCATGTCATTTAAAGCGCACACACAATTTATAAATCTGCTTCATCTGTATATTTATCTACAGATTGAGGCTCTAAACCAGGGGCGTCCAATCTTATCCACAAAGAGCCAGTGTTGGTGCAGGTTTTCATTCCAACCAACCACCTGTTTAATCAGTTGTTCCTGGCTTTCAGTAGACTCAGGTGTGGCTTCTGCGGGGTTGGAATGAAAACCTGGACCCAGACTCTTCTTCTTGTGGAGAAGATTGGACACCCCTGATCTAAGCAGTCCATGCTGCTTTAATTCACACCGCCATTTTGTTTATTTTCTGACATCCGTCACCGAAAAATAAACCACAGGATTAAAAACAGTCTAGCAGACTTTAGATCAGACAGGTGTTTATCTACCTCTCACTTACACTGAAAAAAACAACACCTGTTTTCTTTTTCTCAAAAATAAAAAGTAGCCTGCCGAGTGCGTCCAGCGGATGAAACATCCTTTATCCTCCATCTCACATGTTTTCCTGGCTCTTATCCCAAACAGCAGGATAGCACTACTTAGGCACACTCTAGTCTGAGGGGTTTGGGATGTAGCCATGGGCTCTGGCGCTGTAGTGCACTAGTTAGTATTTAATAGTGTGAGTACAGCCTATGAAGGATTTAAGAACCTAGTAAGGGATATATCTCCACAAAGGGCCAGTGTATACATGAATTTAATCCTGCATCTTGTTGTTCATTAGCTAGATTTAGGCTAACAAGATGAAAAAATAATTAATCCAAAATTTAAACTGATCACTGATCTATAACTTCCAGACAGGTGCTCATTTATTGTTTGTATTATTATATTATATTATATTATATTATATTATATTATATTATATTATATTATATTATATTATATTATTGGTGTTTCAGTGTCTTATTTAAACGCATTTAAAAATAGAGGGTTGCCAGATAACAACCCAGAAAACACCCCAAAACACTACACACCCCAAATACAATATAGTGCAGTGGATCGGTGGATCTCAATGTTTAATTTAATTACAGTGGAAATCCACAATTAACAATTTTTATTATTATTGAGTTATATTTATAAACTGGCTTGAATGGTCACTTGAATGGTTCAGGTCCAGACCTGAATAACTCAAAAACAGGTGATCTATAATGAATTAATGACCTCTTGAAGCTACTGTGTTTTCTTTGTGGAAAGTTCAGGAAGAAAAAGCTCTGTTGCATTTTTTTTGGATTATTGTACATATTTAAATCAAGACCCTAAAGTCTCACAGGTTCCCGATCATGATCCTGGAGAACCCTCTGTCCTGCACATTTTAGTTTTTAGTGTTCTCACACTCTAACACACCCCCACCTCCTCAGACAGGGCTGCTAATTAACTGCTTAATTGAATCAGGTGTTTGTTCAGGGTTTCATTTTCCACATGTGCATTTTTCACATTTTATGATGATTTTCCTATTAATTTTTCATATTTTTTTTATTTGCATATATTTGCATGTACTACATATATATTTTTTTCATTTTACTGTCACGTTTAGTGCATGGTTTATTCCCCCTACATCTGACGATCACATATTATTCACATGACGTCACATATCTACACACGCGCCTACCTGAGTTTTCATAACATGCTGAAATGCACCTTGACGTTTTTTTTTTTTTGTTTGTTTGTTTTTTTTTCTCCAAGTGATCACATGATGTTACGCACATAAAGTTCATGAGGAGCCACAATGTGCGTGAAAATCGGGTGCATGGCAACCTCCGCGTGCGCGCTATAGCACAAACAGATAGTGCGCTTTAGTGCGCGCGGTCGTCATGGTGACCCTCTCCAACCTGCAGCTTCCCCGGATGACGGGTGACGTCAGCGAGCCATCTCTCTCTCTCCCTCTCTCTCTCTCTCCCTCTCCCTCTCTTTCTCTCTCTCTCTCTCTCTCTCTCTCTCTCTCTCTGTTTTTTGTTCTCTTAATCCGAGAGCATCCATTTTTCATGTACGCAGGCTGCTCGGCGCCGGAGCTCAGACACACTAAACCTGCTCATTTTAATTAAAATAATAAATAAATAAAAACAAATAAAATAAAATAAACAGTGCAGGAGGGAAAAAAAAAACCAGAATAAAATAACAGCGTGCGTGCGTGTGCGCGTGTTTGCGAGAAGAAGCGCGCGCGCCCTTATAATAAAAATAACCCGAGAGAAGGAGAGAGGAAAAGAAGGGGGGAAAAAAAAAGGAGAGAAAACGCCGTTTACACCATCTTTCTGTCGGATTTGTGTGTGCACGCGCCAACACTAAAGAGAAATGTGAGTACTGATTCATTTACAACATATTGATTTCTTCTTCTTCTTCTTCTTATTATTATTATTATTATTATTATTATTATTTTCTTTATTTCGGGTAGGGATTAGTCAGCTCGTGCGCGGATGCTTATTTCTAGAAGGTGCTCAGGGTAGTGAGAGGCATCATGGGGGAAAAAAGCATTATAAATACGAGCTTAAAGGCTTTTTTTTAAGGAAATATCTTTTCTTATGGATATAGCTGGATGTTTATGACTGTATTTAATAAAAAAAAAACAACAATATCAGACTCAGATGATGGTTACTCATGAATTCTAGTAATAGACTTTAATAACAATAAAACCAGTCAGACGTATATGTAAGATGTATGGCCATCAGAGCAGCTATCAGACCTCCCAGCCTGGTTATTTTGTCAAACCAAATGATTTGCAGTGCATTTTATTATTTATTACTTAATATCTATTATTTATAGAGCTGTGAATGATGGCAGACATGGCCGAAACACGCCTATAGGCTCCGGATCAGACTGGCTTTGTTGGAAATTTGGTTGATTGTTATTTAATTTTGTAATATTTTCTCATACAAGACATTGAAGAACAAGCTGTGAATGTTTGCATTTATATTCTATCTTTTGAGTCATCTATAGAAGTGGCTGTGATATGGCCTAAATCCTGGTTTAAATCTGCATTACAGTGATCACCTGTCAATCATAAAAGAAGAACATAGCTTTATTGTTTTCGTTATTTCTTCCTTTGTTTCTTCTTCTTCTTTTTTTTTATTTTTTTTTTTAATGTAGACATGTTCCTCAGTGGTGGTGGTGGTGGTGGTGGTGGTAGTTGTGGGGGTTGGGAGGGAGGGTCATATTGTCATCCTGCTCTTGTACCTATGAAGCAAAACAGGACAATCCATCACACCCTCTTACCAGAAATGTATATTTCTCAAATAATACTGCTTTAGGGTTATTATCTCTCTATATGGATTCTTTATTCAGGAGCTCGTAAAGCTCCTGTCGTACTGCTCCTACATGGAGGCTGTAACCAAATGGCTGGCACTAACACGTCTCCTGCGCAAGATGGCCGAGCTCCAGCCTCCTCCGAGCTGAGCGAGCTGCGAACGCTGCAACACCAGATTACCTCAAAATCCTGATCACATCCCTTACGCTTACAGCGTCGAGCAAAACACACACCTCATATAACATCCTCCACCTGAATTAATCATTTATTATTATTATTATTATTATTATTTGCTGCTGAGATTGAAGAGTGCCTTTAATTAATTAATTATTTATTCTTTTTTTTTTTTAAAAAAAGGAGGATGTTGTGGCTCAGAATGATGTTTCACTGACAAATTTGGGGAAAGACATGATCATGTGATATACCAAAAAATATATATCGTGACTGTGTGCTGATATATCACGATATGCAAATGAGCCAATCCCTAAATGTGAAATTGTGTTCTATTCACAAACAGCACATCTATAGAGATTTACACGTATTGTACACAGATCAGTATTTTCTGGAAATGATTCAGTTTTTTTAAAATCATCCTTAAGCAAACGTATTCTAAGGCTGGCTCGAGGTTTTGTGCATGATTAAGGCCTTTTGACCATGAGCAAGGATAATAGGGATCACATGACATTTCTAAAAATATAAGAAATTATTAAAGATAAAGCTCTCTGAGCTTTAGATTGATGTCAGATCCTCAGAAACACTCCTTACGTGATGTAATATGTGAGTTCTGGATGTTTGATTGTAATGTTTTTGAAGCCTCTCTCACATTTCAATTCTACTGGATTGAAAAAAATCCATAATCACAAGCTGCACTGCTTCTGGTTGTAGTTTGAAATCGTTCAGTCTTTGATAGACAGTGCGTCTGAACACTTTATGCTCTGAAATGCAACTTTTCTAACACATTTTATATTCGTTTTATGATATTATAGGCCTACCGGTTCTCATTTAACCATAAATGCACCTCAGTTTGCTAACTTCCTGTGCATGTGACAGTCTCACTGGTTTAGCACAGGTTTATAGTGTCCATGATAAAAACATATATATATATTTATTGTGTGAAAAACATGTTTTTTTAATTTATTTGTTTAAAAATTAGGAGCATTGAGACCCCGGATGCTGTGGGACAGTTGCTATTATGGAAAAATCTTCACATGTGATCATATGTTTTTCCACATGTGATCATGTGAGTAATACGTGAACACCTGAAAACTGAACATGTGTAAAAAAAAAAATAAAAAAAAAAAAGAAGAAGAAGAAGAATCATAAGAAAAAAATCATAGCTTTGTGACACTGAAATACCTCAGAAGGTCATCTAAATGAATATCAGAACCTAGCTAGTTAACACAGAGGTTCAAACTAACTAATAAATCTCAGAGATGGTTTAAAAACTTTCATTAAAATAGCTTAAATGATTCAGATGAATCGATTAGGACAGTTTTGGTCATGAGTTCCCGAGCTACTGAAGTCCTGAGCATGTGTGGATGTGCTGTTGGTGATTTTCGTCCTCTCTGAAGGGGACTGAAGGCTCTAAATATAGACAGCAGTGAAGGAGAAGGAGAGGCGGAAATGGAGGCAGAGGATGAGGAGAAAACACCACATCGGCAATGTCCCGGTTTTAACACGTCCTTCTGTCCTCTCGTCTCGTCTGCTCTGTCTGTGTGAGCAAAAATAAAAAGGAATACGCTGTAATTGTGTTAAAAGAAAATGACACAAAAGTGTGATGGGATTAAGCAGAAGCGTTCAGCGTTCAGCGTTCAGAGGTCACCTTTATCGCCTGATTTGTCTCCGTCTGGTGGCCAAATCAGAGAATCGCAGAGGTTTCGTATTTTCACATGCGCACACATTTTCAGTCACAGCTCACGATTTCATCAGGACAAATCACAGTGTAGATTTAAAATGTCACTGTAAACAGATGATAATACTGAGTGTGTTATGATCACGATACATCATTTAACGGATCATTGACGCACGTCTGTACACTAGGCAACAATCACAGTGATTATGAAAATGACACATTTTCAACTTTTGTCCATTTCACAATAATAATAAAAAAAGGATTATCGCTTAGTCAAAGCGGTAGTTCTGTTTGCCAGCTGTTCGAGCTTTTCTTGTCTGGAGAATAGAATTGACTCTTCTGAGAAGGACATGTGTAATACTGCCTTCTGAAAATACATATTTTATCTTAGATGCTCAAATAGCTCCCAAAAACGACGCCCACCTTACCAGGCTCCTCGAATACATGGCCGGTAACCAAAAAAAAAAAGAATCGGTGCTGTCTGTGTGGGAGTGGCATTACTCTTTCTCTGTCTCGCTCCTGTCAATCATAGCGACACTAGACAATTGTTAGCGTCTTTGAGCTCACATATGCGGAAGAGGGCGGATAGCGCGTTCCTCCAAATGTGTTACTCCGCCCTGTGACGCAGCACGAGCAGCAGTATGAAGAGATGCGTTTGGAGGCTTCACGTGTCTCAGAGGAAGCACGTGTTATCTTCCTCCTCCCCGGTTGGTAGCTGTCGGAGGATGTGGGAGAGCTGGCTGGTGGGTGGGAATTGGCAGATGACTAAAATTTGAGCATATTCCAAGCATAAGGTGTATTTACGATGATGATGATGATGATGATGATGATGATTATGATGATGGTGATTGTAAGATTGAGTAACAGAAGTGCCTCGATGTCTAATATTTATCTGTACTGATTTATTGATTTAGAGTTTTGTCAATTTTTCCAATATTTTTCTTCTTACAAGTCTGATATTAGGATTTCCTTATCAGTCATGTCACATCCGTCAGATCATCCTCTGCACCTGATCGTCTACTTAATGATCCGTAGACTGCTCTCTTTTACTCTTTATAATCTAAATACTTAATACTTGTTATTATTGGATTACGACTGCGTTACAGCTATCTCGTACTTTTAGTTCAGGTAGTGTGTTAAAACTGAGGAAAAACCTTCACTGTTAAATTTTTTATCTTTTATTGGTGTGTCCTGAGTCTGATTTTTTCTCTCGTGCTGTATAATTTATAATTGGATAATCCTTTTTTTTTTTTCTTTTTTTTTTCCTTTGGTTCTTTTATCGTAGCCTTTTTATAAACTAAAATAAAAAAAAGTGTACCAGCAACTGAAGACTAGAGTCCTAAAAAGTCGGCCGGGGATGTGCAGAACTAGAGAACATGGGTCACCTGGTATTTTTGTGTCTGAATGTCTTTTGGTTATATTTTTTTAAAGGTATTTTCTTGTCTGTCCCGATTCTGTTTGAGATTTCCATGTGCATACATGAAAAGAGTTGCTGAACTGAGACATTTTTACATGTAGCTTTTGATCATCAGATTCATTTTCAGTTTTCAGATTCAGTTATTTCACTAAAGTTACCTCGAGGCCTTGGTGTTTGGTTTTTAAAATTTTTTGTCCATTTTTTGTCCATTTTTTTGTCGAGCTCTTCATTTGTCAGATATCCTCTTTTGCAGGCGTTTTTTTGGTTAAGGTGTACTGATTTTATTTTGAACACCAGGTCTGCTCCAGCCCCCGCCGGCGCCCCTGCCCCTGAAGGAGGGAATCAGGCTCCTTCCAACCTGACCAGCAACCGCCGCCTACAGCAGACGCAGGCTCAGGTGGACGAGGTGAGAGACATACACACGCTTTTCATTAAAAAAAAAAAAGGAAGCGGATACACTGTGGAGGCTGAACATTTCACAGTGTGATGTCTGTATAGCTTAATAGCACTGTATTTGGTGTATCATGGTGCAGATACCACACCCAAGGACATTACGAGTTCATTACTGAGAGCTACTTGGATATACAGATGCATCAGATCCAAGCACGCTGATTCCCCCAGTGTTAGCGTGATAGTTTAGTGCAAGCTCAGGAATTTGCTCGAACATTAGTAATAAATCTTTTCTTCTCTTCGGTGCATTCTCATCTTAAAGGGTAAATAGTAGCATGTTATTTATAAGCGCCTTCAGGATACCCAGTGACACTGTACATATTCGAATATAAACCAACAGAGCAGAAGTTAAACTGAGATCAGAGAAAAAGAAAAGAAATTAAAAACAACAATAACAACTAAAGAAAGAGTAATGAAGCAAGAATGCATATTATATGACTATGAGATTAAACTAGGAGGTAAATGATATTTTTTTTTACATGGAGGTACAAACAAACAAGAACAGAATTGAAATTTGTTAAGAAATTTGTATTATATTATATATTGTTATATATTATTATATATTATATTTGTATTATGCTTAACAGTAATAATAATAATAGTAGTTCTTTTATTAAGGCTAAAGATATGTTAAGTGCATTATCCAGGCATCCTTTGGGCTTTTTTTTAATTTGATGTGTGCATACATTCAACCAAAAAAAAAAAATCTGCTGGACATGTCCTCAGGTGGTGGACATCATGCGTGTGAACGTGGATAAAGTTCTGGAGAGGGACCAGAAGCTCTCGGAGCTGGATGACCGAGCCGACGCGCTGCAGGCCGGAGCCTCTCAGTTCGAGACCAGCGCCGCCAAACTCAAGAATAAATACTGGTGGAAGAACGCCAAGGTAAAAAAAAGGCGACTAGCAATTAGTCAGTATTACATTTTCATATTGCAATAAATCTCTGAGTTCTTAATCCCAGTTTAGTGACAACAGCATTGTGTTATTGTATTTATAAATAAATGTAACAAATAGTTCCCCAGCTGAAGCGACAGTCCTCCATGTTGTTAAAACGTGATAGTCGTCTCATACAGTGAAGAGAAGCCTGGGATTAATTTTTAGGAAACAGATGTCGTCATAATGCCTTCTCCTGTCTGTCTGTCCGTCTGTCTGTCTGTCTGTCTGTCTGCAGATGATGATAATCCTGGGGGTGATATGTGTGATTGTGCTCATCATCATCATCGGTAAGAGAAGAGTTCTTTCTTTCTTTCTTTCTCATAAAAATTGATTTGAGTAATTTGACCAATAGCTGTACATCTTTCTTTTTTTAACTTATGTACTTATTATTATTTTTAAATATATTCTTATTTATGTCTTATAGTTTTTCAGAGTCTCTTGCTGTATAATTTGCAGCCTAACCTAACCAGACTTGAATGTTTTTATTCTCATTCTCTAGTCATTGGTTTGTTTTTTATTTATTTGCAAATTGTCTTACTTACTTATAGTCTTTTTCTAACCTGGGGAAAAAAAAAGTCCACATCTAAAAGCACAACAATCTGACATTTGTCCTTTTTTTTCAGTCTACTTCAGCACCTAAAGGGCGAGTTTCCTACCCCACCCTGCGCCCGATTTACAACTATTCAATCACTACCCAACAAACGAGTGTAAATCTGTGCCCTCGATGACCCCCTGTACGGACCCCGGTCTCTCTGCGTCCCCACGTCCGGCCTCTGAGTGTGTGTGTGTGTGTGTGTGAGTGTGTGTGTGTCCTCTGTAAATACCTCCCGCTTTTCTGAGATCTCTGAAAGCAGACGGTAATCCCGGTAAATCTCTCGGTGTGTGTACGACTTGTCCTTATTTGTAGAGTTTTATTTGTAGAGTTTGTGTGTGGGTGTGCGTTTGTATTATTATTTTTTTTTTATTGTTTTCTTTTTTGTATGACTTCTTTGGCTTGAAAAAACTGCCTATGAATCTGTGTGTATATACCGCACGATGTGTGTCAGTTATTCTATGCTTGTAGTTTACTTCTTTAACCGAGATACTCTTCCAAAACCCAATCTCTCTCTCTCTCTCTCTCTCTCTCAGTGCATCTGTATTTTCTTTCTTTCTTTCTTTTCAACAATAGACTTTTGTAAACTGCCACAGAAATGATTTGGACCAATGGCGATAGATTTATATTTTTATTAAGTCTGTAGTGTCTTATCTCTTAAACATTCCTTTATCGCAGGGTAGAACGATGCTGTCTATAAAAATGAAGCGCATACAGGAATATTTTACAAACACTCTGTAATTGGCAAAAACAGTGGATGCACACGACCAGGAAAATAAAAGGGGAATCAGCATGCACAAGAACCTCGTTTTTGATGGCGCATTTAAACTGAATAATAATAATAATAATAATAATAATAATAATAATAGTTTAAAAGTACAGCCGAGCTGCCAGCAAAATTAAAAGCACACTGCTCGCGTTATTTTTTAAGTTACTAGTATTTTTTTTGGTTTGTTTTTTTTGTTAGTTATATTTTATGTTTATATGTAGGAATAGAGTATATTTGTCATTTTTTTGCATGTGGAAAAGGGACCAGATCATCACCTGGAGTGTGTCTGTGTGTGTTTGTGTGTGTGTGTGTGTGTGTTTGTTGATTTTAGCTGTCTAGTTTATACACTGCCAAGCACCTGAGGGGGATTTTTGTGTGTTTTTCCCGTCCCTTTATGTCCACACTGCTCATACCGGTTTGCTTTTATGCATACAATGATATAACATAATGCCACCTACGCACACACACACACACACACACACACACACAAACACAGACACACACATATACAGGACTTCAGTCACGTAGGACCGATCTGTCAGCATGAAATGAGCCAGTGATGATGTGTGGAGCCACACGTGATCATTTTTACCATACACACACACACACACACACACACACACACACACACACACACAATTGCCCCCTCCATTCTGTTCATATCTCCCCTCCCCCATGGCCATATGTACAGTTCGCCATTGGATTAAACGACAAGGACTAACAGGCGAAGGCTAGTGTGGCTTAAAGGAATAAGACTGTGTGTGTATGTGTGTGTGTGTGTGTTTTTGTGTGTGTGCAGGAGCTGAGGAGGTGCCATCTTTGACATTATTTCTTTAGATATAAGAAGAAGAGTGGCATAAAAAATCCTTGTTCCAATAATTTTGCCTGTTATTTGCGTAGTCATGGAATAAAACCTCCAGAAACTATAATATTCAATTATGCTAGCTAGCTAACCCCTAGCTTCCACGTTAGCTAATTACAGTGCTGCGTAATGGCACGTAATGGCGCAATGACTGCATAAAATTATTATTTTTATCATTCTGCCCATCAGTCATCTAATTACACTCTTAAAAAATTCAAGAGCAGTGCTCGCTGACTAACTAGCTATCTCATTTAGTGGTACAGCACACAGACCACGTAAAATCCAAAAACAACAGGTTAAATAATTCTTCTTCTTGTATTTTCACCCAGCAGTCGATTAGTTGTGGAAGAAACCATGCTGAAACTATGCTAACTAGCTTGCTAGCTACTATTAAACCTATAGCTATAGCTTGTGGAGGTCAGTGTTCATTTCCACTCTGTTTTAATCAGCATTACTGTTTCCATCTTATATGGACGATTGTATGGAGCATTTTTTTTTCTTTAATGAACACTCACTCATTAATCCCAGAACAGAAACGATTTAAACCAGACAAAAACCTCGTCGTCTTGCTAACGCTGCCAAACTGCCATCAAAAACAGGTTCAGGGACAAAGCGTTTTCCTTTCACGCCTCACTGTCCTCACTCTCGTCTCGTCTCGGGTTAAAAGCCCCAATCTGCTGATCTCAGACCTTATTTTTTGGACCTAATTCAAGAATAATAAGTGATGATGACAGTGATGAAGGTGTTCGCTAGTCTTAGCCACTCAGCACTGATAGCACAACTCTTTTATTTCTCCTTTCTCCCCTTGTGATGCTGATTTATTTGTAGCTGTTAAAAAAAAAAAAAGAGAAATGACTATATTGTGTTCGGTGTTGTGCTGTGGGGCAAATCTGGGGGACGGGGGTCCCCATTTCTTCAGGTACCTCCAAAAATTTACATATTTAAATTAGGCTGATTTGTTTAGCATCGGGGTAGGACTCATACACGACGGACAAATCACGGAAAGGATTTGAAGTGGAATTAATAAAAAAAACGGATGTATGTGCAATTGACTTGATTTCTGTTCCCTTTGTGAAGGTGTGTGTATGTGTGTGTGTGTGTGTGTGTGTGTATGAAGCCATTCTTCTGTCTATTTATTTTAGGTTTGACTGTGTGTGTGTGTGAGTGTGTGTGTGGGTGGAGGGGGAACAGGCACGGGTAACTTCACCGCTCCAGTCTGGTTAAGTTCGTGCATCTTCTTGTGCGTCATCGGAGGGAAATTTAAAAAAAAAAAAAGGATGCACAACTTCATCGGATTGGCTGTAACGTTTTAGCGTCCCACACATGACATACTTTTGTTTTGAACTCGATTTGACCTTATTTTATTTTATTTTTTTTAGATTTTAGTAAAGGCCACTTCAAGGAGCAGTGCGTCAGTTTCGCTTCGGGGAAAGAGGAATGATTTATATTTTATTTTTATTTCTAATTAGAAGAAATGGGCGGGGTGAAATAATTAGATGACGCCATAATGGAAACTGGAAAAAAAAAAAAGTCTTGTTTTTTCAGGTTCTGTCTGAGGAATAGAACGTTGGAGGCTGCATATTTGTGCGTCTTAAAACAGAAATGCATCTGAGAGGCAATATGTGAAGGTTTTTCAGGCATCCGGGTCACGATGGATGTCTCGTAGTAGCAAATAAAAGTGACAGGACTTGTATCTCAGAGGTGTTTCGCTACTCGCCCAGGGCATGTTGGGAAATTTGTAATCATAGTCTGTTTAGCTAGCTAGCTTACTACAATATTATTGATGTCACACTTTGACGTAACCAATCACAGTTGGTTCTTGTCTGCCAGGATGTTTAGGAATTTGCTAGGTCTACGTCAAACTTAGCTAAATAATACACAATCCAAACCATGATGCCATTATGAACATGGAAGAAACTGCAACGAACCATACACCAGTTTTCCCCCTTGGATTATCCAGTCTCCTGGATTCGCTACTACGAGACATAGAACTAAGCCTGGTTTCTGAAACTATTTGTATTTAATTTCTTTATTTATTTAATTCAGAAATGTAGATTTGCGTTGCTCCTGTTCGTCTGGCCTTTTCGGAGGGACTTGGTCTGATAAACACGGGCAACACAGCCTACAAAGCCAGATTTTATTTATTTATTTATTTACTCTATCCACATATTTGTCTTCACCTTTAATGTTTCGGATATTAAACAGGACAAAGTACAATGTTACCGGAAAACCGTTCGATAATCAGACATCCACTGAAACAGTTGTAGAGTAAATCTGTCAATGTCTAATTATATCGATAAACATCTTGGGATTATATATAAATATATAAATATATAAATATACATATATACTGGGGAAAATAATGACATTATGATGACCTGTGTTTATTGTTCCGAGTTAGAAATTACAATGTGTGTGTGTTTGAAAACAATGACAATGTTCAACATAAATTAAATATATGATTAAAAAAAAAAAAGGAGTGTGTCTGTGGTGTTTATTTTATGTTTTGTTGTGTTAAAGTTTAAAAGATTGTGTGTTCTGCAGTCCAGAAATTTTGTACACATGTACAAGCTAGCCTACAGTTAATATTTTCTCAACAATAACAAAATATATTTTAGTTTAATGTAAATTATTGGAAACTTGGTATTTTATAGGTAACTTATCTAACGTGACTGAGCTACAAGTTACATAATTATTTTGTCAATCAATTATCCCTGAAAGCTTGTTTATTTTATACTTTTAAAATGAAGACGCTTACAGGGTCGATGTGAATGCTCTGTAAGTTCTCGAAGTGGGAAACTTGCCTGTTATTACGACTTAGTAAATGATTTTATTTGTTCTTTAAGTGACGTAAACAGGCTTCTATGTTTATCTAACAGAAATCACAAATCATTTTAAACAAGTTTCACACTTTCAGCAACACAATGTTGCTAAAATGTTTAAAACTGAAAGATCGAGGAACACGAGAAAGGTGTTTAGGTAAGTTTGTATGTTTAACTCTTATTCTATATACATATACATATGTATATAATAGATATGAATGAAAATCCATTCATATCATCATTCCATCTTTCTGCTCATACACACCCAGATGAAATATCAAATATCGAGTGTCCGGCATCACGGCGTAATATTTGATACAATACAGGTCCAAGGTACACAGAGCATACTGAACATTGTGTGACAAGTGCAGCGTGATACAATAAATATGCAGCACAGTGTGGAGAACAGAGTAAACACTCGGTACAACGGGAACAGGAGCAGATATTAACCAGCCTGCGTAAGCGACTGTAAACATGAGGAGGGAAATGCACAAGAAGACCATCGTGACTGGAGGATGTGCCTAAATGGCTGATCAGAATAATTCCCACAAAACATTATATCAAGCCCTATTTTTTTTTAAAAGAGACCTATTTAATCACATTTTAAATCATATATACATACATACATATATATATATATATATACTGTAAATGGGATAAAGATTAAAATCTAAGCAATCGTAGAGAACATTCTGAAAAAGGACAGTCTTTAAACTATTTAAAGTTAAAACCATCAGGAGAAATTGTGAATTATTATGAATTATGAAGTTTGCTGAGAAAAAAAAGCATGTTTTGTTGTTGTTGCTGTTATTTTTTCCAAAGGTCCCTCTAGTGGAGCATTGATGTAATTGCTCCCTACACCCTTAACCCTCGTGTGGTCTTAACATTATGTCTATTCTCTTTGTCCTAAGGGACAAAAATGACCCACCTTCACTAACCCCTTAAAATAAAGCGGCTTCATTGAATTTTAAACCTCAAATCTATATTTCATGAAGAAACAATCTGTCATTCATCTTTGAAACTTTGTGAATATCTGGGTTTTCCCTGTTCACAGTGCGGAAAGACTGCATTTAAGCAGTGGACACCACTCTTTTTCTCGGCTGGTAAACATAGTGGCGGGTGAATTTTGATCCCTAAGACAACACAAGGGTTAATACAAGCACTAAATAGGGTACAGGTTCTAATCTTGGGTCCTGGAGAACCTCCTGTCCTGCACATTTTAGAGAGTTCCTGCTCGAACACACCTAGTTCACTTCAGTTCAGTTCAAGCTGTGTGGTTTTTTTTTTTTGTCATATTAACTTCAAGAGAGGGAATAAAGAGAGGCTGGTGAGGGAACAACTGTTTATAGCTGCTATAACGTAAGTGAGAACAGGAACTAACTTGCCTCATGGATGTTCGACGACAATGAACATGACTATAAATGTGTAACAAAGTGTGATGTGTCATACTTTAATTTAAAAAAAAAGAAAAAGATTGTAATAGTTGGCAAATTGCTGTGGTATAAGAGGAATAAAACACTTGGGGACGTGCTGTTATTGAAATATAATCCGTTTAGGGTGGAAACAGAAACTCCACCTCGTCACACCACCCTGTCGTTGGTTATTTTCCTCTCACAGCGCCACACAGAGTGTTTCATTCCTTACTTATCATCACATAATCATATAATGTGTTAATTTCCCAACGGTGCCTAAATTTCTGTAGTGTGTTCACCTTCTGTGTGGCTGTAGACTGGGACTACTTTCCAAAGTGCA
The DNA here is from genome assembly GCA_037576675.1 of Pangasius sanitwongsei. NCBI lineage: Eukaryota > Metazoa > Chordata > Actinopteri > Siluriformes > Pangasiidae > Pangasius > Pangasius sanitwongsei. The sequence goes on from CM075019.1 coordinate 931,898, forward strand.
TGGAGTTGATCTGTCTGTTGCTATGGTAACGTCGCAGAAGATCCCTTAAGGACGTATTACAGAGCATTCGCCTTCTGTGTTTACTGTATTATAGAACCAAATGATTGAAAATGGCAAACAGAAACACACACACACACACACACACAATATTCTGTCGTGGTTCCACATCCGCATAACTCTGCAGAAACATGATTCACCATGTCACTGTTTGACGTTTCTGTATTTGTGTGTGGGATATTCAAACATTTCCCGAGTCATTGTGCATTTGTGGTGAGTTCCAGCTGTAAACACTGGAGACAGAGCAACATGAATTAAGACAGATGAGGCAAAACCATCAACAGCCCGGATTAAATGTCCAGATTGTACAAAGAGGGAGAAAAAAAGTGAAATCAAAACCTCTCTGAGCTGAGCAAAAACCTAAAACCCTTTAAAAACTTTCATACTTTTTTACTCATTACATTTCATTTTGACCTCATTAAAATATCAAATACCAGTCTGTTGTGTTCTCACTTATTTAAATGCACTTTTTAAAAAAACAAAAAAAAAGACATCCAGCCAAAGTCACATGAAATGAAATTGCTAATTAGTCTCTAGAGTTGTCGTTTCCTGTCTCTTTTGCTTCCCACGTAAAAACAACAACAACAACAAAAAAACCCCATCATATGTAAAGAAGTTAAATGCTGAGATAAGCTAGATTTAAGTCTTATTAAGTTTTATTTTTGTTGCTAATGCCTCCGCATTAATTCCAGCAAAAATTGGTTAACTGGTGTTCTGGCAAAACTCCTCAGTTCAGAATAAGAAAAATAACTTTCCAAAGTCAAAGGGTTTTGGATGCCAAAAATCAGACTTTATTGAATCACACAATATCTGCAGGTCATCTGGTTTACATAGTTGTGGCTCGTGCTTTTATGTAATTTTTAAAAAAATGATGTCATTAGATGGAGTTTTCTCTTTTGGTAGAGAGAAAAAACACCTTCCCATGAGATGACAGAGCAATGTTCATATACAGAAGTATTCTTACATAGAAATATTCTTATAAAATCATATGCATAAAGTCACTCTTTTCATGAGTAGGATGTTCTAAATGTACTAAATCTCTTATCATTTCTAAGTGTTTTAACCCTTGATTAGACTTGATGGATTATATGATCATCATACTTAAATCATACTCTGATTAAGAACATTCTTCTACACCAGCAATCCATATTTAATAAGATTCATGTCTGAATTGTTCATTGTTGATCAGTTTCTTGACTTTCACTCCAGTAGGTTTTTGGTTTCATACTTCAACCTTTAATTGAGTAACATTTTGAAACTTTTACTTAAGTACTGTTTCTCTGTCCTGTTTCCACCCCTGGTTAACATGTGCACAAAAAACCATCAGTGACTCTTGTAACTTTTAAAGCGATTAAATAAATTTTACAGACGTTCACACATTATACGCAGACACTTAAAACAGATGTTGCAGGAAAATGTCTGTATTTTGGTTGGAGAATAATAAAAACCCTTTGTTTTGGTTACTATTATAACCATGTTATAACCATTATATAATCGCACACTATAACACAGAAACACACACTCGTATTCCTGGTCACATGACCACACGTCTGGGATTTAGTGTGGTTTACTGTAAAATATAAAGAGCAGTTGTATATTATTATATTACGCTGCGTTCGAGGCGAGGTTACACTTTATAATTCGCTTCCTCGACTTTTACGGAGTGACGTCAAATCAGCATGGCCGCTCACTGTGTGAGCAGTGTGAAGTTCCCCTTCTCTACTTTTAAATGAGTTTATAGCAATATTGGCTTTAGATCAGTTAATATACAGACACAGCACTTAAAATTTAAATCTATAACACTGACCATAATAATTGCAGTTTTGAGAAGGAAATCATCAACATTAGAGTTATCACTCATGTAACTAAAGTTAGCTGGCTAGTTTCTTGCTAATGCGACTCGCTGTTGTTGCTGTGCTGCAATTTCAGCCCAGAATGTTGCATGAAAGTTTGAAGGTCATGACAGTAGAACAGAACCAAAAGCCACTCAGGTGGGAGTCGAGGTGGGAAATGATGTCATTACAACTCGCAAATTATCACTTCCAAGGCACCAAGAACACACTGTTATACACGGCGCTGGTTTTGAGCCTCTTACCCCATTAAACTGTGCTTCACTCCTCCATCCACCCCCAAGCAGCATTCCCACATCATCACATTCCTGCGTGTTTCCTGCTGAACCTTATCTCTGATTCTCGAGTCAGCGCAGATCCTGAATAAACGCACACGTTGGTCCTGACAGAGAGATGTTTTTTTACTCCATGTTTGAAAGATGCTATAAATACAACTATTTAATATCTAAGAGGAGTTTTAATAGAAAAAAAAGTTGCAAAATCCTAAAAAGAACTGTTTCCATTGAAGCACTACTGATTCAGCATGACTGGTCAATGTTTGCCATCCTCCTCCTGACTCATCACCGCCTCTCCAGTGCTTCTTAGCATCTTTTGAGGGGTTTAAAATCTGTGAACGTGTGTGTTTTTCCCTGCTGCTGGCCTCCAAACAAACAAAACAGTGTAGGGGGCAAATTCTTGCAACATTGCGTGTTTTTCCCCTCGATGCTTGGATTGGACAGATAAGATACAGCCAGAGGAGCTGTGTAAACTTCTCACTGCTGCTCTGTCACAACCGAGTTAATCGCCTTACTCTAATGTGTATGTCATTCAGCTTCCACACTTTCTCCACTAACAGTAAAGAGCAGGGATTTTATGGTTGAAAGAGAGTTAAACCTTAAAAAAAAAAGAAAAAGCTTAAGGCACTTCCTCAACACAACTAGAAATCTAAATTCTGGCAGATAAACTGCTGGAACACACAGCTGAGGACATTTCATAGAAGCTCAAGCATTTAGTGTGCTTGCCTAATTTGTGACTCAACATGACACAGACGGAACAGACTGTAAATCTGAAATCTGGCAAACGAAACACAAACATGTCCAATAATCCAAATAGGCATCATGGAAAAAACTGGTGATATTAATAACATCTTTTGCTTCTAATCATGCACGGTGTGCTTCTTCTTTTCCCTACACAGTGTGAGCAGAGCAAAAATGTATTATCTGGCAACCAAAACATAGAATAAGCAACAAGAACATAACAATCCTTCTGTAAATTCAGGGTCATTTACTAAAAGCTCAAACGTCCTGCGGAACTTTCTCAACTCATGACTCCTACACAGATGGAAAGGACTGGAAATCTAAAATCTGGCAACCTAAACACACAGAACAAGCTGCATGGAGGAAAAGGTCAGTAAATATGTCTACTTTACTCGTTTACTGTGTCTCATAAAAGATCAAAAGAGCAAAAGTGGAAGTGGAAAGTTCTCCCTAAATAACAGGAATCGTCATCGTCAATCTGACAACCAAACATGCTGAATAAATCACATGGATCCAAATACAGCAAATATGTCCTTAACTACATACGATAGAAATCTAAAATCTGGCAACCAAATATGCAAAAATAAAAGAATAAACAGTGAGGATGTTTCTGCAAAACCAGGAATGTTAACTACATCTAATAACTCAAAAAGTGCTCTCAAAAGGACAAAAGTCACCAGAAATCTAAAATCTTGCAACCAAACATGTAAAATTATGCTAATTACCTGAATGATACACACAAGTATACGGCACTTGTCTAATTCCTGGCTCAACACTACACAGACAGAGAAGACCGGGAATGTGAAATCTGGCAACCGCAACACAAACAGGCTGAATAAGCTGTATAGAGTTCAAAGACAGTTTGGACAATGTTTACTGTGTCTCATAAAAGATCAGAAGCTGAGGCACTTTCTCACATTCTGACTTCTCACTACACAGAATGAGGAGCAAAAAAGAAAAATCTGGCAACCAAAGCACACAATAAGCATCAAGGATTCCAAGAACAGTAAAAATGTCTCTCTGAAGACAGGATTGTTAACTACATCCCATAGAGCACATTTCCTCCCACAGATCTGTAGACCAGAGATGTGAAATCTGGCAACCAAACACGCTGCATAATGTGAATAATCTGTGAATAGGCAGCGTCTCTAAAATTAGGGCTGTTAATGACGTCTCGTCATTCCGATCGTGCTTAGTGTACTTCTTCTCTTCACACTTGACTTGACTTCACACTGCACTGTATGCACAGAGCAAAAATTAGAAACAAAATCTGTCAACCAGACATGCTGAATAAGCTGCTTGGAATCCAAGAACAGCAAATATGTCATTCCAAGGCCAGGGATGTTACCTACATGCCATAGAGCACAATTTCTTCACACCAAACCTCTGAAGTCTGGCAATCAAACATGTAAAATTTTGCAAATAAGCTGCATGGAACGCAAAATCAGGGATGTTAAAAACATTTCAGAATAGCTGAAAAACTTTAGGGCACTTGAGACAACTTTCCATTTGTCTCTGTTGATTACACTTGCATACTAAGCTTGCTTTGGGTCTGTTTATTCTGTTGGTTTAAGACGTTTTCCACATCTTTCCAGTAAGAGCCCTTCAAAATATGAACTAATTAAATGCTGCCAAATTCATTTTCTAACATTTTAACTGAAAGTTTTTTGTTTGGAATCAGGTTACATCCACCTTAAATAAAGCGGAGTCTGATAATTAATTCGAAGCACTTTTGTAAGTCGCTTTGGATAAGGGCGTCTGCCAAATGCTATAAAGGTAAATGTAAATGTAAGTAAAATTATAAACTGGAGGCAGATATATCTTAAAACGATCTGCTGTTGGTTCTGGCCTGTCAGAGGATTCAGTCCTACACCTCATCTGTAACTCGACACTACAAGAGTGCAGCAAGTGACAACTGCAACACGATCACACCGAATGAGCTGTAAATAAGCATGTTTCTCTAACTCCTGAGAAGTTAACAACATCTCTTAATTCTCAGGTCCTGGCTTGACACTCGATTTTCCGTGACCAGAAATCTGGCAACCAAACGCACAAACTTATGCATCTAATCTGCATGAACTCCTGCTGACGTGAGTCTTCCTAACCCAATGATCTCATGTCTCATGTTCAAACATCACATATGATCAGCAGATGAATCAGAAACCAGGCTACACGCTGTACACTGGGATATTTTTTAATGTTCTTTCTGATTTCTCTCTCTCTCTCTCTTTCTCTCTCTCTCTTTCTCTCTTTCTCTTTCTGGAATTTTCAAAGTCCAGTAAAAGGTGGATGAGATCCAACGCTACATCTGGAGCTAGTTAAAGCCGAACCCCTTCCCCCCTTCGGTTTGGATCCCCCCCGTCATTGCACGGGCTCACACACTTCTCCTCTCCTGTCCTGTCTTCTCCTCGCTCCTCCTCCTCTGCCTCCAGTCAGCTCTTTCCTTCACTTCTTCCCCACGCTCCGTCCCACTGAGGGAAAATGGAGCATCTGAGCAGGACTATGTCCTCTTTAGGGTTTTTTCTGCTGTTGGTTTGTGGATGGACGCATAGCCAGACAACTAACTATACCAGGTAGTGTGTGTGTGTGTGTGTGTGTGATAAGGAATACATGCAGCTGATAGGATCCTTATGCATGATACTGAGTAAATGGGCATACATTCTAATTATCAATATTATTCATGATATACAATTTATAAGACTGCTAAACTGTGTTGAGATGTGTGTGTGTGTGTGTGTGTGTTTGTGAAACTCACACTGAAGGTCCTTGTGATCACAATGTTTATAAAACATTTTCCGATTTCCTGATTTCTGAAAATTAATATGGAACAAGAATGGACACAATTCTTTAAAATTTATTTCATTTATTGGATTTAAAATGGACCAATAAATGAAATAATGGACGTCTCTGCTGGCATTTAATAAATGTTTTTTTCTTTTACTCTGTGTGTGTGTGTGTGCGTGTGTGTGTTATTCTACCTGGATAGATTGAAAGAGGCTGTAAATGTGGAGGAAGCCTTTGTTTCAGTGTGTGTGTGTTTGTGTGTTTACGTGTGTGTTTACGTTTGTGTGTTTGTGTGTGTGAACGTGCTCAATTCTCCTAAATTGAGCAATCACATTGGCAGACGTGCTGGAAAAGATCTTCGAGCTCTTCAGCCTGCAGGATTTTTGGGAATGTGCTTACTGTACAGCCGACTCCAAAAATCCTGGACTCAGCACCGAGAACTGGTTTTATTTCATCATTTATAGATTTGCAAATATGTGAGAAACTAAAAACTTCTAACACCTGATAGTGATTAGTGCACTCCTCTATGACCTGAAACAACCCTATAAAGTCATTACTGGTGCATCTTAATATCCAGTCTGGTCTGTTTTAGAGTTGGTCGCTTGGCGCATACTACGCTTGAGAAAAGTCAGTAAATTGCTGTTCATTAGTCTGTATTTAATCAAAATTGTAGATATGGAGTTTCACAGGAGACGTGAAAATACAGTGACATTTTCAGCTTCTGGGTTTATTTTCCACTGCTGTCTGTCTGAATCTGTTGCCCTGAGACTGTACTTCAGTATATAAACTTTACATAGCAGTACAGTCACAGTATAATATCATAAATCCCAATATACCGTCCCGGCTCTAGCTGGCAGCATTTTCACCTCTAAAACAGTAAGAGAAAAGATTTATTTTAAAGATCTGGGCTTAAATGCTTTAGCAGAAATCAGGGTCGAGACAGTCTGAGGCAGTAAGGAAATTATTACAGCATTGTGAAACTGAGTATGATTACAAAAGCATCTCAAAGTTTATGACCTCCACACACTGCAAAACTGTACACTGAGGTTTCGCTCTGATGTAAGTGTCTATCGGAATCACAAAAGTAATAACTTTAATAACAAATAATGACGTCCTTTGACCAGGCATCATCCTGTCTGTCTGTCTGTCTGTCTGTCTTACCCCCTGCTTGTCCCCACGTCCTCTCTTCCTCTCTTCACCCTCGTCCCTGATTGTCAGGAATAATATAACAATGAAAAGTTCATGGTGTGATAACTGTCTTACTCAGTATCATGGTTTTCACAGTTCCTACTTATAACCACATTTACTATGCTGCCTCATGTTGTTTCTCTGAAACGTTGTGACTTTAAATCCTCTTAAACCACCTCTTTTTTTCAGACTGTTGATCATTAATTGATCCAGAAACTCATATAAAATAACCACAATGCAACACACAAGATAACAAAGGGCTAGAATACAAGAAGTAAAGTATGATCTCCTGCAAGATTCTGTTTTAGAGCCTTGTATAATTTATCCTTCACCCCAGTATTAACTGGTGCCACATTTGATTGCTACGAGTCTTAACTGGTTTTTATTTTACATCACTTCAGTTATGGCTTGGTTTTAGGTAAGTTACTGAGTTCCTAGCACAAGTAAAGCCAACATGTTATGGGCAGGTAACAGGCCACAAACCCTACAACACGTGATTGTATAAAAATGAGGTGTGTGTAGTAAGAATGTAATTTTTAATAATGCGAAGAGCATGCATGCATCGTGAAGACACGCCCATCCACGAAAGCGTGTGTTTTGTTTTAACCAGCTAGCCAGCTAACATTGTGATTATGAGTTTATGATGTGTTTACTTTCAAACCAGTATAATCAGTCTTAGATTTAACCAACTAATGCGTCTGTGTTGATTAATCTAACGTAAATACTGGTATGAACTTATTTAAAGTAGTGAAGTCATGTTTGACTTACTGATGACGGTGTGAGCGGCCATGGTGACATGACGTTATATGCTGAACTCGGGGTTGATGACACCATCCTGACCTTCTGAATAGGAATTCCAAGTTGAGGGGGTGTTTTCTCGTTGTCATTTTCTTTGGTCAGAGGTTGGAGAAGATTTATTTGAATGCAGAATTATACAGAGATGCAAATCAAACGTACTCATCACAGACGTAACAGACACATGTCTGTGGGAAACAAATCCTACCCAAATAGTACTTAAATGTTTCCTGTCTCTCACAGAGTGTGTGTTTTGTCGTTTCTGTCCCACTCTCAGGCCGGTGTTTAAATGTGGAGGGAATGTAGAAGGAGACTCTGGCTTCGTAGGCAGTGAGGACTTTCCTTCGTACTACAAACCAGACAGCAAGTGCACTTGGTACATCACCGTGAGTGTGAATTCATGTTCTTCTTATTCATGAGTCCAATCTGTGTTTTTAATTTAACAAAATCCGAGACACAAATGAACACAAACTAATTAATCTGCCATTTTCCTCTCTATTTCTATCTGTGCGTTTTAGTGGAACTCATGAATTTCTTTCCACATGGAGAGTCAAAACACCATAAACTCACCCTTCAAGTAAATAAAGTTGCGAGAACATTGTTACTACAACTTGGCAACCATGTGTACCTGGAACTAACACAGTGACAGTGTAAATGAGACAAAACTGTCCGAAATGTCAACATTTTCCTCAGATTTGTTGGTAAATTTCTAAAAATACACAATAAGTACACTTAGCATGAACCGCTAAAGGAAAATACAACAGTGTGAGAACTAGAAAATTTTGACTTCCAAAGTTAGCACAAAAGATGGACATTCAAGTAAAGACAGTAAACACACAATTGTATTTAAATACATGCTGATAGCTTTATTAGCATGACTGTAATTATTGCTAAACGTGTCTGTCTCACTATCTCTGTCAGGTCCCAGAAGGCAATGTGGTCACGCTCTCCTTCAGGATTTTTGACCTTGAGGCCGACACTCTGTGCCGATACGATTTCGTGGATGTATATAACGGTCACTCGAACATGGCACAGAAGTTGGGTCGCTTTTGCGGGACGTTTCGGCCCGGCACGCTCATCTCCACCTCCAACACCATGATGCTGCAAATGGAGTCAGACTCAGGAACCGGGGGGCGTGGCTTCCTCGCCCACTTTACTGGAACCAAACCACACGTGAATGGTATTCATCACTTATATCAACGATGTTATATCAATTAATTCAACAATTAACTAACCCTTATGTCATTTTTGCTTTAAAAAGAATAGTGATTTAATTCAAAGAAACTCCATAGAGTTGGCTCAAGATCCCTGAGCATAACTTTTTCGGGCTCTACATCCGTTAGGATTGTTCCCAAAGCGGCGAAAAGATGGAAGATTGTGGATTTTAAAAGTAATGTAACAGTTGTGGTGATATAAAACATAAAGAGAAAGTCTGGACTAAAGAGAGAGAACACTGAAAAGAATATTTTAAGAATAAGAATTTTATATAAGAATTTTACTTGGATCAAAGTTAAAAAAAAAAAAAAAAAAAAGCTTCAAACATAAAAATTCACCACAACATAAAAACGTTTTTTCAGAGAAACCTAAAAAAAAAAAAATGACCTGCAACAGGTTCTTTTTTTTAAACTGATCCAAGGGTTCATTTTTTTTTCCAGTGTAGCAAAGCTCAATTTTTAGCAATTCTTTTTTTCTGTTTCTTTTTTCAGTGTATATTTTCTACTACTATTATTACAATTGCTGCAGATACTGCCATTAGTTGTCATAGGGGTAAGTCCAGGGAGATGCAAAGGATGGATGCAAAGTGCAGAACTTCTTTAACGGGGACAAAAACAACTAAAATGGACCAAATCACAGGAAAAGAACCAAAACCTGGGACAACAAGGAGCTGACTAAAGCTAGGCAAGGCTAGGAAATCTTAAACTTGAAAACCAAAATTATACACAGGGCAAACAGGAGCCAAAATCTCACCACACACATAAACACAGGCACAAACACAAGCTTAATGCTCCAACAAAGAAAGAGGGAAAACTGAGAACTTAAATAATGTGACAAATAGGAAAATACAAAACAGGTGTGTGTAATCAAAGAAGGAAATGGAGCAGACAACAAAAGAAGTTCAAAAGGTGAACGTGAGTGCCTTCTAGTGGTCTGGGGAGGAATTGTCCCTGGTGGCCGTGACGTCACTTATAGTAAAATATTAATTTAACAAAAAATTTGCACTGCATCTCATCATAGTAAATCATTTAAAAAAAAAAGGAAATACTGGATGCTAGATACTAGCATCGCAACTCAACTAGCATTATGAATATTAGCATTTTTACATTTTAAATCTGAAGGAGTTGGAATTCTGTAATGGTTATAATTCTTCAGCAATTCTGTACTGTTTATAAGTTCTATCTTTGCTACTCAGGTATACGTAATATTAGATTATTTTACTTTAACTTTTACCGCATTCATTTTCTCTTACTCAAGTATCACCATGGTTTTCTGATAAATTGTGTTGAAATTTGACTTTCAGAGGAACAGTTCTGTGGTGGAAAGTTGACAAAACCACAAGGCACCATCATAACGCCCAACTGGCCCGAGAAAAATTACCCACCGGGCATCAGTTGCTCGTGGCTCATCACTGTGGATCCAGACAAGGTCAGGACTAGTGACACATCGTTCATGCATGAGTCGACTCTTTGAGAATCAAGAATCAAAATATAAGATATATATATACTGCACAGCTCCTGGACATTACAGTCTAACTATTATACACTAAATGGAATTCTGTTTGAAAAATCGAATTCATAGCTGTGTTCATTTCCGAGCTTATTGGGTTCTTTGTATAAGCTGATGTGCGATGAGTGATGATGGTGTTTTCAGGTGATTGAGGTGAAGTTCAATAAGTTCGATGTGGAGCGTGACACGTACTGTCGCTTTGATTATGTGGCGTTTTATAACGGAGGAGAGAAGGACGCCTCCAGGCGCATCGGAAAATACTGCGGTGACAAGGCACCCGAGTGAGTACGACTTTACTAGCTTCATTAGCTTCACCATAACTTCGACACTTCTAGAAAAAGGGTTCTTCAATGGGTTCTTTGTATAGTTATGGGTTCCTAAAACAGTTCTAATAATATATCTTTAAAACCAGTTTTAATAATAATAATAATACATAAAGAAAAACGCTACATTAAATTCATAACATATTTTAACCAAGTGGTGCAGATGGTGGTGCAGCTCATACCTTTCTAGGAGTCTTGACAAACTGTAAGGCTTCACAAAGTGTGTGAGAGTCCATGTGGTTTATATAGGCAGGAGACAGGAAATAAACATGACAAACAAAGAACTAAAACTCGGGGCAGGGAGCCCTCTGGTGGCGTGGTGGTAAATTGTCCGTGGCTGACAATATCCTAGCTGAGAAAGATCGAACTCAAATGAATAAACAGACCATTAAAGGGGGCATACGCGATTGGAGCCAGTGTTATAACTACATAGCTAATTTCAATCCATATTCCATTTTTCTTTCTCCTCTCCATCTCCCTCCATCTCCAGGCCCATCGTGACCAACGGTAACATTCTGCTGGTCCAGTTCGTGTCTGACCAGAGCGTCACTTCTGACGGCTTCATTGCCTCATATTCCAGTGTCCCAAGAGGGCATTCTCCCCAGCCAGGATCCCGTGTGTACTCATTACCCACAGTCCCACGGCTCCCCGTGGCCCCATCCCGCAAACCCGTCACCACGATGACTACGGAGGTACCGACTACCACAACCACCACCACCACGACTGCACCCAGACGCCCACCTGCCAATCCTAACCATCCGGCCAGACCTCCAAATCGCAGACCAGAATCGGGTCGGCCCAATCCGGCACGTCCAGGTGAGAGACGAATAGATGGTATTGCATCATAAAATACAAGAGCCAATCAGGGTTCAGTATGCAAAAGCAGGCCACATTTTATCCGATATAAAAAATATACAGTCTTAACAACATGTCTGTGGAGACTTTAATGAGTTTTATGAGATTGTCATTGTGTTATTGTGACAACACACATTGTTTAACAGTAACCATTTCTTCTCGATATAAAATGATATTTAATCAAATATATTTTATGACATTATTCAGCTTCTTATTGTGCAAATTTTCAGGCCCGAACCCTCTGTGCCCTAAAACGTGTAAGAGAGACAGCAGCATAAAGACGAGTTTCTGCAGCAGTGAATTTGGTGAGTATGTTGTCCATTGTCACAGATCCTGATCAGAGACGTACGTGTGTGTGTGTGTGTGTGAAATAAATACCTGTTGTGTTTTCTCTCTCTGTAGTGATCACAGGGACCGTGACGGCGTTCTCTTCGACTTCTCAGGGCCGACTATTGGCCACCGTCTCCATCATTAAGATTTATAAAGCTGGAAGACTGACCACCACTCTGGCTGGAGAGACCATGACTGTTAAACTGGTGCTCATGTGCAGAACATGTCCAGTGCTACGCAGAGGTAACCTATACCAAATGGCCAAATAAAGTGAAGCTAACAAAGTTGACCTAAATGACCAAAAATGAAAAATAAAATGCAATAAATGAGGAAACCGTAATTTAAAAAAAAAAATTACATATGGCAGCAATAAACGTGGCAAAATAACTCACAAATCACCCACAGCAAAGAGAAAATGAAGCAAAAGTTAAAAATTTACGTAGATAAACAAAAATACAAAAATAACACAAATTACCAATGATAAACTAGACAAAAAGTACTAAAAATTACCTATAAAAACCATAAAAATAGCACAAGTAACCGAAATTACAGACTTATTTTTGTAGCAGACAAAATTAATGTAGCAAAAATGACATAAATTGCCTAGACAAAACAATAAACGTATCGAAAGCACTAAATGTTACACACAACAAACAATAGCAGGTGGCAAAGGTGGCAAAAGTAAGAAAAATTACCTACGAAATATGATAAACATGGCAAAAGTAACCAAAATGATCCATGACAAACAATACATGTGGCGCAAAATGAGCAATGACAAACGATAGACATAGCGAAAGTAGCAGAGGTTACCCACAACAAACGATAAACATTGCAAAAGTTTTAAAAAATGACCTAGAACAAACGATAAATGACACAAAATTAAAGAAAACTGCTTAAAAAGATAAACATACTGTATAAAGTATCGCAATAAACATATCATCAGTGAACATATCGGCGAACGTAACAATGATAAACAGTGTTGCTCCCGATTTGACTCCAAAGCTGACTGCAGAAGAGGAAAAAAATGTATGAACTCGTTATGAAATTCATGACCTTCAGTTCCTTCTTGGTTTTTCATGTCACTTGTTTCTGTTTCAGGTCAGAACTTCATTCTGATGGGTCAGGTGGATGAAGACGAGCGTGGCGTTCTCCTTCCAGGCAGTTTCACGGCCCTGTACAAACCACCACACGACAAAATCCTCACCAGACTCACCACCCAGCCGTGCTGATCTCCACGGCTAAAAACAGCACAGGAAAAACAGAACATGCCAAAAAATAAAACACTTGACAGTATAACATGAATGAATCTGTAGAAATGATTCCCTAAAGCAACACTCAGGCAAAAAAACTAGTGTTCAGTCTGTCAGTAGCCATTATTCCGTCTTCAGCAGCACAGTATCGTATCTTTCAGCCTCAGCGTTTTGGCAAAGTTTACAATTTTGTATTGTCGTGTTTTCGCCCTTCGAGGCCCTCGCGTCCAATAATAAGGAGCAAGAACTCTTATTTTTTAATTAGTGCACTAGCTAGTTAGCTAACATGTAAGCAAACCAACAGTGAGTGGACAATTCGTACGCACTTCTGAGTGATTAGGGGAAGTGGACGAGGGCGCATTAAAACCAGTACTGTAACATAGGAAGCAATTTTACTTCGAATTTGGAGCAGCACATAATAAACACGTCATAAACCGAAATGATTTCATGGCAAAATATAAAGGAGCATTTCACCTTATTAGCTTTATACACCTGAAGATGTCATACAGTATATTTGTAATTTATGATGTCATCAAATAAAGGATTTATATCACACCACATCTCAAGCTTTTTTCTTTTCTCTGTCTTGAAGTTAATCAGACACACACACAAAAAAAAGAAGAAAAAAAAACGCAGCTTACTGTCACAGCTGCTGTTATAGAAAATTAATCAACACATTCCCACTTTGTGAGAATTTCTGATTTTAAGTTTATTGGAAAAAAAAAAACCACAAGACTGCACATAAAAGTACACTAAACATAACAGAATCATGCAATGCCATTTGATGCGATGTTCAGTCCTCCAAATTAAAATGCAAAAATAAAATCAGGAAAAAAAACATGCAATTTTGATATTTCTTTGATTAAAAAAAAAAGTTCAGAAATCAGTGGATTCGTCTGCCTTGATTTAAAATGTGCGTAATTACTATACAAATTAATAATAATAATAAAAAAGGAAGATCATTGGATTATTAACTCTTTATCACAGTTTCAGCCCAAGACTCTGCAGAGCGTCCCGTACGTCCTCACACCCACACGCTGGCTTTGGCGTCTCTCTCCGCTGCCCCCTGCTGGCCGCAGCAGCCCCTCAGCCCCGGGTGCTGAGACACAGGAAGGTTTTTATAGACGGCGCGGCTGTAAGGGATGAAGCAGAGGCCGAGCTGCAGGTGACGTGCCAATCTACAGTATGCCGCTAGAGCCAACACCAGCAGAGGAACCAACAACAAGAAGCCCACAACCAGCAGAGCCACACAGGATGCGTCGTTGAGCAGGTCCGAGCAATAAACCGAGGTACCATGGGGCTGAACCTGGATGAGAAGATTGGAGGAAAGTCAATCATCTATTCATCAGAATAAATGGAGATGAAACTTCTTAACAAAGCCCAGATAACATTAATCATGACATTAAATCTTATATAATATTTTATTATAAGATTTTCTAAAATGCAAGTCAAGTCAAGTGGCTTTATTGTCATTTCAACCATCTACAGCTAGTTAGTACACAGTGAAACAGAACAACGTTCCTCCAGGAACAAGGTGCTACATAAAACAAACACAGAACTACAGGAGACTACACATATTTACATAAAGTGCACAGTGCAGACGGCACAAGACAGAACAAAGCTACCAAAACAGGACAATGGGCACAGTGAGCTACAGCGCAGCGCCGACTAGCACACAGTTCTAGTAGAAAGTGAATCAGATGACAGTCGTGCAAAGGAGTAACAATATAAGTTCCTGTAAATGTAAACATCAGGAGTAGCAGCTGAGTAGAGAGTATGGGCCCTCACAACCAGACTGTGCAATAGTTTCTTCCCTCATGCTATCAGACTCCTCAATACCTAGAACTGGACTGAAGGAAGAACACACACACACATACTCAACACACACACTCCTCAATACCTGGACTGAAGGAAGGAACACACACACACATACATA
>CM075019.1:953233-974460 GCA_037576675.1 Pangasius sanitwongsei
CTAGGTTGGATTATTGTAATGCCTTACTGTCTGGATGCTCCAGTAGATGCATAAACAAGCTCCAGTTAGTCCAGAATTCAGCAGCGAGAATCCTTACTAGAACCAGAAGATCATCCCTATCTTATCCACACTGCATTGGCTCCCAACCAAATTTCGTATTGATATATAAAATACTACTATTGACCAAGAAAGCACTCAGTGTTCTCGCACCACAGTACCTGAGGGAACTTCTGGCCTTTAATGATCCATCACGCCTACTTCGATCAAAATGTGATATTAGAATGTGATATTGAATATTACAAATAAAAATCTCCTGGTCTTTTTTTCAGTCTTCAGCTGTTCTGTTTGGGTGAGTCTGTGCCCATGATAGCCTCAGATTCCTGTTCTTGGCTGATAGGACTGGAAGCTGATGTGATCTTCTGCTGTTGTAACTCATCCACCACAAGGTTCAATGTTCTGTGCAGGCTAAGATGCGTTTCTGCTCACCACGGTTGTAAAGAGTGCTTATTTGAGTTACTATAGACTTTCTGTCAGCTCAAACCAGTCTGGTCATTCTCTTCTGATCTCTCTCATCAACAAGGTGTTTCAGCCTGTGGACCCTCCGTTCAAAGGATGTTTTTTGTTTTTCGCACCATCCTGACTAAAATCTAAACTCTAAACTCTAGAGACTGTTGTGTGTGAAATTCCCAGGAGATCAGCAGTTTCTGAAATACTCAAAGCAGCTTATCTAGCACCAAAACCATGCCACAGTTAAAGTCACAGAGATCACACTTTTTCTTCATTCTGATGTTTGATTAACTGAAGCTCTTGACCTATATCTGCATGATTTTATGCATTGTGCTGCTGCCACATGATTGGCTGATTAGATAACTGCATAAATGAGCCGGTGTACAGGTGTTCCTATTAAAGTGGATGGTGAATGTAGTATACAGTTATAGAGGATAAATTATTTATAATCACAATATCTGGAGTCACGCAGATGAGGATGAGTTCCCTTTTGAGGCTGGTTCCTCTCAAGGTTTATTCCTCATATCGTCTCAGGGAGTTTTTTCTTGCTGCCGTCAGTGACGCCCTGGCTTGCTCATTAGAAATAAGTTTATAAATTTAAAATATCCAGAATTTATATATTTCTATAAAGCTGTTTGTGACAATGTTCATTGTTAAAAACACTATACAAAAAAATTGAATTGAATTGAGAATGTACAACAGGAGCATGCAGACAGCATTTGCGTTTACATGAAAACATAGGATACGTTTCGGCCATTATAGTAAAGCATTCATATACAAACATCTCTGATCAGTTAACCATGGATGGTACAGACACTTTTTAAGAGTGTAGAGGAAGTGGTTAGCAGCTTCAAAACTTGTAGAAACCTCTAGATCAACAATTGAATTTTTTTCTGACAGTGAAATTTAGTACATGTATGACAGATGTAATTTCACATAAATCCTACAAAATTCAGAATCTGGATATGCTGGATCTATTTACTGAGACTAACAGAGTTGGGGGAGTTTGAGCTAGTGTGTAACCCAATCCTGATCCATGTGTAATTCAAACAGAGGAAGAGATTTGGTCTGAGTGTCCAATGCATGACGCATATTCTTCTTTTAGATCATGGCTTTAAGTGAGCAGTGGGTTTTATCTACTGAAGTATGTGGGTCTGCTGTGTGTCTAGCTGAATGAAGAATTCTAAAAAGGACTTATATGTGGAGAGCAAACGCATGCAAATGTCTAAATGAATACTTTAATCATGCACAGTGTCTGTTGTAAGTGTGTGTGTGTGTGTGTGTGTGTGGTACGAGACTGAGGGGTGTGGGCTGATTGCAGGCTATTAAGAGTGTCTGCTCATCTGTCCACCCACGTGCCAGCTCTGTGCCATATCTCAGACTCCAGGCATGAACACACAAAGCAAACACACAAAGAAGTACTCATGCTCATTGCACATCCATACCATATAGACATAGTCCAACATGCATCACCCCAGCCTTTTGCTTCACTCAAAACGCACACACGCCTCCTCTTCCGCTCTTGTCTCACAGTACATGACAAATGGCTCACATACCGAGACACTCAAAGCACTGCTGCAGAATTTAAACCCCCTCTCTCAAACAGCACACACAGAGGTCACACATCTTAAATGCTCATAAAAGCCTGCCTTTAGACTCACATCACCAAAGAGCTTTGCTGGAACATGCATTAAATGCATTTAATCACATACAGTATACAGTCAGCATTTAAGCGATGTCTATTATTTCTGATAGATCTTACCAAATTACATCATACACTTTGTAATCTATAAATTACTATTAGGACAAGTAAAGTGCTTAGCTATAGTTCAAAAAGAGAACAAAGGTTGAATAGAAAATCAATGCCTTTTCCCCCAGGGAGAATGGAGGGTCAACAATGATGAGGTGCATGAAAAAAAAATCAAACAAAATAAGACTTATTCCTCAAAACATTCTTTACATAAGGCATTTTTGACTATTTGTTTAATATTTAGGGTTAAGCATACATGCTTTTCAGAAATTCACAAGCTGGTAGATGTCTAAACACATACAGTAAGTTATGTAAAAAGGTAGCATGTATAACAGCAGGATATTATATATAAATAAGATTTATATCTTATTTATATATAATATCCTGCTGTTATACATACAGTGCCTTGCATTAGTATTTGAACCTTTGCACATTTTGTAGTGTTAAAACCTGGAACTGAAATGGACTTCACTGGGATAGTGGAATACTTATGTAATCAAAGGAGTTACCTTTTTTTAAATAAACAATTTTCTATTCATAGGTTTTTCTTCACCCTTCATTTTTATTAGCTGTTTTTAGTTCAGGTTGTAACGCTACAAAAGGTGGGAAAAAAGCTCAAGCAGGTGAATACTTTTGTAAGTAAAAGTATTTACATGACAACAGAAGCACTTATAGATTGTTTTGCACTTTGACGTGTCTTATTCTTCACACATCTTAGCATAAAAGCATAACAATTCAGTTGTGCAACAGCTCAGTGAATATCATAGATTAATTTGGTATTTTGTTGAACAGTATTTAACACTACAAATTTGTTAATGAAATACTACATTTGTCCTGGATTGATAAAGTTTTTCAGTGGAAAAAATTCCACCTGGCAGTTTGGCTTGGCTTCATCAATATATGAAAAATCAGCCTTATTTTTATGCAAGCAGTGATTACAGTAATAGCTTATAAAAGACTCTGTGGTCCAAAGGTTCCATGAATGCACTGATATCTTCCAATCTCAAAATGTAATACTGTATCTCTCCACTATCCATCTCTCTTTTTGCATTTCTGAAATGGTGTGCTCTGTCCAGCATCCTCAAGTAATGGAATGTGGCCATCACTTTGTGAAGTAAGATTGGCACAGTCCCACGCCACTCGATCACCCATCAATCGACTTGACTTCTGGAATTCCAAACCAGCAGCATCCATAGGCTCTCCTTCTTTGGAGCGCAGTGCCATAAGCTCTATCTCATGCTTAGCAGCAGTTTCAAGCACACGCTGCTTGCTGTAGAATACGACAAAGTTGTTGATGATGGGGTGTATGGGCAGCGCAATGGCGATGACACCACACAGGAAGCTGACGGCGGCGTTGCACCGCCCCAGTGTGGTCTTGGGGTAGATATCACCATAGCCTACTGTGGTCATGGTAATGATGGCCCACCAGAAGGACTGTGGGATGCTGGTGAACATGGTCTCTGGGTGGCTCTGTTCCAACGTGTAGCCGAGTGCTGAGAACAGGAAGATTCCTATGCCCATGTACATGAGCAGCAGACCGAGCTCCTTGCAGCTACTCCTGAGTGCATAGGTGAGAGTCTGCAGGCCTGAGGAGTGGCGTGCCAGCTTGAGGACGCGTGCCACACGCATTACACGGAGCGCCTGCACCGCCTGCTGCACGGTGGCCAGCTGCAACACAGCAGTGCCAAGGTATGACAGCACTAGGAGCAGGTAGAAAGGTGCAATAGCCAGAAAGTCCACCACGTTCATAAAGGAGATGGCGAAATGCAACTTGCTGGGCGCCGCACCTAACCGCAGCACATACTCCACCGTGAACCAGATGATGCAGGCTGTCTCTATGGCTTCCAGGCTTGGATTCTCAACTCGATTTCCATCATCATCCTGCTCATGCAGCTCAGGCACAGTACCCACACACATCACCATAGATGAAAGAAGCACGAACAGAAACGAGAGAAGAGCAATGGTGCGTGCTGCCCAGGACGACTCTGGTTTCTCCATGAGCCTCCACAGGAACGCCCTGCACTTTCCGCTCGAAGGGCTTCCCTCCATGTCATCCAGAATGGCGCGGACCTTCTCAGCAATCTCAGACAACTCGTCCTCTGCTTCCTTTAGGTTGCTCTTGCAGCACTCGTCGAGCAGGTCCATGTCAACTCCCCAGAACTCCATCTCCTTGCTAAAGCGTACCGGGCACGTGCCCCTGGCCATGTGCACCTCGCCATACTGATACACCTCGGCGATGCATCTGAACGCGTCCGGGTCGCGGTCGAAGAAGAACTCGCGCGTCGCTGCGTCGTAGTCGTCGCAGAATCGCGAAAGATCGCACGAGCTCTCCGCGGCGCGGTCGGCGAGGTGCGCGAGGCGCGTGGCTGGGTAGCGCTCGAGCACGCTGGCGCACAGGACGTGTCTCGCGCCGCCCACGTTCACCACGATCTCCGCGTCTTCGCTCGCCTCCGACCGCGTCCTCCTCGGCGTTGCCCACATCACGGCAACAGCAAAAAAGTGTCTTTTAGTTTAAACCACGTCGAATTTACGCATCTGCTACGGCGGAAACAAAGACGAAAAAATCATTTAACCGGTACAACCGCCATGATATCAACTTACTGCATCACGAGCTCGCGTTTCGATTGTACAGCGGCGCCAGTGCGGAGTGCACAGTGATCCCGCAGAAGTATACAGAGAAAGAGAGCTCCAAGCAACTAGTGAGGTGGAGAGGACTAACTGATGAGTGTCAGAGAGAGAGAGAGAGAGAGAGAGAGAGAGAGAATGAATGACAGAAGAAAGAGTGAGAATTAATAGCCTTGTATTTGTAGAGAAAGACGGGTTTCCAATTTCCAGTAGTAATTCTGACTACTTTAACATCGCAGATGTTTAAAATACAAGTTTTTGGTTGCACCCCGTTCCCCTACCTTTGTAATTTTTTTTCAATCCAAAACTTAACGATCTGACTGGAGAAAAAGGACCTGATCCACCACCGGTGTTACTGCTGCGGATTTAACCAGAGAATCAGTGCGCAATTGCGCACATGGCACAACATCAGCATTACGGGGAAAAGTCTCCCTCTGGTGACGAACAGCTCGCTTGGGCTGCATGTTTTGGGAGGATGCCTACCTCAGATTTAATGAATGAATACTATTCACGGACCTTCTAAAATGAATGGGTATGTTTGTGAATAAATGTAAAAATAAACATATTAACATAAACACAATGTAATAATATTAATAATTAAAATCTGACATTAAGTCTGTGTATTCACCTCTGTTTTTCCTCCATCATTTATTTCTGTTAATTTTGCATTTCCTAAATCCTAATCTCAGTATTTAAATCCTTATTTATTTATTTATGTATTTTCCTGACCTTACATTAATAAGAGGGATGTCAGTTAAAAACTGACTGTTAAAAAGACTAAAAGAAGCACATACATAAAAATATAAAAATACATACATTAATAAAGAAATATATAGACTACATTCTCACTAATACATTTAATATTAGGGCTAAAATCTAATTAATTAAAATCTAATTATTGAGCAATGCATTATATCACAAGTTCTCATCCATGTCATAATACGAATAATGTGTGGCAAACTCTTAAGATACTTTAAGACGGATGGGCAGCTACAGTTCCCTCCAAAAGTACTGGAAGGGCAAGATCAGTTCTCACTGAAGACATTTGGGTTTGAGATCAAAAGATGAATATGACAATAGGTTAGAATTTCAGCTTTCATTTCCTGATATGTACATCTAGACAACTAGAACATGGCACCTTTTGCTTGAACCCACACATTTTTCAAGTGATCAAAAATATTGGACTGTGTGACTAACAGGTGTTTCTTGTTGTCCAGGTGTGTCCTTTTAGATTGATTGTTTAAACAGTTAATAGCTCTGAATGTCTACTCTTGGTTTGAGCCCTGGGTTTCGCCTGTGAAAACTGCATTTGTTGTTAAAAAGAATAAATCAACATGACCAGAGAGACCAGAGAGCTGTCTATGGGAGAAAAGCAAGATATTTTGAAGCTGGGAAAAGAGGGGAAAAAATCTCTCAGAGCCATTGCACAAGCATTGGGCATAGCTAATACAACAATCTGGAATGTCCTGAAAAAGAAAGAAACTGCTGGTGTACTAACAACCAGACATGGAACAGGTAGGCCAAAGAAAACAACAGCAGCTGATGACAGAAACATTGTGAGAGCTGTGAAGAAAAACCCAAAAACAACAGTCAGTGACATCACCAACAACCTCCACAGGGCAGGAGTGAAGGGATCGCTTTCCACCGCTTGAAGAAGACTTCGAGAGCAGAAATATAGCGGCCATACCACAAGACGCAAACCTCTCATCAGCAGTAAGGATCAGAAGGCCAGATTGGAATTCACAAAGAAATACAGAGATGAGCCACAAAAGTCCTGGAACCAAGATTAACCTCTACCAAAGTGATGGAAAGGGGTAAAGTGTGGAGAAAGAAAGGATCTGCTCAGGATCCAAAACATACGAGCTCATCGATCAAGCACGGTGGAGGTAGTGTCATGGCTTGGGCTTGCATGGCTGCTACTGGAACAGACTCACTAATCTTTATTGATCATGGAACTCATGATGGTAGCAGCAGAATGAATTCAGAAGTCTACAGAAACATTCTGTCTGCCAGTTTACAGAGAAATGCATCCAATGAAATTGGGAGGAACTTCATCATGCAGCAAGACAACGATCCAAAACACACTGCCAACACAACAAGGGACTTCATCAGGGGAAAAAAGTGGAAGGTTTTAGACTGGCCAATTCAATCACCAGACCTTAACCCAACTGAGCAGCATTTCACCTCCTGAAGAGGAGACTGAAGGGAGAAACCTCCCAAAACAAACAACAACTGAAAGAAGCTGCGC
Organism: Pangasius sanitwongsei; assembly: GCA_037576675.1. NCBI lineage: Eukaryota > Metazoa > Chordata > Actinopteri > Siluriformes > Pangasiidae > Pangasius > Pangasius sanitwongsei. The sequence continues at coordinate 960,364 of CM075019.1, forward strand.
TAGAAGCCTGGAAAAGCATCACAAAAGAAGAATGCAACAGTTTGGTGATGTCAGAGAGTCGCCGGCTTGATGCAGTTACTGTAAGCGAGGGATATGCAGCCAAATATTAAGCATTATTTACTTTAAGACTCCCTGTTCCTAGAGTTTTGATCACCTAAAAATTAGGTGGTCTGCCACCAAAGGTGCCATGTTCTAAGTTGTTTAACACATCTAGATGTAAATATCCAGAAATGAAAGCTGAAATTCTGATATATAGTCTCATTCATCTTTTGATCTCAAACCCAAACGTCTTCAAAACAAGAAAAAAAAGGGCCTTGCCATTCCAATACTTTTGGAGGGGACTGTACATTCATAATTTATAATTATAAAGTGTTTCCAGTCTGTAATGCCCTGCTGGCTTCATACCATGTTTCCTTCAAATATAAAACATGGTAAACAAAAAACTCTTTCATTCAAACAAACCAAAAACCCCACTGTGTAAGTTGTACTTAACTTGGACAATGTGTGCTTTGTCCATCTACTTTTAGTTTCTCCTCCAAAGGTCTTTTGGTTAAAAAAAAAAAAAATAACGATGGAGTAAATAACCCATCTCATTTGCAATGTATTTGTCCAGCGATTGTATTTCACACATGCTTTCTCATTCACTGCTGATGTGTCAGCAAAGCAGGATGAAAAATATCAGCGCTTATGGAGATAAAATCTGTTCAGTGTTTCACTCTCTGTATTCAGTCTCTGGCATGACTGATGTCTAGCCTCACTTCACCAAACAATAATTTTTCTTACAACCATTGGTAGTGCTGTTGCATTTGATTAGATGCCAAATATGAAACCTCACATCTGATCAGATTAAAAGACAGGGGGCTTGGCCCTACTCGCCCATTTACATCGTCTCGGTAACAATTGTTTACGCATTCGACAAATATGGAGTGAAACAATACGAGGAAAAATAATGAAGGATTGCGTGATGCATCTGAATGAAGTCAAGTCAAGTCAAGTGGAGTTTATTGTCATTTCAACCATATACAGCCAGTCAGGACATAGTGAAACCCAACAACGTTTCTCCAGGACCAAGGTGCTACATAAGACCAACACAGAACAACACAGAACTACAAGGGACTACATAATTTACATAAAGTGCACAAGTGCAAACATGTGCAGACAGCACAAGACAGTACAAGAAGCGGAGGAACATTACCAGCCACTTCAGTTTATAATGATGTTCTGGAAAATCCAAGTTAGTTTCTGTTATCAGTCATAGCAGCTATAAACAGTCATTCCTTTAACTCTATTTTTCCTCTGTTGAATTTAATTCGACAGCTTGTCATGTTAAAATATAAAATATTTTATTTTTAGTTTAAATATACACAAAGCTTCACCAGATCAACAATTATACAGTATGTTTTTCTTTGTTAAAGAACAACACATTTTTTAATCCATTATTATTAGCCCTGGAATACAATACGTGGAGCGTACAATTCTCTGTAAATGAGATATTACTATAGAAAGGACAACATATTAGAACGAGTGCATTAATATAAACTTGTGGTTTATGAAAATAGCTGGCACTATTGTCAGAGCCGTACTGTTATAGAAAATTAATCAACAGCTTCTGACCAATCAAATTCGACAACTGAACAGTTCTGTGGTATAATACTGAATTCTTGAATCTAAAATCTCAGGATGAACAATAAGCTCACCATCGCCCCAACAGTTCCCTGCCACATTGACACTTTCTACACTGTATATGCAGTTTATTATACACATTCAGTTCAACAAATACTCATCTAGAAGTTATCCCTTTTATTTTGTACATATAATCATTTACAGTGCAAACGTCTTGTAGTAAAACCATGGTCATGTCCTAGTCACCATGACTTACAGTAGTAAAAACCATGGTAGTATCAAGGTTATCATAAAGCACCATAGTAGAAGCATGGCAATGTCATAATTCCCATAAAGTACCACAGTAAAACCATAAGAGTCTCATGGTCACCATGAGGTAGGTTAACATAGTAAAACCATGGCACCACAGTATCACAGTTACCATAGCTAAACCAGAGCTAACCATTTTTATAACCATAGTGAATTTTCCTCAGGGGAGCTATAACCCTATCTATCTTGTGTTGTGGTATCTTCTTTGAGGAACAAAATGGAGTAAAGTGGTAATTAATAAGTAGTGGTGACACCGGTCACAAACTCTCTTTGTCTTTTGAGCTTCTTTTCTGTTTGCGAGCCTGTTCTTGACCTTTATTTTGAAAACGGGGCAACCCATTGTCGCCGGAAGTAGACTTTTGTTTTGTTCATGCTTTTGCAGCTGTTGTAGAAAAGAGCTGCAAGCGCTAACGACAGTCTCACTTGTCTTCGCTACTTTTACGTCTAAACATGGTACGTATTCCAGCTGTATCTTGATATTGAATAGTATGTAGCTGTTATCTGTCTTGTCAGTTGCTAATAATGTATGCTGTTTTTTCATCAGTGCACTTTATCTAGCTACCATGTAATCTGTTAGCATCGTGCTTTAACCGTCACGATTCCACAAGCAGCTAGCCTGAAGCGCTGGAAGGAAAGATCAGCGCGGTTAACAAGACTCTCGGCCTCTTTTAAATGTTGTTAAAAATCAGCAGTACACGGAATGATGTACTAGCTAGTTATCCTAGTTAAGTTGCTAACTAGTCTGTAAAACGCGTTAGTTCCCGAGCTGGCTAACAAACAGCCCGAGTCCCAGACTCAATCCCAAATGGCTTCTTGTTCACTTCCTACGCGCGCTACTTCCGGTGTGAAATAATGACTTTTACACATCGTCGTGATCTTTAATTAGATTTAACACGAAGCCCTCTGGCATTCACCATTGTGTAATATTTGAAAAAGTGTACCATCATGGAGGTAAAAGAACCATCATTGTTTAATAACTACCTTTTTTAGCCAGAGCAGAGTTTAAATTTTATTCACTTTCTTCATGGTTCTGATAATTGTGTCTTTGTGTTTTAGTCTCACACAATTCTGCTGGTTCAGCCGACCAAAAGACCAGAGGGAAGAACGTACGCTGATTATGAGTCTGTCAATGAGTGCATGGAGGGTACGTAAAAAACAGTTTACATGAGTGCATTGCTAAATGCAGTTCTGTTGAGAGAAAAAAAAAATTCTTCCCATCCTATTTTCTAGGAGTGTGTAAGATGTACGAGGAACATCTGAAAAGAATGAACCCCAACAGCCCGTCCATCACGTACGACATCAGCCAGCTGTTTGATTTCATCGATGACCTGGCTGACCTCAGCTGTTTAGTGTAAGTATCTGTGTCTGCATAAAAGAAAGCAGGATGTCATGCATTTACCTGCTCCCTGTTAGACACTTAAACTTAGAAAAAGGTTTGGCATTTTGAGTTCTGTTGCTAAAGTACACTATGGTCAAAACTGTGTGGACACCTGAGCATCACACCCATATGTTCTTGTTGAACATCTCATCTGGGAAGCTTTCTACTAGATGTTGGAGCGTGGCTGTGGGGATTTGTGTTTATTCAGCTACAAGAGCATTAGTGAGGTCAGGCGCTGATGTTGGGATGTTGAGGAGGTCTGGGGTGCAGTCGGTGTTCCAGTTCATCCCAAAGGTGTTCAGTGGGGTTGAAGTCAGGGCTCTGTGCAGGACGCTCGAGTTTTTCCACTCCAGCCTTCACACACCATGTCTTCATGGAGCTCGCTTTGTGCACAGGGGCGTCGTCATGCTGGAACAGGTTTGGGCCTCTTAGTTCCAGTGAAGGGAAACTGTAATGCTACAGTGTACAGACATTCTATACAACTGTGGCCATCAAACTTTGTGGGAACACTTTGGAGAAGACCCACATTTGGGTGTGATGGACAGGTGTCATTTTGGCCATGTAGTGCATGTATTTTTTGCTAAAGAAATTTTATTTTGTCGTGTAGGGGCGCATACTTTCACCTCTGTTTTGTCTTTTGGTAAGCTGTGTGTAAGTCCAGTGAATATCAAAACAAGTTAGTTCATGTTATCATGTATGTTACTTAAGTTATAACAATGGCACCCTCATTCCTAGTCACCCTCAGCCTGTCATCTTTGTCATGAAATTAAAAAGACAAAAAAAAACCCCACAGCTTGTCACATTACCTCAGCTGCAAAGTGCAGATTCCTCTGTGATCACTTTCCTGTGGCAGGAAACGTACCGACTTACGATTTGCTGATGGGAGACTCCTCCCATAAATATTAAATAAAGTTCTCCTTATCAAAAGCTTCACCATATCAACCATTATGTATTTGTTAAAATCAGCTTATTATTATTGTTGGTTTATGTTGAGCTTCCACCAAAATAAGTCCCCATGGATTAGCTGTACGTTATCATTTCTACATTTATAAGGACAAGCACATTAAAATACAGTCTCCTCTGAAAGTACTGGAACAGCAAGACCAATTCTTTTTTTTGCTACACACTGAAGACATTTGGGTTTGAGATCAAAATATGAATATTTACTTTCCTGATACTTACATCTAGATGTGTTAAACAACTTAGAACATGGCACCTTTGGTGGCAGAGCACCCAATTATTAGTTGAACAAAAGTATTGGAACAGAGAGCCTTAGAGTAAATAACACTTAATATTTGGTTGCATATCCCTCGCTTGCAATAAATACATCAGCCCGGCGACGAACTGACATCACCAGACTGTTGTATTCTTCTTTTGTGATGCTTTTCCAGGCTTGTAGCACAACTTCTTTCATTTGTTTATTTTGAGGGGGTTTCTCCATTCAGTCTCGTCTTCAGGAGCTGAAATGCTGCTCAGTTGGGTTAAGGTCTGGTTATTGAATTGGCTACCATCATGAGTTCCATGATCAATAAAGATTAGTGAACCCGTTCCAGAAGCAGCCATGCAAACCCAAGCCATGACACTACCTCCACCGTGCTTTACTGATGAGCTTGTATGTTCTGTATCATCATCAGATCCTTTATTTCTCCACACTTTGGCCTTTCCATCACTTTTTGTAGATGTTAAACTAGGTTCCAGAGCTTTTGTCTCTCATCTCTGTATTTCTTTGCGAATTCCAATCTGGCCTTCTGATTCTTACTGCAGATGAGTGAGTTTGCATCTGATGGTATGGCTGCTATATTTCTGCTCTCATAGTCTTTATCGAACATTGGATTGTGATTCCTGCCCTGTGGAGGAGGTTGTTGATGTCACTGACTGTTGTTTTTGGGTTTTTCTTCACAGCTCTCTCAATGTCTGTCATCAGCTGCTGTTGTTTTCCTTGGCCGACCTGCTCCATGTCTGGTTGTTAGTACACCAGCTGTTTCTTTCTTTTTCAGGACATTCCAGATTGTTGTATTGGCAATGCCCAATGCTTGTGCAATGGCTCTGAGAGATTTTTCCCAGCTTCAAAATAGCTTGCTTTTCTCCCATAGAGAGCTCTCTGGTCTTCATGTTGGTCTATCCTTTAACAACAAATGCAGTTTTCATAGGTGAAACCCAGGGCTCAAACCAAGAGAAGACATTTAAATGATCAATCTAACAGAGCACACCTGGATGACAAACACCTGTTAGTCACATGTTCCAATATTTTTGCTCACTTGAAAAAAATGGGTGGGTTCAACCCAAAGGTGTCATGTTCTCCGTTGTTTAACAGAACTAGATGTAAATATCAGGAAATGAATGCTGAAATTCTGCTCTATCATCTAATTCATATTTTGATCTCAAACCCAAATGTCCCCAGTGTATTGCAAAAACAACTATTGGCCTTGCTGTTCCAATACTTTTGGAGGGGACCATGTACATGTGATTTAAATTACAGCTGGCAACTGTCAAATTATAGAAAATTATTCAACATCTAAGCAATCAGAATTGAGAATTCAACAGATTAAATAAATGTAATCATTAAATTAATCTGGGTTAATTACTTAACCCTTGAGACATCATTCATGTGTATATAAAAACTTGTGAATGCCTCTCTGCTGTTTTATACAGGTACCGGGCTGACACACAGACTTACCAGCCTTACAACAAAGATTGGATCAAAGAGAAGATCTATGTTCTGCTGAGACGCCAGGCCCAACAGGCGGGGAAATAGATTGAAGGAAACATTCTTGTGGGCTGCACTGATTTTTATCCCCCAAACCCTCCACAAATTTGTTCATTTGATCAGAGCTACACTGCATCACTGGGCAAGCTAGCTGGAGCTGGCGACATGCTTGTAACCATTAAACGTTCATACATAATGTGTACATTTCCCTTTTCCCCCCATGTTTTTCAGATTTAACCCACAACGTTATGAAAGTGGTTTAAATGAAAGCTTATTGTGTTCCCAAGGGTTCGGTTTTGTTGTGTGGGTTTGTTTTGTTGTAATCTTATGACTTTATCCAGTTTTATAAAAATGGTGGTAACTATGTTAGGTGATGTTCCTTTTGATCAGCTTTGTAGTTCTTTTTTTTTTTTTTGTGTGTGTGTGTCATTTAGTACAATAAACAACTTGGAAATTAATTATGTGGTTCACTTGTGGTGTTTATTCCTAATGTGCAACAGAGCATAGTAGCCTGTAAGTATCTAAAATGCAATAGTAAGGTCCACTAAAGCAAAGCAAGCCGGTTGTTTAGTCTGTTTTGTTGCTGAGTCTCCATCTTTTTGATTTTCTCTCTGTTTTGTTTTCTCGGTGTTTTTGTTTAATCCTCTCGTGCTATTTGGTGTACTGTATCTTTAAATTGTGGCGGGCCGCCCCTGCGATCTTGGCCAGGGAAACCCTGTAGTGGCTTGCTGAGGGGACCCAAGATGGCCGAACACTTACAGTGGGGCTAATCGTTGATCTCCTTATAGACATTGTCATTTGAAGGTGTTCAGGGCTCACGTTACACATTTATAGTACCGGAAAGTCGGACGAGTTTGCCCATTCGACCAGTTGGGTTTTGAAATGTCCGTTTGTGTATGAGGAGAGAGGCTGGTCCTTCTACGGCCCGCAGCCAGAACATGGCGGAACACTTGGACAAAATATAGCTTTGCTGCTAAGCTGCAGACTCGCTTATAATGAAAACACTGTTCCGTATGTGGCTCTTTCAACGCTTCATAAACACAGCGTGTTTATAATGGGCCATTAAGGTATCGGTACCGCTTTAGAATTTTTTCTACACTCGGTTAGACATAAATTAGAGTCAGAATGTTGAAAGCGAGCAGATAGCCTGCTAGCTGACTCGCTAGGACAGCTAGCTTAGCTAACGAGTGTTTGGCTCCGTTTGCTCGTAGCACTTATCAGATGTGAGACAGCGTCCGAATTATACGTTTGTTATTATATATACATATATATATATATATATATATACATATATTTCCTCCTGCTGAGTTGTACGTGTCTGATGCGAATTTTCACGTTGCCTGCACACCCACAGTCAGACAGACTTTAAAGTACAAAGTTATCCACGTTTGGGTGATAATTGAAGGACTATGTTGCGGCTAAGTGTCAGTGTGCAGCTATCCAGCCTTAGCGCCGCGCGTCATTAGCGGGACAACAGGTAGCGTGTAAATGTGCAGTTCAGACGGAGCCGTGCAGCGGAGAGTCTAACGAGAGGACGAATCCGATTCTGGGATTAATATCTGTGTATCAAAGCAAACAAAAGTCCGAACCTAAAGAGTTGACTCGCAAGAATGACTGACACTCGGCGACGAGTGAAGGTCTACACTTTGAATGAAGACCGGCAGTGGGATGACCGGGGCACGGGGCACGTTTCCTCCGGCTATGTCGAAAGACTCAAAGGCATGTCTCTGCTGGTGCGGGCGGAGAGCGACGGTAAGATCACAACACAACCTGGATCACTATAGAAATACATTCATCTGTCACTGTCACGCATAAAACGTCTATTTCTCACAGGGTCTCTGTTGCTGGAGTCAAAAATCAACCCCAATACAGCATATCAGAAACAGCAGGTGAGTTGGAGGTTTATTTGGTCGTGTTTCTGAACGTTTCCTCTCACTGATCTTGTTTTATTTTTTGTGCAGCAAAAGTACTTTCACACCTATTAGTCTGAAGCTGGGTGAAAGTGATACTTTGTTTGGTTTCACACGGCACATATTTAAACCAACGAAACAAAACCATGATTGAGAGGCATGTAGGGCTGAAAACATATTTCTAAAAACTCAGATATTTATTGGTCAGGCATACAGGATCGGAAGAAATGACTTTTACCAAATGCAGGTAGAAATCCAAGATAATTATAACAGACAATTATATAAATATCTAGATTAAAATGTGTTGTGTATCATATTCAGCTTTTATTTTCTCTGTTTTTGTTGGTCCAGATATCCAGAACATAAAGTGTCTTTAGTGCTACAGCTCTGCTCTTTGGCTCAGTTGAGCAGCTCGCGTCTTAAAAAACAGGCACGCAACCTAAAATCCTTTGCATGTTTGGTTCACTTCCTGCAATCTGGTCAGTCCAGGGTCAAATCACTTTCTTACTGAAATTGAACTGCACTATAATTGTTGCTTGGAAACTGACCGAGATACCTCGCTCAGACTGTCCCGGCTGTCACTGAGAGAGAATACACACTAGTGTTAGATTCAGACAGACTAAACCCTGCATGTGTGAAAGCACTCTAAGGCTACAACCAGGTCCAGGTCATAATGAGGTACAGCATCCTGTCTGGTGTGAGAGCTCAACAGTTAGAGCCTCAAATGGCGACTTGTAATTTTGTTTGAACTCTGTGTGACTTTTGCTTTTTTGCTTGTGCTTTAGGACACATTGATTGTTTGGTCTGAAGCTGAAAACTATGACCTGGCCCTCAGTTTTCAGGAGAAGGCCGGTTGTGATGAGATCTGGGAGAAGATATGTCAGGTGATCTGAGCACCCACATTTTCTCAAATCGTGTTTTTTAAATACTATAATATTGAACATGGTCATATTGAAGACATTGTTAGTATTTTTGTGTTAATTTTTTTTCTATTTCAAATATTGAATCTTAATATAATGTACTTGTAATATGTGTGCAGTAGAATATATGTCTGTTCTATCCAGTGAATGTATGCTGAATCAGGATCATGGCCGATCAGGCCTGATTGCTAGATTACCACTAGATTGGATTTGACATTTTTCCTGTCTTATTCTGTGAACATGTGCTACGTTTACTTATTTAATAAAGGCCAAGCAAATAAACATAGGACACAACTTTTAAACCATGTTAACATACATCCTCAGACATTTTGCTTAGCAGAAGTGTGCAGAAAAAGTTGGGCTTGTGGCTTAGAGGATGTAAGTATCAGATCAGTGTCTGATATCGGAAGAAATCCAGAGTTCTTATGCTGGTATTGTATTAAAAAAAAAGAGATGTAAGTTGGATTGGTGCATCCCTAGTTATGTTACTTGTTTGTGTTGTTATTTCTGCAGGTTCAGGGTAAGGACCCATCGGTGGACATCACCCAGGAGCTGATCGATGAGTCAGAGGAGGAGCGTTTTGAGGACATGTCCTCTCCCGGTCTGGAATTGCCGCCGTGCGAGCTCTCGCGCTTGGAGGAGGTGGCTGAGCTGGTGGCATCTTCTCTGCCGTCTCCGCTGCGGCGCGAGAAGCTGGCGCTGGCGCTGGAGAACGAGGGCTACATCCGCAAGCTGCTGGAGCTGTTTCGTGTGTGTGAGGACTTGGAGAACCGTGAAGGCCTGCACCATTTGTACGACATTGTCAAGGGTATCTTCCTGCTAAACCGCACAGCTCTCTTCGAGGTTATGTTCTCCGACGAGTGTATCATGGACGTGATCGGATGCCTGGAATTCGATCCGGCGTTGCCACAGCCGCGCCGCCACCGCGAGTTCCTCACCACCACGGCTCGCTTCAAGGAGGTTATTCCCATCACAGACCCTGAACTGCGCCAGAAGATCCACCAGACATACCGTGTGCAGTACATCCAGGACATGGTGCTGCCAACACCCTCTGTGTTTGAAGAGAACATGCTCTCCACCCTTCACTCATTCATCTTCTTCAACAAGGTGGAGATTGTCGGTATGCTCCAGGTGGGTCTCGCCAACATGTCTCCTAAAAAACACACACACACACACACACACACACACACACACACTACAGTGGATAAAGCAGGTCTGTTGGTATGCAGGCATTAGGGGTGTAATGATGTAGCATATCATAGACACGCATTTAGGGCAGCTTGTTTTTTTATTCTCCTTATCATTTTAAACTTTAATTGTGAATTAATGATGTGATGTTGCCATGATATCCAATGATGTTTATCTCTAATTATTTTATATTACCAGACCTGCCAACCATTTTGCATAGGAGCGCCGCAAAACATTGGAGTGCACTAGTATGATTTTTTTTTATCACTTAAAAATACACCAAAAGACCAGTTGTTTTCTTCCCAGTGAAGAAGAGATGAACAAATGACGACCTGTGAATCTGGAATGATCTGCGCAGGTGTTTTGAGTTCTCTGATATTAACAGATACGTCCTAGAAGCCCTGCCTCCTTCCCCCAGTCTCACGCGCTCTCGCTTCCTGTCAAAGTAAATGGAAAATATTTTTGAGTTCATTAATGTGAAGAAACGTCTATCAGTGTATGTTCAACTTGTTCAGCGTATCTAAGATTAGACGTGTATATTTAACATCAGTTTATTATTTAATAGTGATGATATGAAAAAAGTTGAGTCAGGTTTAGGCTGAAAGAGAGAAAATGGACAAAGATTTTGACCCAAAAAATATAAAAGAAAGAGTCAAATCTAACACTTATGCATAAAGTGTATATGTTAAAGAAGTTAATAATTATAAAGTGATTAAGTACTGTTTTTTTGACCGGAAATGCTCTTCTTCCTGTTCTTCCTGTTCTTTTCTGTTCTGGGGGATTAAAATATTGTGATAAACTATTTAACATGGTAAATCATGATCAGGGAAAAATCAGTATCAGACAAGACTATTGTGAAATAAATTGTCAGCCACACAGTGACACCCTCAAGCATTTTAGTTTTAGCTTTCATATTCTTTCTTTTGGTTTTTACCAGGACCTGCACTAGGCCAGAATTTGGAGGGAGGAAACAAGACCCCTAACCCTATATGCAGGGTTTGAAATTAACACCCGCCAAATGCGGGTAAAAATCAGCTGTGGCGGGTAAAGTTGTCAAATCACTAACCAATCTGGTGGGTTACTTTTTATAAATAATGTCCACTCGTTAATTTCCTGGCAAAGCTCATGTAAGCCAAATCTGTGCAGTTTTAGCGCAAATACTCAACTTGTGAGCCATAATGGTATACTAAATACAACATTATTGCGCAGAATGTGCGCATATCTGGTTTACTTGAATACACCCATCACTATGCAACAAATAACGGCGCGCTAGACTCGATACAACTCTGGACTCGAACATACTGTAATAATGTGTCGATACTTAGCTGGGATCACTAACTCCAGCGTAAAAAGGAAAGTTGCCCCAAACAACGAAGGAGACCAAGAAAAGAAAAGCAGGAGTTTTAATACTAAGTGGCAAACTGGGCACGAATGGCTCGTCTATGACTCCACAAATCAGATAATGTACTGTGAGGACTGCTGGACATATGCGTTGGAAAAGCAGAAAACAAAAAAATTTATTTATTTATTTATTATTTTTTTTGGCTTGTAGAAGTTCTGAATGGCCGGTAACTTAAAAATGTAGTAGCCAAATTGGCTGGTGAGTGAAAAAGTTAATTTCAAACCCTGCCTATACGTTTAGTTTTTGCCCATTGTCGGTTTTTCACACTTCTCTCTGACACTCCCCTCGACAGCAGTTCTGTAGTCACTCTGGATTAAATGCTTAGTCTTGTGATATCAATGAAATATCTTTACATTTCATTAAATATCAGAATATCTTTATGGTGTCACCGTTGGCTGCCATGAGCCATATTTGCATTTGTATGTTGTTCATGTGAACATAGTGATTACACTCAAGTACAAACCAAAAGAACGGGAGTCTGTCCAAGCGAACCCACAGTTTAGTTGCAGTGTGAGGACCCTGAGTCTGTGTAATATGCGTTACAGTGCTGATACTGAGCTTCAGGACGTTCTACAGTGCTACAGAAATACAGTGTGTTCTAGATATCAGGATCAAAGCAAACAATAATGCTGCATACTAGGCTCGTGCGATATAATAATTTAATCTCTCCACACTATTTTACACTTTACAAATGTGACGGTGATTTTTACTTCTGTTATATATTATAATATATACATTATATACATATACATTAATATGAAATAAAATTTGACTTAGCTAACATTAGACAGGAATACAGACAGATCAGTTAACTATATTTATTAGGCATGTAATTAAAATTATGGCTGAAAATGGATGAAAACGGAATTTGGGGTTTTTGGTTGAAAAAGTAAAAAGGTTAAGATTAGAGGCAGTGGGACCCGCTGCACCGCCGCTCTGCCCGAATAATATTAATGGTCATGATAATTAGAAAGTGATTAAATTCACTGTTTTTGTTCTTGCATCTGTCAGCGTGCACACACGTGGAGCATAAACAGACAAACAGAAAAATATCGGCTATGTGGACATTAGACAGCGATGTGTAATATTACACCTTTTACTCTCCTCCTAACCTGAAAAGTGGAAATGTTCATTTTCCTGTCTTTTTTAGGCTATTGTTTCTAGATGATTTTTAAAAATGGTAAATAGCAATCAGGGAGAGAATTTTTTTTTTTTAAACAATAAATGAACTGTTCATATTCATTTGATTTCCATATTTCCTGTTTGTGTTCGACTAAGGTTTGTTTAGATGTTCTGCTCCTTAATTTTGGCTTTTTAATTTTAAATAATGTGCAGCGTACAACCAAAACAAACAGCACGCAAACCAAAGGCATATTATCAGCTGATTCAGACTTTGCAAGCTGTTAGGTGTGTTATAGCATGTGCTGTATGTGCTCTTGTCCATATTGTTAATCAGATAATCCAAATAAAACTATTTGGATCTTTCAGAAAGACATAAGTAAGGTATCTGTGGTGTGATTAGGCCAGTATGCTGATCAAAAAAAGAAGGTTAACGGAAAGTCCGGTGCTTTATTTAAGCAGGTTCCTGTAGAGGAGCTGTAACGTGTAATGTTTCAGACAGGAGGGGGTTGGTTCCCATGGAAACCCAGGGAGCTTTCCATCAAGCTCCTTTATTTGCTGTAAAGAGCGAACCTCAATTAGACAGAACAATTCCTTCTTACTTTATTTGTTCATAGGTTATTTAGCAAAAGAAGCACATTTTGGATCTTTCTGAGGACAGTATATTTTCAAACCTATTTTATTTCAAACATTAATAAAGTGCATCCCAGTGATTTCAACCTGTGGGATAATGACCAGTTCTTTCTGTGGTTTTCATGGGGTAATGTAAATGGAAAGAAATGTAAAGCATGTCCTGGACATTTTGCTCTGCCAGCATTTACGTAATTGTTAGCTTTATGATTTACTGTTCCTAAAAATTACTGGTGAATACTTTAGCAGTGGGTGAAGGAAATATCTGTGCTTGGTTTACTGATGTTAATGTAAGTGGGCATTATTAGTGCACATTCACGATAAAAAAAATAGTGATCATTTACTTGATATTAAAAATAGACACTTGTGTGTGAAATTGCAGAAATGCTTTATTTAACAGTACTAATTTAATAACAAAAAGCTGAACAATTTGGCAAAAACAGTGCAGCTGATCGAATAAATGTAATATTTGGATTTGAATAATTTTGTTCTGCCACAGACATTTTACGTTTGCATTTCTGTATTTTTTTTTTTTATTTTTTTTTTTTTATACATGCTTTAAAAAAAGTAATTATCCTTATCACTGATATCTAGCAACATTTTCCATTTGTTAGGGTTTATACTTGAAGCATATATACAGTATTGTGCACGAGTCTTAGGCACGTGCAAAGAAGTGCTGTAGACCAAAGATGCCATCAAAAATAATGAAACAATGTTTCTACATTAAAAAATATTATAATGAGCAATAAATAGTAATAAATGAAACAAAGTCAATATTTGGTGTGATGACCCTTTACTTTGAGGGGGAAAAAAGAGCATCTTCTGTGAGTAGATTGTGTGCAGTTTTATAAGGAAATGAGCTGTAAGTGTTACTGAGCATCTTGCAGAAGCAGCCGCAGTTCTTCTGGAGA
>CM075019.1:974560-1002392 GCA_037576675.1 Pangasius sanitwongsei
TAGTTCCAGTGAAGGGAAACTGTAAAGCTACAGCACACAGAGACGCTCTATACAACTGTGTGCTTCAGACTTTGTGGAAACAGTTTGGGGAAAAAGCACATATGGGTTTGATAGTCAGGGGTGCACATACTTTTGGCTCAATGGTGCATTTCACAAAGCTCATCATAGAAACATTATGGAGAACGTGGTATTTTCAGGTCTTCAGGACTGAGTGATGACTGGATGAGATACCAGGCGGTTTTCGAGTTCCTCTCTATCTGCATTCCTTCCTTCACCTCCTTCATCGCAAAGGAGCTTCAAACTCCAGAGAGGAGATGTATGGGGATTGGAACCAGATAAAGAGGATTAGGTGGGAATCATGCATCAGAAATCACAGGAAAAAAATAGTGTTTAAGGGGATATCCTGAGAGTCATGCGGGACTGATTTCCCGTCCTTGGATCCAGGATATCCGTCTGCAGAGGGCGCTGAGCTGTCCTCCTTATTTTAACACACATCACCGAGGAAAAGGAAATCTCTGCAATAAAGCTTTCTGTAATGAACCCCCGAAAATAACTTGTTGAATTTATGAAAATGATTTTATTTCTTTTTTTCAATCTTAGGTATTATTATTATTATATCAATTATGACACACAAAATCACACAGGTGTTTAAGACAGGTCTGGCTCAGTTTTTTTTTTCTTTTTTTTCTTTCTTTCTTTCTCTCTCTCTCTCTCTTTCTTTCTTTTTTTTTACCTTTTACAATAAAATCCTAAATCATAAAGAGTGGAAAAAAAAAAAAATCAACACTCAAGAGATGAGTGGAGAGAAAGCAACCAACCACAGTCTCGTCGAAATCTGCAAGAGAAATATCATCATTAAAAAGATTGTAAAGAAGAGCGATTATGATAGTCGGCATCCACGGGTAGCACGACATCTCATATTATTTCAATTCATGGAATGGAAAAAAAAAAA
This sequence comes from Pangasius sanitwongsei, assembly GCA_037576675.1. Taxonomy (NCBI): domain Eukaryota; kingdom Metazoa; phylum Chordata; class Actinopteri; order Siluriformes; family Pangasiidae; genus Pangasius; species Pangasius sanitwongsei. The sequence continues at coordinate 975,513 of CM075019.1, forward strand.
AAAAGGAAAAAACGAATTCTTTAATCTGATACAGTACAAAGACATTCAGGTTGTACAGACTTTGTTCTAAGCACCAAGCTGTGAGATTAATATCGTTAATATTCATATGTAATTCTCTAGATCATATACACGCCGAGGGACAGCCGAGCCAAGGGGGATCAAGCACCATCACGAATTAAACGTCCTCCTTCTCAGCTTCAGCACCACCTCAGAAATCAGCACAATTAACCCCTTCAGACCCACGTCGCCATTATGACTCATTCAAATGCATAAACTCCACTGATTGGCTGTTAGAGGGCTATTCGTTTATCAGAGAATAGTTCCGATTTGCTATTTAATTTTATAATATGAATGAATTTGATGTTTTGTGGGGGTTTTTTTTCTTCTCTTTTTTTTTTACAATTGATGTTGTGCCTTCAAAATGGGTCTGAAAGGGTTAATTATTGAAAATTCATTTACAAAATCTGGACTTCCCTCGTTAAGAGGAGCACCACGTACACTTTAATAAATACACCCGAAGCAGTCGAATAAATAAATCACAATTTCCAAAAAAAAAAAAAAAAAGAATGCAAATCAAATTCTTCAAGAAAATTGCAGAACAAACAAGAATAGAGAAACGAAAAACAACAGGAATCTTTTTTTTTTTTAAAAACAATAATAATTAAAAAAAAATCACTAAACACTCACAAGGTTTTCTGGACAAATGCAAATAAGATTTGAACCCGTATTGTTTTTGTTTTTTTTAACATTTGTGAAAATTGTTAATGCTCTGAGAAAAATGCAATATTGTAGTAAAAATCATTAATATTGCATTACTGCTTTCTTCTTTTTTTTTTTTTTTTTTTTTTTTTTTTCCTTTTTAAATCTGTCACAAGGCCAAAATGGTGTTAAAGTTTTTTTTTCTCTCTTTTTGAAAACCTTTAAAAATAAAAAAAATAAAAAAGTAAAAAATAATAGCACCCAGATCAGTATGCAAACAGCATTTAGAAAGTTTAGCGTTGTAGTAAATGTATTCATGACAATATCATTGTAGCAACCCCTCGTAATGCCTGTGTGTGTGTGTGTGTGTGTGTGTGTGTGGCTCCTTCCCCTGCTGTTATATTGTGTCGTATAAAAGCACCAGAGACGCCGAATAAATAAACTGAGACATTTGCATAAATGTAAACTACAATAGTACCTGAATGAGTTCACACGTTTCGGCGATTGTGAACGATCACAGCAGTTTGTGTGCTCTGTGTGTGTGTGTGTGTGTGTGTGTGTGTGTGAGCTTCATTTAAAAAAAAAAAAAAAACACAGTTCGTATTACGCGCCCGGGTCCAGCGTGCCGGTGTGTATGTGTGTGGCACGTCTCTGGCCAGTCTGACCTCAGAGCGCTTATAACGCATCGTAACAGCGTCGTAACAGCGTCGTAACAGCGTTGTGACTCCAGTAGCTGGTGAAGGGGGAAGACGAGCGAGTCAATGAAGCACCTGCTGGTTCTGTAAACAGTGTCGAGTAAACAGCTTGTGGATTGGAGAGTCCGCAGTAGTGGTTTTGATTTTAAAAAATAATAACAACAATAAAAACAATGATAAAAAATAAACAAGAGAACTGAACGTTGGCACTGCTGCTGGCGAGCGAGCAGGAGATTTGGTCATGGCTGTGTGACATCAAACACCACGGGCTCATTTTGAACACGGCGCAGGAGCCTGAGAGAGAGAAAGAGAAAAAAAATCGGCATGTTGCAGGTTTCTGTGCTGCTTTCTGTACTGGAATATCAGGCATTTCTTCTTTTTTTTCAGTTTTATAGTTTAATATTTGTACTGCTTTAAACATGCACCTCAGTGCCCCCTAGTGGTGCAGAATAGTGAAGACACTAAACCTTTAAATGAGCACAAACTGAACTAATTTGTTTTTGGATTGTTTTTGTTGATGTACAAACTAATTGTATTAACGCCTCTCTAACAGGGTTTTAACTCATAGCATGGTTAGGCCCTGAATTATACCTGAAGATTCCTGGAGTGCAAAGAGTGGATATACAAGTTATTAGAGAATATTTATATTTGCATCGCATTCAGAAAGGGGGATAAAAACTTTTGTACTGATGTCACTTCTGATAATGAAGGAGCATCTGTAAAACCTGTAAATCGGTAAAATCATCCTATATTGTAAAAACATGATAAATTTCTTGTCATGCGTGTTTTGTGTGTGTGTGTGTGTGTGTGTGTGTGTCTGACCAGGCTGAAGTTATCGTAGGTGTTCATCAAGTCCTCCACTCTGTACTGTTCGAGCACGACAACTCCGCTGAGGGCGGAGCTCCTCCGACGAGCGCAGTCCTGGCAGTGCACCACGTATGTCTTCCTACTGCTGTTCTCGCTGGTGACGAAGAGCAGGTTAAACACCTCCACCTGTACACACACACACACACACACACACAGGTCATAGATGCACATTCATCCCACGTCTACATGAATGAAAATTTTACACCAAAATGATCACATGTGCGTATCCTTGCTGTATAAACACCTGCCAGGGGACAAAATATTATATAGCGCGTAACTCACGTCACACTCGTTGCAGTAGTAGGCCGGCTCGTCCTTCATGCGGCTCTGGTAGCAGATCTTCTTCCCTTCTGCTACGAGCTGCTCTCTCAGGATCTGGTTGTGTTTCATTGACTGCAGGAGGCAATGTCTACACCAGACACGGACCACAAGTGGTTCAGAATATCTTACTTAGATTAACATGTCCCATATTTCATTCAAAATCTCATATTCTTTCTGAACGTCACATATTTTGCTCAAAATGACTGATATTTAACTCAGAATGTCCGATATTTTGTTTATCCTATTTACTCAGAAAAAATTCTATTTAGTTTGGTATCTCGTATTAACGTGTTTATCACAGAAGGTCTCATATTTATATATATATATATATATATATATATATATATATATATATACACACACACACACACATCTCATTTAGCACAGAATATCTCATGTTTCATTAATAATTTCATACTTACTTTCTTAGTTTTGAACCATATTCAAAATTATTCTCCAGTTTAGTTCAGAATGTCTCATATTTAACCCAAAAATAGAATCTCATTTTCAGAAAGCCTCAAATTTATTTATTTTATTATCTCATATTATCTCACAACATCCCCTCCTCCTCCATCATCCCCCGCAGCTGAAGTCACCTGATCATTCTGTAAGTGTTTGGGTCGGTGATCTTGATTGTACGGGCTACGTTCCAGGAGACGTGAATCATGGGAACAATCGATTTGACCTTTTTGACCTCATTCCACTCAAAGCGCTCCAGAGCCAGCTGATACTGATAGGCTGTAAGCACACACACACACAGACACAGACACACACACACAGACACACACACACACAGACACACACAGACACAGACACACACACACACACACACACAGATTTTCCTCATGTTTACAAACAGATTACACACAAACAGCTTGTGTAATTTGTGACTTTCAAGATTCAGTCTTTAAATCAATGTGATCAATGCTAAGTGTAATAACAGTGAAATTTTAAAAGTAAATTTTAAAAGTGAAACAAGTTAAATTTTAAAAGTAAATTACCAGCACATCTGAGGGAAATGCTGATGTTCCTCATAATTCTGTCTCATTTCCACTAGTGTCTTTACACTAACTATATTAAAGACGTTATTGCTATGTGCTATCTATCTGTATCTAGGCAGTCATATTTCTCTGTTGCCTAGCAACAGTGTTCTTACAACTTAAAACACTTGCATGACTAGTATTTTGTGCGTTCGCCTTACCATGTCCGATACACGCCCCTCAAAGTGTATTGTGGGTATTTTGTTCCAGCTACGCCACATCATTTGGACACTAACCAATCACAGTGCACTGATGTACTCTGATTATGAGTTCAGGTATGACCATTCCCAAACTGATCTAATTTATCTCAGAATATTTCATATATCTCAGAATATCTAATGCTTATTTCCTAAATAGTTACGATCTCAGAATATCATGTTCAGTCTAATGTCTCGTATTTAATTTAGTACCTCATATCTAGTTTAGTAGGTCATAATTAGCACAGAATGTTTTATATCTAGTTTAGCATCTCATATTTAGCATATAATGTCTTGAATTTATTTTAGTATCTCATATTTAGCACACAATGTCTTGTATTTAGTTTAGCATCTCATATTTAGCACAGAACATCTAATTTATTTTAGTGTCTCATATTTAGCACACAATGTCTTGGATTTAGTTTAGCATCTCATAATTAGCACAGATCATCTCATATTTATTTTAGTATCTCATATTTAGCACACAATGTCTTGGATTTAGTTTAGCATCTCATAATTAGCACAGAACGTCTCATATTTATTTTAGTATCTCATATTTAGCACAGAATGTCTCGTACTTAGTTTAGTATCTCATATTTAGCTCAGAACCTGTTTTATCTCAGAGTTTCTCATATTCTTGTCCAAATATTTCACAACTTTTTAGAAACATTAGTCTCATGTTTAGTTCAGAACTTTAGTGTGTGGCGTGTAGGGTGTATTTTTGGACAGACAGTAGATGTGCATTTCCATATTTTTAGGATCTAAAGGAGCTGAACAGAAGATAAGCTTCAAAGGCTTTTGGTGGGAATCATTACGCTTTTTCTGTATTATTCAGCACTCACAGTTTAGCGGCCCCACGTTCCAGGCGATGTTGTTGCACCAGCCGACGGCCTGAACCCAGTGAACGGTTCCTGCGTTAATCCACACTAAATCTCCGGGACGCTGGATAAAACGGTACACGGGGATGTTGGAGCGATATAGATCATCCAGAACCGGCCACCACGAACCCGTCAGATAGTCCACTCCGTTCCTGATGGACAGGAAAGAGACAAACAATGGGACATGGGGAAGTGCTCATTTTAGCTATAAGTCGATTAGATTAAGGAAACCAGTGCAAGGACGTGAGAGACGTGACTCACTTCTCGCAGAAGTGGCTGATGGCCTGCCAGTAGTGCTCATGTACAGCGAACCACTCACAGTCTCCAGGGCCGATGTTAATGTTCACCGAGCAGAAGTTGTTGTTCTCCTGGTGTCCTGAGGAGATAAACAAGAAACACAGCACTTATCATTTTTAAATGAACAAGTGTGGGTGGTGTACAAACGAGTCTATTATATGTGTACGTATGTGTAAATTGTTTTTGTGTAAATGTTTTCAATTAATTTTATTGAATTATTATTAATGAAATTAATTAAATTAGAGGGTTATTTTCCCCTCTTTTTGTGCTTTTTATTTGTGTCTGAATTATTGCTTTTTAATTTTGGTTATGTTTTTAGTTCTTCAGCTTTTTTTATTCTTAATTTTTTTATTTTTTTTCCACTTGTAGCTTTGCTGTTGAATTATGTTTCTTTGTGTATTTTCCGTCTCTGAGTTATATTTCTGTCTATGTGCTTTTGTGACTGAATTGTTACTTGTCTTCAACTTTTAAAAAAATCATTTTTAATGTTTGTTAATTTATTACAATTTCCCCCTTTTGAGCATTTTTGTTTAATAAATTATGTTAAATTTAAATTTATGGGTCATTTCTTCATCATTTTAAAATGATTTTTGTTTGTTTAAAATGGTTTTTTAGCTGTTTTGTTTATTTAGTTATTTATAGTTATTTGTCAATGTTTTTGAAAGTATTTCAGTGTGTGTGTGAGTGTGCGTGCATGTGTGTGTGTGTGTGTGTGTGTGTGCGCGTGTGTGTGTGTGTACCCGGCGTACGGCTGCCTGGGACCTTCATGTACAGCTGGACAGTGTTCATGCCGAGGATGGTGTGTCCGACGTGGCTCAGCATGTTCTCCGTGGAGGAGACGCGCATGAACACTGGCAACTTCAACAACTCCTGCAGCTGCGACTTCCACCTGCACGCACACACACACACACACACACAGACATACACACAAATAATCAACACACACACTCTGGTTTAAATCACCTGTGTCTGTGTGTGCATGTTTTACCTCTTTGGGTCAGAAAGATCGATGTTGGTACCAAACTTGATGATTTTGCCGAAGGACTTCTGCTCTAAGCTGAATGAGAGGGAAGCAAACAGCTTACACACCTCATGCAAAGACACACACACACACACTGTGAAGAAAATAAGAGGACACTTAGAGATAAACAGATGAGTGAATGATTAATCTTCTCACCTCTGTGTGCAGGAAGGGCTACTGGATGGAGTCTGTGATTCTGATTCTGTTTTTCTCTCTCCTTCGTCTTCATCCTCGCTGTCCTTCTCTTCCTGCGGGGTCCGACAAGACAACAAGGGTTTCCAATTCAATTCTGGGTTTGATCTGCATGTTAAAAGCTTGTCTGTAAAGTTAAACTAAACCTACAGGGAAATACAAAAGTATTGGCACCCTTAATGACAATAAGCAAAAAATTTGTTTCAATGAAATTTTATTTTCCCTCTTATTTTCCTGGTTGGTTGGATGCTGTGCACCACTGCATGTTTATTTTATTTTTTTTATTTTTCCACAGCCAGGGGTCACCAAAGAGACCCGAGTTTCTTCTCTGACTAGATATTTTACTGAAGCTGCTTCTTAGAATGCTTTCACACCTGTTTGTTCTTTTGCTACGAATCAGAATTAAAAAAAAAGTTGGCTGTGTTGCATGTAGAGGATGAAAACATCCCCGTAAAACTCAGGTCAGAAACACACCAATGGGAAAAAAGTTAAACACACGTTTGCCAAGTACACGTATATATGACACACACACACACACACAAAAAACCAGAGAACACAGAGCCCAGAGTAAATAAATAACTAGATAATTATATAAATAACTTGTTTAAAACATTTTGTGTATCACATCCTGTGTTGACTTTCTCTCATTGTTCTTCTGTCCACAAACACATCGCATCGAACACAGCTACAGAAAAATGCTACAACCCAAAACACACAGCATGTTTGACTCATTTCCTGCAGTTGAACGTTCAAACGGACTAAACTCTGTAGTGTGCGTGTGTGTGTGTGTGTGTGTGTGTGTGTATATATATATACCTGTAGGCTCTCTTGGAAGCTGGAGGCCTGGTACTGCGCGTACTTGGAGATGGTGGTGTGAGATCGGCTGCTCTCGCACGGCCACGTCTGAGCTGAGCCAGTCGTGTTCCAGTTCTCGTCAGCTGGCTGCTGCACCTGAGTCCTCACTTCCACTGCGTGATCGGCGTTCGCCTCCACCAGAGACTTAGTGGAGAACAAACCCAGGTCTGACGGAGTGAGAGAGAGACAGTGAGAGAGAGAGAGAGAGAGAGAGAGAGAGAGACATCTGACATCTGTATTACAACTCTGTCCAGCTGAAACCAGCCAAAAAATAGCAGATGTCTTTGGCTCCCAGTTTAATCAGTGTCACTATAACATTGCCTTTTTATCTAATGTTAGCTAGCATGTTATTTAAATTGACTACTAGTTTTAATTACATAAATAATTAGCCTAAGATTAGCTAGCTTGTTAGCAAACTTGACTTGCTAATAACATCAAATAGCTGCTGCTTGAGAAATATTAGCTAAGCTTTTAGCAGGCTAGTTAATGTTAGTGCTGCGTATAGGTATGCTGCTTGCTTTTAACCCTTTCTTTAAGTTTAAAGCATCAGGGTTAAGGAGATGCCACTGTGTTACAAAATAAATGTAGATTTAGTGCACCATGCTAAACTGGTAGATATAAGCGTTCCCTACCTGTTAGGCACATTACAAAAAAGTTCCAGTACAAATGTCCAAATGTTATCCAACAATGTTGTGACTGATAAAGTACATTGGATGATGATGTGTCTCGCTGTCTGTGTGTGTGTGTGTGTGTGTGTGTGTGTGTGTGTGTGTGTGTCCTCACTGAGTCGGAGTGATCCTGCCAGGCCTCGGATAACAGTAACCGGATTTTTGGGATCTGTGCAGAACTGGAGCAGCACCGGAGAAAATGCATCTCTCTTACTTTCGAGCTAGAAACACACACAGAGTCAATCAGGGAGCTTGTACATCCTATAATAAACACATAAAAGATTCTAACATGTGAAAAAATAAAACAATAAAACAAATCTCTAGCTTACGTAGATGCTGGGCGTGGGCGGGTTGAGCTTCTCTCGGGGAATCTTAGACTCGACGTTCAGCACAGGCTTCACAGACAAAGAAGGAAGCAGATAGGACTCACGGAAACGACCCTGCACCTTCGCATCTCTGACAGACAGACATACAGACACATTATAAGCGCTGTTATTACATGTGCTGTGCATGTTATGTTACTCTTAGAAAAACGTTACTTGCTACAGCGAATAAAGCCTTCTTAACTTGAACTGAGAAAGAGGGAATAAAAAAAGGAGAGAGAAAGAAAGATATGGAGACCAAAAGCGGAGAACTTATACATTAACTCCATATGCTGATCCAGCAAAAGATGCATTTCTGCTCAGATAAAGATGCTAGTCGAGCTAAATGGTGCTGTTACAGCTAAAGATACTAATCAGTTAAAATGTGTGATATTCCAGATAAACATGCTATTACACCTACAGATGCGATTCCAAATTAAAACGTTAGCCCAGTGATGTTCTGCTTAGGTAAAGATGCTCTTCCAGCTCAAGGTCCTGTTTAGCTAACAATGTTATTACACCCACAGAAGCTATTTCACAGAGAGATGCTAATCCATCTTATGTATGAAGCTATTCTAGATAATGTCTTAATTGAAATGACATGCAGCTAGAAGCTCAAGGTGCTACTCTAGCAAAAGTAGCTAGCACTGCTATTCCCTTATTAAGATGCTAGTTAGCTAAAGCTGATATACTAACGGTGATATTATTATTATTATTATTATTATTATTATTATTATTATTATTATGTAAGAATGTTATCCCAGCTAAAAGTTTAAAGGTAAATATTCTATCCTCTTCTAAAATGGTATTCCAGCTAAATTTGGTATTGCTATTCATCTAGAGATCCATGTAAAGATGCTACTACAGCTTAAGATCCTTTTCCACATAAAGATGTTACACCAGCTGAAGATGCTAGCCCAAACAAGTACCGATACTCACTTGCAGGCTCTAATGATCTCTGCTGCACTGTTGTTGATGCTAATCTCTTTCAGCGGGATCCTCTTCTGCTCGAACTCGGAGGCAATGAAGGTCTGCCTCCCACTGATCTTGAGCTTCACCAGCTGAATCTTTAGCTCTTTCAGCGGCACAGAGGACAGAACCCGAAAAGCTGGAGCTTTACTGGAGCCACCTCCGCTGGACAAGATTGTTTTTGTCATTTCTGCATCTTCCTCCTTGTTTTCCTCTTTAGCTTTGGCTCTCTCCTTATCCCCTTTTCTTTGCTCCTTTGCTGTCTCTGTTGGCTTCCTCTCTACTACCTCTTGTTTGTTGCAGACCTTGGCAAGCTGTTTGGCAGGTTCACCACCAGACGAGCAATGCTGTTTCTCAATTTTGGCGTTTCTTTTCTGTTTTTTATGCCGTCTTCCCTCTATGATACTTGGCTCTTCTATTATATCACTGCTGCCAGTCTTTGTTTTCTGATGCTTCTGCTGCTCTCTCTTTCTGTCCCTGCCTTGCCTTTGCTTCTTCTTCTCCAGTTTCCTTTTAGATTTTTCCTTTCCACTGTTCACTTCTGACGAAAGGAGGGTACTGGGGCTCTGGTTCAGCAGAACCTCACAGCTGTGTGCCAGTTTAGCCTGCAAGGTAGCAGGCGACAAGGCAGAGGGCAACACCTTGACCTCATTCTCCTTCACCAAAGAGGTACAGATTGGTTTTTTTAATGATTCTACGGCTTCGATCATGTCATCACCTTCCTCCTGAACAACTCTGTCCTCTTTTTTCTCTTCATTTGCCTGCATGTTGTTGTCAGGCTTTGAAATTTCTGAGGTAGATATGGAAGGGGAAAGGCTGGTCAAGGGCATGGCCACTGGAGACACAGATCTTGGGGATGTGGAGGTTGGGCTGTGCTGCTCTGGATGGTGTATCTCTGGTCCCAGTGAGAGTGAGGAAGAGTATTTGACCCTAGCCGTTGTGTTGGGAGGTGGCCGACCAAAGGGGCCACCTCTGTAGGTGTACTTATGGCTGTCTGCGGCCATGATACCATCAGTGTCATGCAGATGTGGTCCCTGAGAGGTTGTTGTGCTACTGTCCTGCTGCTCTGCTAAGGGTTCTTTGTCCTCTTCTTCCTCCATAACTTTTAAAGACTCAGCAATGCCATACAGTTTTGCCAAGTCACTGTGGCGGTAGTCCAGATCCATGGGATGACCTGGCTCTTTCCAGATTTCCTCTGGGTCTTGGATTGGAGAAGAATGAGTGGGGCTTGGCTGGAGGACTGGTCTCCTGATCACTCCTGCTATGTTAGCCCCTGCTTCATCCTCCTCTTCCTCACTGAGATCTGAAACAGGGGAGCCCTGCCAGCTCAGTACCGGGGGGCTAGCTGAGGGATCCAGTCGCAGATGGTCCTCCATAGAATTGCTGTGGGCAGGTAGTAGATCTGGAGCATGTTGGTTCTTCTCCTCAGGCTTAGGAATTTTTTCCTCTAAACCACTGGAGTGATCCAACAGTGGCAACTCCTGCTCACTGTTAGCAGGGGGTTCAGAGGTAATGTCCTCCTGGTCATGCTGCTTGTCTTGAGTCCCAAAACTGCTGGTGTTTGGACTTGTAGGCTCAGAGGATGGCAGGCTGTTACTTTCTGAGGTTATGTTATTAGCAATGTCCTTTGAATGACATTGAAGCGGATGGTTCTGATTTGCTAAAGGGGGAGCAGAGGGCAAAATGAACCCTGAGGTGTGTGAAGAGTCAGAGTCACAGTTGGACTCCTCCTCTTCTTCATGTTTTGTGTATTTGGGAATACACAGTGATGTGTCTGTAAAAGCTGCCGGTGGAGGAGACTTAAAGATGGCTGAGTCTGGACTTTTACTCTGTGACTCACAAGAAGGAGTCTGGGGAGACATCTCTCTTCTTAAATGGTCCCCTTTCTTGATGCCATTTCTCTCTGCTTTCCTTGCTCTTTTCCTCTCATCTTTTGTTTTTCTATCAGACTGTCCCCCTATCTCTCCTTTTCTATGGCTTCCTTTCCTTTCCCGGTGGCCCCTTTTCTCTTGCCTCTCCTTTTTCTTTTTCTTTGCCTCCAGTTTTCTTAGTATCCTTGCCTTTCGTTCATCTGCCCCCTCCTCCCCTTTCCTTGTTTCCTTTTCTTGTTTTCTCTCTCGCTCTCGGTGTCTCTTCTTGGTTTCTACATGCTTCAACATGTCTGTGTCCAGCCGACGAATTGGGCTCTCCTGGCCACCATGGTTAGAGTGGCCGGGCTTAGTGTAAGTCGATGGAGCTCGGTGTTTAGAAACCCTGATTTTCTTCCCCTCTAGCCTCTGAGAGCTGGACCCAGGTTCAGGGCTTGGGGACAGGCTTGCTCTCCCACAGGTGGTGCCATATCGAACATTTCTGCCTTCAGGGCTGCAATGGAGCTGGGTGTGTTTTGGGGTGCTGTGATGCCGTCCTCCCTCTTTCAGCCCTTGCAGTTGCTGCCACTCTTCAGGCCCTAGACCAGAGCGCCTGGTTTCCTGTGCAGAAACAGAATCACACCACATTTTAGTCAAAGCTCACTAGATAAGTGCTGATCTTAAAACACCCTAATCCCTTAGTTACTCACTAAGGGCTTGACGGATTTGAAAGTCCATCCTGGAGCAAATATGATTGCTCATACTTCTTTCCTATGCTTGGACAAAAATCCAAAGATAGGCTTTAAGTTGGTTTAAATGGCTCATGAGGCATGACAGCACTCACACTGCTCTGCTTGTCCTTCCAGGCTGGCGTGGGTGAACCACGGCTGGCATGAGGTACTGGGTGCCAGTGTGGGCCCGCTGGAGGCTGGTGCTGGGGGCTATAAGGCACTCTGGTGAGGTTTGCTGGTGAGGGCGGTACAGAACGCTCCCAGTCCCCTTTGGTTCCATGGGATCCCAGGTGATCTTGGGTTTGGTGGCCATAAGAGTGGAGGTGGCCGAGTCTCAGGGACTTTGAGCTGTGGAAATCTTGGCCAGGGCCACCGAGGGTAGATGAGAGCACTGGATGGATCCTGTGGAGGTGATCTCTGCTGTTGGACTGACTAGACTCCTGTTGAGACAGGAACAGGGTGGAAATATTTTGATTTTCTTTTGAGATTATAACAGGCTTAGTTTAAACGAAACCAAAACAAGGGTGGAAATGAAGAATAAATTTGGAAGTTTGATGACTGACTTGAAAGCCTGAAGCAGACTGTCTCTTATTTGACTGACTCCATTGGGCATCACTGCGGTATGGAGGGCTACAGGTGCGAGGGAGATGAGACAAGGGAGGGCGATTCATAGGCATATGGTGCTTAATTTTGGAGTGAAGAGCCTGCAGAAGAATAAATAAGAACAAACTATTTAGGAATACACTCAATCTTACCCAAGCTGTTCTTAAACTGAACAGCAGATGGTGCTAAAATACTTTTCTTCAATAGTTGCGAGTCATGGTAACTTGGGCAACCATGTGGATGAGGGGTGAAAATATACCAAACATACAGTAATGACTGAAGACCTTCAAAGACATATGTAAAGGTTAGGTTAAAGAAAAAGGTCACTGACCTGGTGTGAGCTGACGCTTTTGCTTCTCTTGCTGGGACAGTCATCTCTTGATGGTGAGGGGTTTCGGGGGGCCGGACGTTTGATTGAGGGACTTTGAAATGACCTGGATGAGGCCACTGGACTCCATCTGTCTGCCGTTGGGGTCCGGTGCTGCTGGTGAGGGCCTCCATACTATGGAATGAAATATGTAATAACATTGAGGTGCATTCTGCATTGTGTTGGCAAATACTGGGCCATTCCAGAAACCAGTACCAGCCAGGGCATATTCCTGCCCTGTGTTCCAGGGATAGGCTCCGGATCCTGACCAGGATAATGCAATTATTACTAAAAATGAATGAATGAATCACAGACCTTCCTAATTTTTTTTAGCCCCAGATCTTTTTGTGGTTGCATACAAGCTCACACAATTCTCTCTCTTTTACTCTTGCTCACCCTTGGAGGCTGATTATTGGGACCACGTCCTCCACATCCTGAGCTGTATCCATTCATAGTGGGCCGGTCAAGGTTCTGGTGCTGATTCGAACCCCAAGACCATGATGTGACTCGATCTCTACTGTTTGGCCCTCTCTCTCTGGGGTGATCATGAACTCTGTGCCTGTTGAACTCCGGAGGTCTGGTGGCAAGTAGAAAATTGGAAACAACACAGCAAATAAAATGTTCAGATGGCTGAACCACTTGGCTGCTAAAGTATATCATAAAGTATAGCATGCTGAATGGTACCGACTAGACTCGGACTGACCTATTGTTATAAGCTTTGTGATAGTTTCTTCCTGACGCATGGCTCAGGGTTGACTGGTACCCTCCACCACTGCCCCTTTGGATGGATGGAGAGAGGGTACATGAGTACAGTGGTGTATGAATGACAGTATTTTGGTAACTTGATAGCATACCTGGATGGAGGGGGCAAGTGGCGGCTGGAGCCGGGAGCCCATGAAGCCCTGCCGGAACCGCCAGAGGGGAAGGAGTCCCATGAGTACCGGCCAGAATACTGGTGCTCTGTGTGATACATCCAGCCTGAGGCAACAAACAGAGGTTGTTGTTGCAGACTACACATTCAGAACAGGGAACTGAGAATCCAATCTGTGAATAAAAACTCACCACACTAGTGTGTGTGGGAATCCCTCCAGTGCAGAAGTGTGACACCACAACAACAGCACCTGACTTCACTTCCAGTCCTGAAACGGAGCAAGAGGAAAATCGTTAACAGTAAGCCATTGTTTGGAAGTAGAACTGGAACCAAAATAGAGCAAGCACACACACACACACACACACACATCATTTGGCATGAGTTGCACTGCCCAGTCGTGGGTGTGTGTAGTCAAGTTTGTTATACCCACACAGCTGTGTTTATTCTGGAAAACCTCTCTGACTCACCCTCTCTCTTTTTTTTGCTACCCCCATTTCTTTACCAAATGCACCACACAAAACCACACCACCAAACTCCATCATGAGTCGAACCATGACAAGAAACAGATACACACACACACACACACAAGTTCTTCTGAAGGGTGTGTGCAGCGGGTTGATAAGCACATGAATATCATTGCTGTGTCAGAAACATTATCAGAGTGTGGAGGAGAGACAGAGCAGCAAGAGAAGAATGAGAGGAATGAGGCCACGGCATGCATTTGTTTGTGTGTGTGTGTGTGTGCGTTTCTGTATGTGTGTGTGGTGTGTATGTGTGCTCCTCGTTTCCTATTTAATGCTGTGAAGAGTTCTGCTTGTACATTAAGTGGGAAACTCACACATTCCCCCATAACACCTACAACCAACCAAAAAGATTCCATCTTGCACGTTCACACACACACACTAAACCTTCTCCCAAATTAAGCACATTAAACACATTTTGGCTTTTTGATTATATACCCTTAAAATGTTCCTTGGGAATTATATGCATAATTTAGGATTCTCAGCTTCATAAAGGAAGTGTATTTGAAAGGGGATCCTCTGTTGCAAAGTTATCCATGGAACCTTTAAGGGTTCCACAAGAGGAACAAACTCTAGGTGGACACTTTGATTTCAAGAGTATAGTAAGAAGAAAGTATGAGCATCATACAATGTGGTGTCCTTTGCATAGTTTTATGAAATACAGATATGCAAAAGGAACACACATTAAGCCAAGAAAAGGTTGAACAATCACCTGTAGATCAAACTGGATCTATTTTACGCACGAGTTGCGGACACGTCCTCCCTCTTCATGACTCTAACATCCTGCTATTTCGCTAATAATACTTCAAATGTAGTCGATCAGCTGAGCCATGTTTGTGTATAAAGTTTGCTTTTTTAGCTTCTTTAGACCTATGAGAATAATGTACTTAACAAGTTATGGAAACTTACAGCTTACAGTTTAACATGAAGCTCTAATTGTGCAGTTGTTTAGCACCTCAAACAGACCTGCTGATGTGGTTTCTGACTCTGTACGTCAGACTCTTGTCTATAAACATGAACAAAAGGTCATCGCAGCACTACAAACAGTCAAATCACTTTCCTCAGAAACAAAAGCATCAGACTCAGGTAGGGGGCGTGGCCTAAAGCTTGAAAGCTCATTTTAAATGGGGTGAAACGCAACCCTGCATTTGTATGTGAAAGACTCTGTGTGTATGTGGGCAGGTGCATAATATAGCTGGCATGGGAACGAGGTGAGACGGAAGTGGTGTTAACTTCCTGTGGAAAAGTAACTATTTCTGCTGCAGATATGATCATACATGCACACAAACCTACACTAATATAAACGCTCTGAGGCTCTGGTTATTGGCTTATACCAGCTAATGATCTGAAGGTAGTAATCATTCTCACACAGATAAAAGAAGCAGAGCTCCTGCACTTCCTAAGTTCAAATTCAACCCCAGATGATTAAAAATAGCCAGGGTTGTATCAGGGTATCCCCGGTAATGAGCATAAATGGTCTTAACATTCATCAATACAAATTTAGTTTGAGGTATCTGTATCCGTGTCTGTCTCACTTTGCACTTTGTGAGACTGCGAGACGACTGCAGGCGCTCAGACTGAACCGAGACAAAGAGAACAATCTGCAGCTGAGCTCAATCTCCTGAAACCGATAGCACATGAGAAGAGGGAGGGGCGGAGCAAAGAGAAAACTACACAGGGAATCCAAGAGCCGGAAGGAAAGAAAGGACAAGAGGGGGATGGAGAAGGATTAGGAGTAAGAGAGCAGTGGTCAAGGGCAAGGGGATCGAGTTACGAAGGATTTGGACTACTCGGGAGTTCATCACCAGAACACAACATGCAGGCAACAAAACACAACATCACACATGCAAATGCGGGGATTCCTGTTCCACTGCTTCGAGTACAAACAATCAAATGTGGTCAAAAAGAGCGATAGGAATACATCCTAGAAACATCGCAGCATTCACACACAATCAGGTACCGCACCAAAGTTTCTGTTTCAACTTTAATCTCAGACTGGGATTAGTGTGTATCCAGGAACCACCCCATAAACGGCTAATGTTTATTCACTGTGTGTAGGATGGTTTGTTATGTGTTTGCGGGTGTGACACAAAATCCGCAAGCAAAGCACTTTGTCTTTAGTCAAATTGATGAGCGAATTCAGCATGTGCTGGGATTACATTTACAGAAGTAGAAAGACATGGTAAACCAAACAAGCCAATATATAAACTGAGGAAAACCTTCCAGGACAAACCAACTTTAGGGATGAGTATTGGACGGGGGCTAAGTTTACATGCCAATTAATCCACTGATTTCGGAGCGCGCGACTCCGGATGTGGGTTGACACCCTGCGGCTACATCGGTTCTCTGGAAGGAGTCAAGGAAGCAACACGCAGGCAACAAAACACAACGTTACACACACACACGTGTAGTAGCAGCCTTTCGGAATGTATTAGCTAACTTTTGAAATGTATATCGTAATTATCAGCTAACCTAGTAAGCTTTGGTAAATTGTAACCTTTTATCAATGGCTGAAATAATGGCACTGCGAAATGACTGAGGACCAACAACACTCAACTCAGACAACTGTCATTTTGGGGTGAAAAAAGCTAGCTAGAATTCTATCTAGCTAGAATCTTTTTTTTCTACATTGAACACATTTGGAAAACCTGGAACGTACCATATATATGCCAAGTAAACGGTATATCAGACCTCAAGTCAACCCTCACAAGTTGTCACTCGACTCAGACAATCAAGCTAGCTAGAATTTTCAATGCATTCGCATAAAGAGCTATCAGAAAAACCTTGAAGCTCCTCCCTTGTTGCTACTGTCGTTAATCTTCCTACTTTCATGGTTAGTATTATGTAATGGGAAACAGATACAGCAACTCAACCAGGATATGTATGAATAATTCTGGATTCGGATCAGTGTCCGGTGGACAGCCGTGTTGCTCAGAAGCTCCGATTTATGAATTTCTAAAGGCTGATTTATACTTCTGCATGAAGTCAGGACATCGTGCGCAGATGCTCGCACAGGGTAAAGTATCCGTACTTGCGCATAACGTGAGCGTGTCCTCTAGGAGGCGCTGTCGCGTGAACCACTCCACAATTAGAAGATGACACGGACATAAAGTTGTTTTGAAAAGTGCAAGGGAAAAAAGAAACCTCGCGTGATTAATTATATACCGATTGTATTTTCACTGAAAGCATTTCTGAAGTGATGCAACTCGTCTGTATGAGCGGCTTTCGTATCGAAGCACTTCAATGTAGTGTTTAAATCCACAATTCTAGGAGTTTAGGAGTCTTTTAGAAAGAAGAGAAAGTAAGGTGCTCGATCCTGCAGGATTAAACTGGACATTATAATGAACTACAGCCGTTATACAATCTCGCATTTTATATAATATATTTATATTAACACAATACCATGAGCGTAGTTTTCCGTTAATAAATCCATCACACAGTAATGTAAACTCGCTTATGTTCATTTATACTCGCTGTTCAGAGCGAGAGTTTTATCATAGAGGAGAAATTTTGATTAAAGTCTAAGAAACTAACAAAGTGAATCCGTTTTTCATCCGTTTCATCCATTTCTGCACGCTGTTTTAAGGTTTTTAACGGATTACAGTTTCAGAAAGCAGTTTCAGAGCATGAGCTCGTCTACAGAAGATTGAAAGTTCTGTATGCAACAAGGGAAATTTTATTGTTTACACTTTATTGTTTAGCGTTTTATTTGTTATTTTGGACAGTGAAAACGAGATTAATCTGAATTTGATTAAACTTGGCAAAGAAATATCACAACATCTCATCGAAACGTCTCCGTGACTGGTTTCCCAGCCAACCAATCAGAGACGCACAATGCGTAGTTAGCTCGTAGGAGGACTGTATAAATCAGCCTTAACACTCCATTTCGATTTTGTAAATCATTTTGTTATATTAAAATATGAAAAACAAAAGTAAACATTTTCCAAAGATTTTCTGTGAAAATAAAAATGTCAGGTTCTTCCGAATAAATATAGCCAGAAGACTGCACCTGTGTGTGTGTGTGTGTGTGTGTGTGTGTGTGTGTGTGTGGAGGTATGTTCAGGTACACATTGTAAAGTGTGTGTGGTTAAATAGGTAAAAGGTCAGTTCAGGATACACTCAATTAACAAGAAAGTGTGTGTGTGTGTGTGTGTTACATGATGAGGGAATAGATCGATAGCTCTCACAGGTGAATGTAAGAGATTTTCTTCAATGTTAGTTCGATTTGATAAATTTCAATCAAGCCTGGTTTCAGTATTAAAGCCTGGCTAATTCGTTAGCAGTGTCATTACGGTGTAATTTCAGGCATTCTGAGACTTTTCTTCGTAATTTTACCAACACATCTGAGGTAAATGTTGACATTGCGGATATTTCTGTCACATTTCCACTGTCGCTGTGTCTTTACACTCTCTGTATAAAAGACACGCTAGCTGCACTTTTACACCTCAGCCATTAGCTAGCTTCTGTTCAGCGTCTATGTCACCCAGTTGCCTAGCAACAATGTTCACACAACTTTATCCACTTCAGTGTATTGTGTGTTCACTTTCCCATGTTAAAAGCAAATTTAAAATTATAGTAATATTTGTTGATGATAATTTACATACATTTATTTTTTGAGGATTTTTTGCTATTGTGCATGTGTGCGTGTGTGTGTGTGTGTGTGTGTGTTGCAGCTTGCTGCTGAGAAAAACTAAATATTGCAATATATATTGTGAAAAAATTACTGTACTGTATTGTATATTTATTTTAAAATAAATTCTACTTACACACACACACACACACACACACACATACATAAACACACACACACACACACTCTATGAGGGCTGTGATCATGATAAGCAGACGTAATAAGCTCACTTCCTGCATTCACTATAACTGTGCTATCATATTACACACACACACACACACACACACCCACACACACACACACACACATGACATTGTGGGCAATCATCTGTAGCTTCTTTGCATTTTTACATTGTTGCATGTGATGAATACACACAGGAGAGAACCTGCATGCACGCACATATGCATACACTCACACACACACATGCACATGCACACATGCACACACACACACACACACACACACACACTTCCGGACGCATGCAGATAATGGCAGCCGAGTTCAGTCCCTTTAAACAGCCGACACTCACTCTCACTCACTCACACACACACACATACACACACACATACACACAGGCAGCACTTACTCTGACAGACAGACGGTGTCACACAGATGACTGCAGTTCCTTCATTCTTTCTTTCTTTCCTTTCTTCCTGCACACTCGTCCCCCTCTCCCCCTCCCCTCTCTCTCTCTCTCTCTCTCTCTCTGTCTCTCTCTGTGTGTCTCTCTCTCTTCCACCCTGTTTGTTCCCCCTCCAGCAGACAGACAAAGAAAGGAAGGGGATGGCTGGGAAAGAGAAAGCAAAAAAAAAAAAAAAAAAAAAAAACGACAGAGAGAAAGAGAGAGAGAGAGGTTGAGGGAAAAAAAAAAAGAATCTCCGCCCCTTTTCACCAGCCAATCAGCTTGCAGCTCTTTTGGCTCCTCCCTCTCTGTCACCTCTCTCTGTCTGTATTTCTGTCTCTCTCTCTGCCTTTTCTCTCTGTCTATCAGTCTGTCTCTATCTCCATATGTCTCCGTCTCTGTTGCTTTCTGTCTGTCTATCCCTCTTTCTTTTCATCTCTCTTACTGCCTCTCTGTCACTCTATCTTTTTTCTCTTCTTTCTTTCCATCTCCATATCTCTCCATCTACCTGTTTCTATTTTTCTTTGTCTTTCTGCCTGTTTCTCTCATTCCATCTCTATATGTATTTTCAGGCTCCCACCCCCCCTCTCTCTCTCTCTTTCTCTCTCTCTCTCTCTATTTCACACCTTTGGTGTACAGTATGCATTTCCTAGGAAACCGGCAATGCACTCCACGCACACTCAATCAATCTGGTAGGGCAACTTCACCTGACACACACACACACACACACACACTTCAGGTGTGTCATTTTCCAAATTACAAACTGAGCTGCCCTTCACACACAAAGCGCACATACACACACACACACACGCACACACGTACGCACATTATAGCCCTTCTGCTCACTGACGCTCTGCAGCAAGAGGAGACACTGCAGCACTGTACATGTGATGGATGAAGTTTTAAGTTCGCTCCGTCAGCACACACACACACACACACACGCCTGTGCCTACATGCTCTCTCCATCACACTGCCATGTGAAACAAAAGAAATCATCTTCCAGTGGTAAATCACTGTATTCTCCAGTCGAACTGTAGTAAGGTGTGTGTGTGTGTGTGTGTGTGTGCATTTCAACACCACTGATCCACTCACACTTCAGTGGCACCATATGACATTTCTCAAACAAAACTCCATCATTGCTCACTAATACACACTAAGTTGCCAGTTTAAAAGTTTACTCCCGCCCCGTCCTCCAAACATTTCCGCAAATGGTACATTCCAACAAGTGGGCGGGGCATCGCAGCCTCAGAAGCTCCACCCATGGCTATCTTTTGTACACTTTTCTGGCCATAAGCTTCAGAATATTAAGGCCACTCCCGTGTATATACACGTCTGTGTTCAGAAAAACTTTTGAACACGGCAACACAATGAGCTTTTTGATCATGTGACATCATTACTAGACTTTATATTCAGTTCTCTGGCTAATGGTGTTAATTGCACACAGTAGTTTTCATAACTTGCTAATCTGACTGCAAAGCTAACCTAGTGAATGATCTCTGGATCAACAAGGGAAGGAAGTACTTTAAACTTGATCAGCCATTCACAAACTTGATCATGTGACATCATTGCTATGCTGCTAGCAAGCTTGACCGGCTCTTTAACAAGAGATTAGCTTAGCCAATCGGTTTGCAATGCTAACCTAGCAAGTGAAAGCTCACTTAGCAAGCCCAAGTTAACCTAGCAAAAGCTAGCCCTGTGACAGAAATCTAATCTAGCAAATGAAAGCTAGCCTAGTGAGTGAAAGTTAATTTAACGAGTGAAAGCTAACCTATTTTATGATGCATTTAAATCTAGTATTTTATGCTAAGCAGAACATAAAGCCACAAACATGAAAAGAAAATTGAAATTTTGCTTTATGATGCTTGTTGACTCACGGAGGCCTGTCACTTGGTAAAGCTGAGCTCTTTTCTGTAATCCTACGTTTTGTGTTTATTTCCATTGTCACGTGAACCGTACCGTAACAAGCTAGCCGTGCTAAATTTGGTGCCTGAGTAAAAGGAGTATCAAACAGGAACATATGGGAGGAGCTCGAGACTTAACAGACTACTGATGGCTCAAACATCATCATCAGAATCGTCACTTGAATCAAATTTCTATTACAGCGATCTTTGATCAGTGATCACGTCAGATAACATACCCCTCGTAGACAACGGAAAACTGGAGTATGGTTGGAAAAGCAGATCCAGCATTTAAACACACCACATTTAAGATATCACACTTCTAGAAATTACCTTCAGCCACTAGGGGGCGCCTGTCTGCCTCTAGCTACCTGTTATTCTGAGCATAAAAGCTGAAGAAGATGAAAAACGCTCTTCCGTTTAAAACTGATCTTAGCTGCTGCCTGTTTGGGATCTTCGTACTTCACACGGAATTAGTAAGTACGTTGTTCCCTTGCATCGCTTCACTTTAATTAAAGACTTTCGCTAAGCAAAGGAATCGTTTCAACCTCAGATTAGTTAGTCGTAAGGCTAGTTTATGATGTTCATAAACTTGTAAAAGAATTACAATGTTTTCATAACCGAAAACAACAAATCCTGGTTTTAAAGTAAAAATGGATACGAAGTGACCGTTTTCATCCAAGTTTCCGACTGGAAATTCCGAGTTACAGGTCTTTTGTTTTTGCAAGTTCGGAATGTAAAACTCTAATGTAAAATAAACAAGAGGACAAAACACGTCTAATAATCCAGCAAGAATTCAACAACTAATCTCACATCCACAATCCAAATACTTGAAGACAAGCAGCTGCAGTGATGCATCGTGGGACGGAGGTTTGTATTCTGATTGATGGTTTTGTGGTGAAAGGTTTTGGTAAAGTTCTTAGTATCAGACGTTTGTGTTAAAGCTCTGTTGATGCAGAGTCATTATTAATGGACTGAGTTTGAATGTGAGTTAACTTTTGCCCACCAGCAGAATGTAGTAAAGCGACTCAGTTCTGTTACTCATCAAACCCGCTCTGCTTGTCACTGTGAGGTGAAGCGTGAGGTTCAGGAAGCCACAGTCTCCTACATGACGTCATGAGGTTTTTTTGTCTGAATGCAGTTTCCTCAAATCTTCTACCACAACGCACTATGAGAGGCTGTGCATTCAAATAATGAAGACAAACATAGCATGTCACAGTGTGTGATATAGTGTGTGTGTGTGTGTGTGTGTGTGTGTTGAGGTGACACTTCACTCCAGTGCTCACTTTACAGGACATAAAACTTCTGCTTCAGTAGAACCAAAAACATGATGGAGTCCAGTTGTTAAATGAAACACCTGGTAAAGTTTAAACAAGACTGAAATATGATGAAAGATCAAACAGCAGCTGAACTCTTAAGGGCGTGGCCAAATATTCTAATGAGCACGCCTAATTTACAGCCCTCTGTCTGAGACTCCGCCTTCAACACGCTCCAGCAGGGAATCAGGTTTCAGCCTCACAGCAGCTACAGTAGCTCGCTAGGTTAGCTTTCGCTAGCTCGAATGATCACCCAAATTATGTTTAAATGGAACGTTTAAAGGTGAGCAAGACCATTCTAACAACATTAAAACACAAGTATGTTACATCCTAACAACATTAAAACACAACTATGTTACATCCTAACAACGTTACGATGCAACAACACAGCAATATTACATTCTAACATCATTAAAACACAACAATGTTACATGCTAACAAAGTTACAACACAATAACACAACAATGTTACATCCTAACAACATTAAAACAACACAATGTTACATCCTAACGAAGTTAAGACACAATAACACAACATTATATCCTAATAAAGTTACAATACAGTAACACAACAATGTTACATCCTAACAATGTTACTACACAATAACACAACAATGTTACATTCTAACAAAGTTACAACACAATAACACAACAATGTTACATTCTAACAAAGTTACAACACAATAACACAACAATGCTACATTCTAACAAAGTTACAACACAATAACACAACAATGTTACACCCTAACAAAGTTACAACACAACAATATCACATTCTAACAATGTTATAATGCAACAATGCAGCAATGCAGCAATCATTAAAACACAACAATGTTACAACACAGCAATTTTACATACTAACAACATTTAAACACAACAATGTTACCTACTAACAATGTTACAACATAACACAACTACACAACAATGTTACACCCTAACATTACAACACGACAAAGTTACATCCCATCAACATTACAACACAAGTTACATGTTAACAACACAATTTTACAACATAAAACACATCACATCAGAATAACACAACAACACAACAACGTCACATCCTAACAAATTAACAACAATGTTACATCTTAACAACAGCACAACAATAATGTTACAATACAATAAGTTGCAGCATCTAATAAATTACAATGTCCCACAATGTAACAACGTTACAGCAAATTTTTCACAGCGAAAAACAAAAAACCCGTTTTAGAGTAAAATTTGATGAGTGCGACTGTTTTCATCCGTCTTTCCAGCGTTACCAACTCGGAATTCCAACTTAATGACCTTTCCACTGCACGTTATTTTCCCAGGTTTGGAATACAAAAGAACGCAACAATATTACATTTACACTAGTGTAAAATAAACCTTCTAGAGCGCAAAAAATGACAAGAAAACAACAACTAATCTCCGTTCCACAAGTGAAGGAAACACGCCTCATTAACGTTACGGAACCGCGAGAGCATGTGACTGGGTGAGAGTCTGGATCGTTAATTACGCTCCTGAAGTTATTTCTCCAATTATCATATAATTATCTCCAAATGTTTCAACCTGCAGTGATGCATCGTGGGACAGAGGTTTGGATACTGTGTGTGTGTGTGTGTGTGTGTGTGTGTGAGTGTGTGTTGAAAGAGCTTTGGCATTACAGAATGACATGTTAGTGGTTTGTATCCCAGCATGGTGATTAACCAGTCAATGTAGGTCAGTGTGTAGCTAGCAGCTTACCGCACATGTTCACACACTCTGTAACACATTGTAAAAGCCTGTACTAGACAAGGACACACACACACACACACACACACACATGCAAAATGCAGGAAAAGAAAATAATATTATTAGTAAATGTTAAATGTTGAAATGATTACTAGCACTAAGTGTAATGCTGCAAGTGTGTGTTTCATGCATGATCTTTTTGTGCTGTCAATTAATATAGATGCCGGCTGCATCGTAATGCAACACACACACACACACACGCATAATGATAATTTACAGACAATCAGATTATGCTTATGAATGCATATGAGCACACACACACACACACACACACACATGCAGGAGGTGTCTTCATGTTGCAGAGCCACAGAAATAGACATCAGCAGTTCCCCACCTCCACGTCCTCTCCTTTTAAAAAAAAAAAATCTCTCAGTCCTTTCCTCTTCTCCTCCTCCGCTCCACTGATCCTTTGCTCCCTGAACCTGTCTCCTCTTCCTCTCCTCCTCCTCTTCCTCCCTCCTTCTTTCCTCTTCTTCTCTCGCCGATGCTCAGACGTTCGCAGCAGTCCCATGCACGTGCACACGGCTCACCCGTCTGTCAAAACCCGGCAGCCAATCCCCGTGTGCCGTTCTCTGCCACTCAGGGCAGCACGGCCAATCAGGACCAAGTGGGAGTGCACTTCAGCTACAGTGCTCGAGTGTGTGTGTGTGTGTGTGTGTGTGTGTACATGTGAGTGTGTGTGCATATGTGTGTGTTTTGGAACAAGGCCAACACACTGCAAGCTATTTTTAGCCCTCCACAGTTGACTCCATTTTCTATCTGACAGAAACAGGGGTCTCTTTGGAAAGCTGGTGTGTACCATAACACTCTGAAGGGTGTGTTTGTAAATTATAATTATGATATTCGCATATTCAGACCTAGGAATGCTAGGTCTTTTCCACCAGGTTTCAGTGCACACACGATGGAAATGCGTTTTTGTTTGGAGGCTAAACAAAGCAAACGGCAGCTCAGTGAAACAGGCTGAAATTCATAAAGGGAGCGACGTAACACCTGTGCATGTGCGATGCAGCTGATACAGCAGCGTAGTAGCACCTCGAAAGCAACGCTGCCGCTAGACAAGCTGCCTCTCAAACCTGTTCTGAGAAACACAAATACATCAAACAGTAAAAAGAGCCAGATGATCCGTGGCATCGACTCACCTGTCCCATCATGCATGTGCGGCGGAACAGAAGGGGTGTGGCTTATCGCTGATAACGAACTCTAAGCTATAATCTTAATCAACTGTACGCTAAAATAAAACACACAAATCATGTTCGCAAAAACACTATAGGTTTTTTAAAATAATTATTTCTGCAAAGTTTGTCTTCAGTGCAAATGCTTAGCATTCTATTGAAACCAAACTCATGTATTAAAGTACTGTGTGTTCCCCCGACGGCCACCAGAGGCCGCCACTGTGGGTCGAATTTCTATAAAAATAACAGCTGCAGACGCAGTTTAGGAGCGAAAACTGTACAGAGTTGATCAGCGTCAGGACGCTTTCTCAGTCAAATCAGAGTCTATGAGCATTGAATCATCTTCTCAGTCAAATCAGTTGAATCGCTTTCTCCATTAAATCAAAGTGAAATCTCTTTCTCACTCAAACCAGACTTGAGTCGCTTTCTCAGTCAAAGAAGAATTGATCAGTTGAATCTCTTACTCATCTGAATTAGACTTAAGTCACTTTCTCAGTCGAATCAAAATCAGACTGCTCAACTGGCAGCGATAAGCTTTCCTTACTTGTTAGCTACATTAGCATCATAGCACTAGTGCAAAACTAAACAAGCAGACCTCAGACGTGAAACATGTCCTGTCTGATCTACTACATCTGAGACGTGAAACATGTCCTGTCTGATCTACTACATCTGAGACGTGAAACATGTCCTGTCTGATCTACTACATCTGGGGTGAAGGGGACATTGTGGAGATTTCATATTGACGCTGAACTGTTCCTTTAATTTAATTTATGCATCATTAAGAGATGAGAGCTGTGCATCATTAACTTTACATTGTGCATGTGTGTGATTTTCAGATTAAAGCACACACTTGGGGATCTGCGAAGCGTCCTTTTATTTATCACAAACACGACCTCGTCTCCTCCACTCTTTCATCATCCGTCTACAACCACAGCCGTAAAATCACACACAGACAGTGGATACCTCAGCGTGTGTGTGTGTGTGTGTGTGTGAGAGGCAGATTCCAGGCTCCACACTCACTGCCCATAGCAACTGCACCAGTGCTGCTCTGCCCCGATTGGACAAGCCTGATATGTCTATGACAGGATTTCAGCCAATCAGAGTGCTTGGAATGCTAAGCTGGGAGTTCCATGATCGCCATGGTAACAGGACTACACACTCCAGTCAGTCAAACATGGAGTCCACACACACACACACACACACAAAGAGCTGCAACATACTGCAAAATAAATAAAAATGCAGTATAAAAAATACACAGTGTGTGTTAATGACATTGTGTGTGTCTGTAATATACACAATTAGTGTGTGTGACTGCAATTTACACAATTGGTGTGTATTTGTGTGTATGTCAGCAGTATATAAAAATGCAGTACAAAAGTGTGTTTATGAGATTGTGTGTCTGTAATATTTGCAGTTAATGTGTTTATGAGATAGTGTTTGTTATATACACAAATAGTGTGTTTTTGAGT
>CM075019.1:1002492-1014474 GCA_037576675.1 Pangasius sanitwongsei
TGTGTGTCTGTAATATTTGCAGTTAATGTGTTTATGAGATAGTGTTTGTTATATACACAAATAGTGTGTTTTTGAGTGCGTGTGCAGTATACAAAATAAGTGTGTGTTTGAGTGTGTGTGTGTGTGTGGGTGTGTGTGTGTGTGTGTGTTTTTGAGAGAGATTAGAAAGTGTGTGTCTGCAATTTACACAGCAATTGGGTTTCATTAGCGTGGTGTAAGTGTGTGTGTAAGTGTGTGTTCTTTAATTCTTAGAACATTACATTTCTTGAGCTTTCTCTGTTTTAAGCCACAGTTAAAATGCTCCAACAAAAGTTTATATATATATTATAGCAGATATTTTCTACCATTAATATAAAATAAATTAATCTTAGTGAAAATGTCAAGAAATTGCTTTAATAATCTTATATTCGCTACTCATACACTACAAGTCCTGAGTGTGTCTAATTTACCTGGAGCTCACATGAAACCTGACTGTAATCACATGACTGCTGTATAAAGGCTCCTATTGGTCACAGTAAACCCCGCCCCCTATTAGTGGTAATTGGCTTAGGTGGCTGTCCATCATAATTAGGCTTCCTGAGAGGTGTTCGGCAGTAACACACTGCCATCTGGTGGTCAAACACAAGTACAGTTATTTTTAAAAAGTCGTTTTTAATGTAACGCAGTAAAAAGAGCCGAGACTGTTTAATTAATTGTTTACATTTACATTTTAATGTTTAAACTGTTCTTAAACGCTAATTCTGATTTGATAGATTTGGGTGCTTGGGTCAAATTTGTTTAAAAAACAAAAACAAATACTTACAGCAATTCCTTTTTTGATCTCCTTTCGTGCTGTCACTAAATAATGTCTGGACCAATCACGAGTGAGATTAGCTGATTAGAGGATGATAATGTGCTACCAACATTGTGCCACAGAACCTGCATGCTAAGCTAGCTAACTTTGCTAATTATAGCGTAATTAGTGGTTGTTATGGTAGCGTTACATTTTGACAAGTTTGAGAAAATGTCGATTTTCTCAAAGACTTGAGGCTCGTGTTCAGAATCTGCGAATAATGTGAGCTTGAACTTAGCAAACAATTGAACTTAGAGCTTAGCCGGTTAGCTAACTTAAGCCGGCTTCACAATGTACGATTTTTGGCCTAGAAGATTTTGTTGGTCGTGATTTGAGTTCGGCGGTCTCAGAACTTGTCACTCGATGCGTTCATATTATTTATTATTTAGTGCCACTGCGACTAACGACAGCTGATGACAAAGTTGTGTCGGTGTGAGAAATTTCTGCTTAAATTCTCTGAGTGTGAGCGCTGCTACAGCACTCATCTAAAATCGCTAATATGCTAACGGAGAAGCGTAAATGAAACATGCTAACTGACGGAAAAAAAATCTCCTTATTACCTCAAGCTCAACTGTTTGTGATCGTGCGAGCCCGTTTTCTGCACGAGCCGATTTCAGGATCACGCTGATTGATGACGTAAGCAGAACGTAAGAAAGACATTTCCTTAAATCACAGGTCTATCGTTAGAGAATCTTCATCGTATAATCTGACACAGTCTGTTATAGACTTCAGCCCAGATTTGATTAAGTTCTCATACAGTGTAGCTAGTAATAATCACAAAACACAGTGGAAATCGCACCGTTTAAAACCGGCTTAAGCTAGCTAGCATTGGTGATATTAGGATATTAGGGATGACAGACAGGAGGATCTGTCTAATTTGCATAATCGTGCATATTCATAGATCCTGCTAAAAGTGTAGAGATATTCTTTTTTTATCTGTTTTTTCTGGACATAGTGATCTACAAAGTGAACACCAAGGATTAGGTTATAGCGTATGATTCAGGATACAGCCCTATACATTACATTTTCTTCATGAGGTTGGCATCATGCAGCTCCACTAGAGGGCGCTGGAGCTTCAGATAAAGTTCCAGTTCCTATTCCTATGTACAGTAAATGAAAAGACCTTGTACACTCCTAAATAATGTTCCCTCTGTGGGAAACCTTAAAGGTGCTGTGGAGAACCCTTGAACAATGTTTTCCTATCAGAATGGACAGGAATCAGAAGCTAGGAACCATTCATCATCCACTGAACCCTTAAAGGAACCTTGAAGAAACCTTTTTGCTAAGAACTGGGCAAGTGTCTGCTACAAATACCAAATTATTGCTCATTATTTTCTTCTTGATACCCAGCACCTGTCAGGAGATTAACATTTAGCTAAACTGTCTTGGCCTCAGTAGAACTCGCTAAGAACCCTTAATTTTCCAACGAACCATTAAAGAACCCTTGAAGAACCCTTTTTTCTAAGAAATGTATGTGTTACCTGGGAAAGTTATTTCTCCTAATTATTGCTCATGATTTTCTTCTTAATACCTAGAACGTGTCAGGAATTTAAAATTTAGCTCTTGGTACTCTTTAAGGAAAAAAAGGGTTCTTTAATGGTTCTTTATGGATGCATTGGATAATTAAGCCTTCTGAAAGGGTTTTACTTGGACCAAGGCAGTTTAGCTACATATTAAACTCCTGACACGTTCCACGTATTAAGAAGAAAACAATGAGCAATCATTTGAAGTGTGTACTGCAGACTTACCCAGTTAACACTTACACGTAGGACCCTTAATTAACCAGTGAACCCCAAAGAACCCCTTGAAGAACCCTTTTTTAAAGAGTGTACCATGTACCATGAGCTACATTTTAAATTCCTGACAGATTCGAGAAGAAAATAACAACCAATAATTGTATAATTAATGGTTTCTTAGCTTCTGGACAGGTTCTACGTGGAATCCAGGTTGATAGGAGAACGTTGTGTTGTAAGATTCTGCACCGAGATTTCAATGGTTTCTCCAGAGCAACAACCAAAGAACTCTTAAGGGTTCTATAATTTCTAAGGGTTTATATCAGACTTCAGACTAATAAGTCAGCTTTGAATTTATATTTTAATATACGTCAAGCTGCTAGTTTATCTATACAGGTCACTTTGTTGCTCTACACAAAGTATTGGCACCCCTCTACCTCATCTTCTGATGGAACGAGGAGCACAGGCTTATTTGGGTGATGGTTTATTTCAGTGCAGTGCTGAATCACAACATTAATCACATAATTAATCTGATCTAAAATCTAATTTTTATTAATCACAGATTGAGATGCTCATCTAAAATGGGTCTAAAACTGATTTTTCTCCACTGAAGCCACATGCAGCTGTGTGCTAACGTGAATTTCATTTACACGATAAGGTAATTAGGTAATGCCGAGTGAGATTTGTTCACTAAGTGTGTGTTTTAGGATGAATGACGGAGAGGTGTTGTTGTCATGGCAGTGAAGGAGAGAGAGAGACAGAGAGAGAGAAAGCCCCGAGGAAATGAAAGAAAAAAAAAAAACCTCTTCAGCATCCAGACACGCTCTTGACCTTCAGAGCAAATGAGAAGCAGATGCACACGGGCGCATGCACATGCACGCACGCACGGACAAACACACACACACACACACACACACACACACACACACACACACACATACATACGCTTGTAATACTATCTGTACCTAAATCATCAAAAATCATGCTGGAGCTGCAAAAACTCCACAAAAATATCCCGAGCACAGCAAAAAACTCCTGCATGCACAGATTTTATTATTTTTTTTGGGGGGAAAATGGACTTTTGGACATTTAGGATCATTTTAGGATGCTGTAAATCTGATTCTGTTTTTTATTGGCCAAGTAAGATATTAAAAAAGTCTAAAATATTAATAAGATGGAATAGAAGGTAAGGTGCTATAACAAACTGTAGTGAAAGTAAGTAGGGTGCAAAAAATATAATCAAGATTCACAAACACATTCACGACACAAAGTCAGAGAGTAGATGCTAGAAACCATAAAATTTGGGGACCTAAGAAATTAGGAACCCTAAACGTAGCACTTTAATGCTCTGGTTATGATATATGGAATGATGTCATTCTATACCCTCGGCTGTGAGGTCACTTTTCCTACATATGGTGCTGTAAAATGCAAGTGGTTTGTGGTTTAATGTGAACATTCTCCCAAACAGTGCGGATGAAATCAACATTAGCTCGGCTGTTTTTAAACTCCACCTCTTATGCATATCAGCTTCACCCTATTAGCTGGAGCACCACGCATATGCAAATGAACTCATGAATATTTATGAACGTAGGTCTTGTTGCTTTGGTGCTCGAGCCATTAGATTCAATCTTCCCTTCTGGCGTAGCGCGTGACACACCAGAGCTAAAGAAAAATATCTCTGAAAACTATATGGAAAAAACATTCATTTAAGACCATAAAACATTTAAAATAAATAAATGAATAAAATAAAGATAGAGTATGACCACAGTGTCACCCCAGCCAGCTACACAACAGCTACTACATGATCAGAAAGCGTGCTTCTAGCTGCCTATGGTCCTAGTAGAAGAATTAAATAGGATGAAGTTAACCAGCATCCAGTGTCTAATGTCCTTTACACATTCCTCAACATCCTTAAGCTGCTGTCTGTCATCTGGTTTTGCTGAAATATATAGCTGTGTATCGTCGGGATAGTAATGGAAACAATCAGACAAATAAGACCTGAGCAAGGAGAGAGCCATTATCTTAACTCTAACAACATTTTCTAGTCTGTCTAGAAGAATATTATCATCTGTCGTATCAAGAGCTGCACTGAGATCAAGCAACACAAGCGAGGAGACACAGCCCTGACCGGAGGCCACGAGCAGGTCATTTACTACTTTAACCAGCGCTGTCACAGTACTGCGATGACTGAAAGATTTCACGAATGTAATTCCTGTGCAATTATAAGCCTAACTGCTGAGCTACAACCTTTTCTAGGATCTTGGAGATAAAAGGGAGGTTTGATATATTATATCAAATATATATTATAGCTTATAGGTAGATCGATGATTTCCGAATCACACTGATTGATTACGTTAACACAACGTCGTTTTCTTTAATCGAAGGTCATTAGAGGATCTTCATTATATCATCTGACATGGAGAACACACGCTATCACACAGGCTGGTATAGAATTTGAGATTTTTATTAGGATCTCATATGGTATGACGAATAATAATCATAAAATTCTGCTGAAACCGAAAACTGACTTAAGAGACTTCACAGAGGTCTGAAACTAAAGCTAATTATCTAATAAAGATAATTTTTTCATCCAATATATCGATAAAAGATGAAATCTCATGTACAAAAGTGACATCCGAAGGGGAGGAGCTTCACACTGCAGAAGATCACCAAAGATCAAAAATGCAGGAAGCATTAATTTATATATAAAACTATATCATTCTATAACAAATAAATAGATTAATTAGAAATTAATCTAATATAAATGAAAATTAAATTAATTATTAATTATAATTCATTCTATAACAACTACACAGCAGCTGGTTTAGATTTTTAACTATATTTTACTTTTATAAAATATATTTTTTTCTGGTTATGTGTGTTTTTGTGTGTTTTTTTGTTTGTTTGTTTTTTTACAACCTCAGTGTTTTGACAGAAATAAACCCAGGGTGTGTCCCAATCCTGTTTTTAATTCGCCCTCGGCGACTTCCTCTCACCGTTTAATCCTGGTTGCCTTATTAAATGGCACCACAGAATGCATTATGGTCCAAAAACATGGTGGAGTCAAAATTAGTTTGTTACAGAGCGAATTAAAAATATTATTTCGAATGTACTGTGTTTTAACTCCATCTATCAAGCTAATGAAAATTTCTTCCTCGACTCTGCTAGCTTGTTAGCTTGCTAATTAGCAAGCTAATATACTGTACAGATATAGCTCAAAATAGATAGACTGTGCACATTTCCAGGGAACAAACTCTCTTCTTACTTTATTTTATCTGACAATTTAAACACAGTACATGACTAAATGCAGAACCACTGAGAAGACAAGCGTAAAATTGTCTATAAACTTTAAGCCTCGCGTCTGATGGGCTAAAAGCATAACCTTGAGCTCGGGTGCACGTTTTTACCGCTGCATACTGATCGTACTGTTATCCAGAGACCTCTCCTAAATATTGTGATTTTATTAGCGCATGATGGTGTTCATCATGAGTTACTGTTCACAAAAACAGGCCAAAAGGGATAAATCTCCGTCTCTGAGCTGCATTGTAGGACAGCAGAAAACAGGCGGTGTTATTTACGATTTTGAAACGTCCGACTGCAGCGCCGTATGTTCACTAATTAAATTCCGGTCAGGGAGGCAGATTTGCTGTGTGTTTTTTTTCCACTCCGTTGTGTCAATGCGCTCAGATCAGACCTGCTGAGATGGAGACGGAGGAGGCTAATCTCAGTCTGCTCACACAGACCCTGCTGACAAAAAAACACCTTCTACACCTGACACACACACACACACACACACACACTTCCAAGTTTCCATGTGGCCATAATGCTAGATATAACAATGAAAATGCAGTAATAAAAATTTGTTTTTTGGGACCTGTTTTTATTAAAACCTTTTAAAATAATAATAATAAGAAGAAGATTGGCTGGGTCAGGGAATTACAAGCTGATATAAAATAATTCATCAGTGATAATTATTACTATTTATTATATTACACTGTCTTATTTTACTCCGTCAGGTAAAACATCAACTTGATATGATGGAGGTCAGAGCCTGGTTTTGTAGATCAGCAAGTCAATTAGCCTGAACGTTTATAAAATATTCATCAGGTGACTAAAAGTTTTTTGTTGGTTATAATTTTTTCTATACCATCATTTATTTATTTTATTATCTATATTTAGCATATTGTATTCATTTAGTAAACTAAATATTACTACTTAAATATTGAAGTGTTACGGACGATTTTTACATAATGTTAATAACCATTACTAAGATTGTAGCTTAACATTTTTAACTGTAAGAACATTAACACAAGCATTTCTGTAATGTTAGTTTTGGTCTAAACCTGAACACTGAGTGAGTAACTTTATAAAAAATGATTTACAGAGCATTTTTCAGCATGCTGCAGCAATGCTAGTTTTGTAACCTTGTCAAACCTGGCCCTTTTCGGAAGTTGTCAGACAATTAAAAAAAAAATACTTGCAATAACCTTTTCCTTTGTCAGGTCAGTGCTGGTTTTGGCAGTGAATCCTGTTTCCTGGGATTCATCATGACCGCACAATATGGCCACCTTGGACTTGACATGACCACGTCACATGCTATCGCCCTTCTGATTACACTCACCTGTTTTATGTTTCCTCCTGATTAGTGTCCCACTTTAAGCTCTGAGAAACTTCTTTGTTTCATGGTTAAGCTCCTGTGGTCTCCAAGTTCTTGTTTTGCTCGTTTTATGAGTCTTGTTTGACTAGATGTGTTTGCCTGTTATAAAATAAAGATCCTGCACCCATCTCCAACCCTATCTTCAGCTGACTGAGGATGATTTCTGAAGGGGCGGAGCTTCCCATTGCAGAAGATCATAGAAGATCAAAAATGGAGGAAGTGCTCA
The DNA here is from genome assembly GCA_037576675.1 of Pangasius sanitwongsei. NCBI lineage: Eukaryota > Metazoa > Chordata > Actinopteri > Siluriformes > Pangasiidae > Pangasius > Pangasius sanitwongsei. Next base: position 1,009,941 of record CM075019.1, read on the forward strand.
TTTTAACAGTTTTTATATAAAATTATAAATGTTCTATAAAAAGTTAATTAATTAAGTAATTAATGAATTAGGAATTCATTTAACTTCAATCAATTATTTGACATAAATTAAAATGAAATTAATTATTCATTATAAATTATTCCATAAAAAAGTGCTTTATATGGTATTATCTTCTGTCTATCTTATGAATCTGTAAGCAGACACTGTCATTAAATGAATTTTTTTTTTAATAATTCATCATACCGTTGCACACCTGCTCATGTTTTTTTTTTTTTTTTCAATTTAACAGGTCTGAAATCTCCACTGGATTAAAGACGTTTCTCTCTCCATTTTGGCCGTGAGGGACAATTAAGCCCCTGAGAACGTGGGTTTGAAGGACAGATCATTTTGTGTCTGTCTCACTTATGAGTCAAAAAGGGAGAAAAGAAACAAAATCCAGACGAAATAAGACAATGAGCACACAGTCAAACAGTCAGCTGTCCATCATCCAGCTTCATAACAGACAGATGAACAGGACGATGACAGACAGATGAACGACAAAAGTCGTAGCAAATCTTGTGTTTAAAATCTTCTTAATGAACAAAACATTTAAAACTATTTAGTCAACCTGACTGATTTCCTAATGTTCTTCTTCTCTTATTAAGTATAATTTAGGCATCAATATTAGCTAGCTAGTTTGCATGACATGTTCTTTGCTAATTAAGTATGACACTCTCGACTCCACCCTTAAATAAACAGATTTCATGTTTGTTTAATTTACATTTACATTTACATTACATTTTACAGTGATATTTATTATTTATTTTTTCTTTTATCGTTACAGTAAAATACTGAGTGATGGGGTGGTGTGATGAAGCAGAGTTATTGTTACCATCCCCAAGTGTTTTATTCCTCTTATACCACAGCTATTTTTACAATTTTTACTAAAGAATGGCATGTTGTTGTTGTTTTTTTATCCACTTATAGTTACATGTAATGTTGTGGAACATCTGTGAAACAAGCCACATTAGAGTAGCTATAAACAGTTTTTCCTCAATCTCTGATGCTATAATGCTGCTGCTTCTTTGCTATATTAAACATACAAGCCTCATTTTATCCCCTTTTTGCTTGATTTACTGAAGTAAGTAAGAAAATTTTATTTAAAGAGGACATTTAAAACAACAAAAGTTGACCAAAATGCATAGTACTTCCTCGTTTTTTTTTTTTGTTGCCTCTGTTCTGTTCTAGCTCCGCCCTGACCACGCCCATAATCACTGCGATCAGCTTTTTTGTCATTATGCTATATTAAAATATGATTGTATTTTATGGTATTTATGAATAGACAACTCTTGCAGAATTCAAGACTTTAGTAATAAAGATAAATTTCTTTTGACATTCTTCAAAATGCCAGAACCCATGGAAGTTTCATTATTGGTTGTTGCTAAGTGTAATTACCGTGTAATGTTAGCCATACGGAGTCTTTTTTTTTAGTAATTTAGCAATATATTTGAGGAAAATGTTGACGTTCCTGATAATTCTGTATGATTTCTACAGTCACTGTGTCTTTACAATCCATATAAAACCACTACAGTTATGTTCTAGCTAGCTAAGTCATTAGCCTTCTTTAATTTTTAGACTAATTTTATTGTTCATACCTCATTTCTGAGCCTTGGTTTTGTTGTGCTCTCATTGAGATCCTACTGTCTTGTTTTCTACACACACACATGAGTAGGATTAAACTCCCACCCAGAGAGAGAGAGAGAGAGAGAGAGAGAGAGAGAGAGCGTAATGAGATGATGAGATGATGAACCTGGCCCACACTCCTGAGGAAACTCATGATCCCGCTTTTCCACTTCAGCCAATTCGCTCCAATTCCCTCCCTACATTCCTCCTCACACACTGCAGATGGGGCGCTTGTTTTTGCCAGCCAACGTTACACGATTTTCACGCAATCTGCAGCAAACAAACAGAAACCACGTTGCTGGACATCAAAGATCCAAAGGCGCTGAATTTCAGCCTGGGTTTGGACGGAATTTGCCAAATGCCGTAAATGAATTTGTGCATTTAGGCAGATGTTAGATGTAAGCACATGACTGTACTCTAAATCATATTCATCAACATTTACACTGAGGCAAGAAATGTGTATTATCGAGAAACAAATATCTTTAAAATACATAGATAACAGATATACAATTCAGCATTAATACACCATAATTAATATTAAATCTGTAACAAAGCCTTGAGATTTTGAGTCAAAAAGTGCTTTATAGTATATATACAGACTATAACACAACACCTTACTTAATACGTTTGTGGTGGTTAATTGACTCATAAAAAAAAAGTTTGTAAAAGTTCAGCAGGTGGGTGCCAATATTTAATATTTACAACCAAAAATTCAGAATTTATTTAGTTGTCCGAATTTAGCAATATGCTGTAATTATATTTAGATGAATTTATATTTAGAACACCGCATATAGTTAGCAAACAAACAATTCACACAATTTTTTACTTCATTATTTTGTTAAATTATTAATGCTAAAATTTATGGTTTGTTGATGTTAGATATTAGAGTAAAAGTACGTGTAAGAAGTAAAACTCTCCGTGTCGTGCTGTTATGGTAAAATAATTAATGAAGCTTAGTTACTGTTACCACCCTGAAGCTGATTATTTTCCTTTACTGGCATGTCCACAAGTGTTTTATTCCTCTTATACCACAGCAGTTTAACAGCTATTACATTCTTCTAATTTATTAAAGAGCAAAATGTCATATTTTTTATTCATTTATTTACTCGTTTATAGTTAAAGTTGTTGTGGAACATTCGCAAAGAAAGTTAGTTCCTGTTGTCACTTATGTTATAGCAGCTATAAAAATCGCAGCTTGTTACGCATGTTACCGAGAAAGAGCAAAGAAGCGTAAACTCCTCGGTCCTGAAGATGTCAGAAAACTTAAAGTTACAGCTTTACCTCTGACTGTTACAAAGCGCTGACACTGGAGACTCCTTCCATCGATGTTACATAAACAGGGGAGAGGAATTACCACCCCCTTAAGATCAAGGGGGCCCCAGTGGAGACAGTGGACAGTTTCTGAAACCTTGGTGTTCATCACAGAGGATCTGTCATTGTCCTGTCACATTAACACCTTGGTGAAGAAGGCTCTTCAGTGTCTTTACCACCTTAGACGCTTAAGGGACTTTAAACTGCCCTCTAAGGCGCTAAGGAACTTTTATATCTGCACCATCGTGAACATCCTGAAGGGAAGCATCACAGCCTGTTTTGGGAACAGCACCAAGCAGGATAGGAGGCTCTCCAGAGGGTGGTGCGATCAGCTGAGCATTCCATCCACACCGAGCTCCTGACCTGCAGTCTATCTACAGCAAGCGATTCTGGACCAAGGTCTGGAAGATAGTGAAGGACCTCAGCCATCTGAACAATGGACTCTTCTCTCTGTTGTGGTCAGGGAAGCTCTTCTGCTCCCTGAAGGCCAACACTGAGAGGATGAGGAGGAGCTTCTTCCCACAGGCCATTCGGGCCCTCAACCAGGACAACACCTAGGACTAGAGCTTGGACTTGTGCGCAGAACACCCACTACCTCAGCCTGATGTTCCACAACATACAGTCAGGTCCGGAAGTATTTGGACAATGACAGAGTTTTTGTGATTTTCCTTTATACACCACCACAATGGATTTGAGCCCCTGAAAATGGAGGTACTTTGCTGAAAATGGCTGTAATTCCTAAATGGTAAATGCCATATTTTTGTGGAGCCTCTTAAAATAAAGCTGAAAGTCTACACTCCAATCACATCTTGATTGTTTTATTTCAAATCCATGAATCCATGCACCTTATATGTAAATTCTATTTTTATGCCACGGTCAGTCAAAAAAAAAGCATTTCCCTGCACGTCGTCTGTGTATGGTTGTGTATGTGACCAATAAAAATTTTTTTAATTTGAACATCTCCTTACTTTAAGAAAACTTCACCAGACCAACAATTACACACGTTTTTAATTCTTTAAGTTTCAATGGAGCGTCTGCCATACACATCCCTGTGAATGAGCTGTTACTATAGAAACGATAATGCATTAATTATTAATAAACCTGTGATTTGCAGATACACTATTGTCAGACCTGCTGTTATAGCACATTAATCAACACCTTCTGACCAATCAGAATCCAGAATTAAACATCGCTGTGGTATGATTAAAGGAACAATGTAAAGCATTACCATATTATTTCTTGCATGCTGTTTTAAAGCGTGGCTTCTTTCCTCCAAAAGTGAAAAATTTATTCATCAGTTTGATCTTTTTTTGTCGTCTGAAAAAGATATGGCACTTATTCAAGGCTCCGAATCAGGCGTTCATTGTTGCACAGATTTGCAAATTGCAGACATTTCCGCTCCTCAGCTGCTCTCTGCTCGGGGAAAAATCAGGTGTTCACGTGTCGGAATTACAATCGGGAAAGATTATACTGTGGCTGGGTTTTGAAAGGTGCAATTACATTTACAATATATATATATATATATATATATATATATATATATATATATATATATCACACC
>CM075019.1:1014574-1031623 GCA_037576675.1 Pangasius sanitwongsei
TGAAAGGTGCAATTACATTTACAATATATATATATATATATATATATATATATATATATATATATATATATCACACCTGTGGAATTCTTCTCCTTATAATCATACACCTTTCACTAAATCAGACTTACAGTCAATTTTAGGGGTGCCAATACATATACATACATGCATACATACATACATATGATCCTCCTGGATAATTAATACAATCTAAAAAATCAATACATAACCCAAATGTACCATCATATTTCCTTATTTCATTCATTTTAAACAGAGACTCAAAACATCTGATTAAAATGGCAGTTCAAGTTACATAATTTGACGACTCAAAACTTGATAGATGATGAACTAAACAATACAGTGTATGATGAACTAAACAATGTATAGCTTAAAGAACAATCCTGAAGATCTCTGGTGTGTTTTCAGTTCAAACATTTCCAGAATTGTTATAAATATAAACTGTGATTAAAAGCGAAATCTTCAGCTTTAAAAACCTGACATTAAATATGTTTCCACTTTTTAAAAAATATTAAAATGGGTCATTTCGAGCCAAACGGAACAGATGGGCTAATTAATGCTTTGCTAACTAGCAGTCAGGGATGCTAACGGAGAAATGTGTGTGTGTGTGTGTGTGTGTGTGTGTGTAGTGGAAAAGTGTTTTCTCCTTTTCAGACTGATTTTGAGCCTGCTTCGTACGCGCTCATGCACACACACAGACACACACACACACGCACAGACACACACACACACGCACAGACACGTCTGTACTCTAGTGATCAGAGTGATTAGTGAAGAAACTAGGACGCAGCTGGAAGAGAACAAAATGAGAAAAATGGTGGAACATCTCACATCTGCTCCTCTCCACAGAGATCTCTCTCTCTCTCGCTCTCTCTCCGTCTCTCTCTCTGACTCTTTCTCTGTCTGTCTGTCTGTCTGTCTCTGTTTTTCACTGTTTTTCTCTGTCTTTGTCTAGCCGTATCTGTCTCTCCCCGTCTCTCTCTGCCTCTATTTGTCTTTCTCTCCTCCTCCTCTCTCTCTCACTCTCACTCTCTCTTTCTATCTCTCTCCTTCCTTTCTCGTCTTTCTTTTCTCTAGCAGTCTGATGATTGCCTCCTCTCACAGGCTGATTGTGATTATACACCGCACAAAATGACTTTTTAGGAAGCAAAAATATCTTGAATAAAGACAAACTGATCTGATGTTTCTGTTATGAGATTCTGATGTAACAGATATAAGTGTATGTTGATTGTAGGATAATTTTGCAATAATTTCAAGCATTTAATTTTAGAAAGAAGCAAAACGATGCTTTAATAAAATATTTTATGCTTGAAATTAATAATTTAAAAAAATCTCTTATTTGTTTTGTCATCATATTTTCATTTGCTAAATGTTGTTTATTGTATAGTTTGGGAGTTTGGATCAAATTTGTGGGCAAAGTTGTCTTGCTCTCTCTCTCTCTCTCTCTCTCTCTTTGTGATTTATCCAGAGATTCGCTCAGCTGTCTTTTCAATTTTCACTTTACTTGGCAGCGTCAGTTGCAATAATTAATTTTTTTTTCTGGTGAACTTTTCCTCATTGCTCATGAGAAGGTCAAACCCATGTCCCGGTGTGGTCAGTCACTCGGTGTGGGACTCTCACGCTGTGGACATCAGCAGAGAGAGAGAGAGAGAGAGAGATGCAGTGACACAGAGAAGATGTAATGATATGGAGGAGAGATAGATAAAAAGAGACAGAGAGTGAGAGTGATGTAGTGACACACACACACACAGAGAAAGAGAGAGAGAGAGATTCTAATTAGAGTTTGGCTGAAAGTATTTGAATCAGTGACTGAACCAGTTGTCCTGTGTGGCAGTGAAGTGTGGGGTTCACTTACACACCACCAACCCGACAACTGGGACAAACATCCAATCCAGACCTGCATTATTTTATCTTAAAGGTGCACAGAAACACCACGAACAGCACATGCAGGGCAGAATCAGGCCCAAATCCTTTAATTATAAACATACAGAAAATTCACACACACACACTAACTCACACACACACACAGAAAAGGGCAATCAAGTCCTGGAAACACCTAAAAGAGTGCAAGCCTACACTAACACACATTAACACACATTAACACACCACTAACACACACTAACACACATTAACACACCACTAACACACATTAACACACCACTTATACACCACTAACACACCACTAACACACATTAACACACCACTATCACACCAACAACACACACTAATACACCACTAACACACACAAACACACACTCATATCATTATAAAGCTCTGCACTAACACACACTAACACACCACTAACACAGAATAACACACACTAACACACCCTAACACACCACTAACACACACTAACACACACTAACACACTCGTATCATTATAAAGCTCTGCAGTACCAAGGGCTGAGCAAAAACACCAGTCCCCTCATCCAACTGGTCCTGAGTCACTGCTCTATAACCCCACTAACACACACTCACACACAACCATCACACACTAACACACCACTAACACACCAACAACACACCCTAACACACCACTAACACACCACTAACACACACTAACACACTCATATCATTATAAAGCTCTGCAGTACCAAGAGCTGAGCAAAAACACCAGTCCCCTCATCCAACTGGTCCTGAGTCACGGCCATATAACCCCACTAACACACACTCACACACAATTAACACACACTAACACACCACTAACACACCAACAACACACACTAATACAAACTAACACACCACTAACATACCACTAAAACACCACTAACACGCACTCACACATCCGTAACACACCAACAACACACCAACAACCCACATTAACACACCACTAACACACACTCATATCATTATAAAGCACTGCACTAACACACACTAACACACCACTAACACACAAACACACCACTAACACAGTAAAGACTCAGGAACAGGAGAAATCTGCAAACCCAGTTAGAATGAACCAAATTACACAAACACTGAAAGTAAACTATCTGACTTATTGGGAAACCCAAACTCAGCTCCAGAGTGAAATGCAGTATTTTCTGGCCCTAAGCAGACAGTACAGCGTGGCAGATTATCTGAGCACGGTGACTGATCCAAAACGGAGAAACACCCTGACGAAGTACAGACTCAGCGAGCACGGCTCAGCCATCGAGACGGCCAACACACACAGTCCTGCTGCCCTGAGAGCAGAGACTGTGCCAGCAGCGCACGCTAAATAAAATAGAGACTGAGCTGCACTTCCTCACTGACTGCACTAAATATAACCACAGTCCAACTGAATTCTTCAACAAAATCATCCAGTTTTAACTGCTGCCTCTCAGACCCCGACAAACTGCCCCACCTACTGGGGGAGCACCGAGAGAGCTGCACACTAGCAGCACAGCACACACACACACACACCTGCCATCAGGTGAGGAACAGTGAGTGACTACGTCATCTAATATATAACACACGCACATACACATACACATACACATACACACACACACACACACGTACACACACACACACACCTGCCATCAGGTGAGGAACAGTGAGTGACTACGTCATCTAATATATAACACACGCACACACACACACACACACACACCTGCCATCAGGTGAGGAACAGTGAGTGACTACGTCATCTAATATATAACACGCACACACACACACACACACACTATTCTGCTTAGTATCCTGTGTTTTATTCTCAGGGTTCTCCATCACTAGTGTTTTTTTTTTACTGTATTGTTGAATGTACGTACATTTGTTACTATTTATTTATTTTTGTCGTTATTTTGTGATTTTTTTTTTTCCAAGTTTGGCAATACAAATGTTAATATGTTCCATGCCAATAAAGCAACCTTTGAATTTGGATTTGAATTTAAGAGAGAGAGAGAGAGAGAGAGAGAGAGAGAGAGAGAAATGGCACGTTATCTGTCTAATTGCGCTTATTCAGGTCATGGGTTGGGTGAATGACATGATCACTTCATAATCTGATTTTAAACAGGAGGGGGAGGAGAGAGAGAGAGAGAGAGAGAAAGAGAGAGAGAGAGGTTGTTTAGGGAGAGACAGTTCCTCATCAGCGTGTGATTATTTAACAGCTTGATTAGTATCAGAAGTAAAAAAAAATTGCTCTCTGATTTCTCTCATCACCTCCTCAGCCTCTCTCTCGTTATCAGAATCAGGTTATTCGCATAACGAGAGAGGTCGAGTGTCAGCTAGAGTTCATTCGCATACAAACTGAGAACACTCTGAGAACATTTCTACGCTTGTCCTGCTCTGAGTAGCCAAAGAAACGGAGACAATGTTTTTTTTTCAAAATGGCCTTCGCATCAAGTGCGTACTTAGAAAGGATACATACCTTTGTGACTGCTGATATATATTTTTTTAATTTACTTCAATTAAAATGTAGTTTCCTCTCATATTCTCTCTTGAGCTAATTTACCACAAAAACCTTTTCATCTTTACCAAGGGTGCCAATAATTCTGAAGCTGATTGTGTCATATAGTGTAAGACAGAATTCTCAAATGTTTTGCTTCTAGTTATAGCGTAACATGTCATGGCCCCCTTTTTAAACACAGCACCTTGTTTATCATTATTATTATTATTATTATTATTATTATTATTATTATTAACCGACTATCTGTATAATCATCATACACATTACATTACATACAAAATATTAAAAATTCATTATTGTAATATTATACAGCATTAAAGATTCAGTGCTCAGTGTTGTCCAATCAGCTGCTTCCAATCAGAGTCTGTACCTGTTCTAAAAATACCGATGATTCCTGCGATATCTCGGAAAGATGTAACATAATTTATATCGATATTGATATTATTATCATCGTAAGACCCAGCCCTGCCACTGTTTATTTTACAGTATAGAAGATGTGAATAATGACGTCTTCAGCTACATAAAGCTCGGATGTGTAGATGTGCAGCAGCTCTCCGTGTTCCTGATTGGCGTGTGACGTTTCCAGCCATAATGTCATTCGCAATTTTCGAATGTGCTGCAAACGATGCTGCTGATTTGCTCTCTGATTGCACTATTGTTCACACGACTTGCAAACCTGCCGAGGAGGGAAAAAAGGAGGATCAGATTCACACCGAGCTGCTGTTAGTGAAAAGAAAAGTAAACATGGCTTCCAAAAAAATCAGCCCAGAGGAAAATGTCTTGCTTAAAGGCTTCTCTCTGATGTCGCAGGAGGCGTAATATTGACTCTCACCTTTGTTTCATTAAAGTGTCGGCTTTGCTCCCGAGTCAATATCAGGTGAGAGAATTGCTTTCAGCCAATCAGAACAGAATATGGACTTGCGTAATAAAAGCACCTCTTGCCATTCATTTAATATTAATCTAATGTATGCAAAAGACAAACTCCAACAGAAGCTGTGCATTTTTATCCTAATTATGTTACAGCACCTTTAGGATTTTTTACAGAGACACAGATATAGTCGCAATTCCTTTTTGAGACGTTTTAGTCTGCAGAGATTCATTCACAAATTTATGACATTTTTAGAAATAGTTTAATGTTAGTGAAAAGTGCATTCATCAGGTAAAATCCTTCTTGGTTCTTTACCAGTTCAAATTTAATGAAGTCTTTGGTGAAACAAACAAACAAACAAAAAAACCTGATTATCTCATTTAAATTTTTTTTTTTTACCAGTTGTTAGAAATTTGCTTCAAATTTGAAAAAAAAAACCCACTGATTTAATTTGCACAGGATTATTAACATGACTTTGACCAACTTTTTAGACCTTTGCACAGATTTATTCACATTTTTAAAATTTTCCAAAAACGCCGCTGTGGAAGCAACTTTAGTGAAGTTATATAAATATGAAAAGTAAACAGTTTTTATTTGCAGCTTCACACTTTTCAGACGCAGGAGTTTTCACGCTTGTTGGTGTTTAATGGATTCCGTGTGAGAGCGGGAGCAGGTGTGAGCTGGACCAGTCATCAAGTGTTTCTCTCATCTCTCAGCCTCGGTTCCATCCCTCCATCCTTTCATCTCTTCTCTCTCTCTCTCTTTCTCAATCTCTCTCACACACACACACTCACGTTTCTAAAATGGATCAAGGTTTTATGTTTATTTGTTTTTTTTTTTATCTTTTCCCAGGGAGGGAGAGAGAGATCTCTTTATCTGAGACCACACAACTTCAATGTCTCTCTCTCATCATCTCTCTCTCCCCCCACCCCGCGCACACACACACACACACACACACACACACACACACACACACTGAGTGATTCAACGCTGATTGAATTCTCACCGATAATCCCAATGTGTGTCCCACATCCATATTTACCGTCCACACACACACACCTATTCTCTCTTTGTCTTTCTCTCTCTGTCTCATTCATACACACACACACACACACACAGAATACCAGCTCTTATTCTGCATGCTTAGATGCTCAACACATCAATACACACCTCTCAATCTTCACGAAGACATCAGTCTTTATTCTAGTGTAAAGTGGGCGTCATATTGTGTTATGATGTGGATGAGTATTTTTCCCCACTGGACGTGACCTGACCACACCTCAGTGTAAAGGGTCTGGCCACGCCCACTGACGTGAACACAGCCTAGTAAAATTCTACCTAGTATATAGTGTGTATATATTGTACATTCCACAATGCATAAGAGCTGGTAGTGCATATGTGTGTGTGTGTGATGCATTATGTGTGACCTGTCAGCAGTGATCAGCTGATTTATGGCTGGATTTGTCCACACACCTCATCTTGTTTGTGTGTGTGTGTGTGTGTGTGTGTGTGTGTGTGTGTGTGCGTGTACTGTGTTGATTGAGCAGCATTTTTGTCTCTCTGGCAATATCCAGCAGTCTGTGTGTGTGTGTGTGTGTGTTAACGACTGCTAAAGGTGTCTAGAACTGACAGGTGTATTGTTGGTGTTAATGGAACAATGCTTTTGTGTGTGTGTGTGTGTGTGTGTGTGTGTGTGTTTCTTCGATAGTGATGAGGTCATACATCATCTTGCAGTGTAACAGTGTCAGTAAAGAACAGCTTTACTGCTCATGAAAGAGAAAAGAGATGAGCTGAGGATTGAATAACACACACACACACACACACAGCATAACGCTTAAAGAGTCACACTGATAAGGATGAGATAGTAAACATATAGTTAGAAATATACACCCTCTCGTCCCCCTTAAAGCTTCTGTGTAAGCACACACACTTGGAAGGCTAAGAACCTTTTATCATTCAATGATCCCTTAAAGAACACATTTTGTAAGAGTGCACCAAGTACCGAGAAGCTAAATATTACAGTAAACTCCTGACACGTTCGAGGTGTTGAGGAGAAAACAATGAGCAATAATTTGGAGTTTTTGCTGCAAACTTACCCAGTTAATACACACCCTATAATACATAAAGCGTTCTTCAAGGGTTCTTTGGATAATTAGGGGTTCTTACGTTCATAAAGGGATCTCTTTCTGACAGGGAAACACTATTAGGGTCCTATGAGGGACAGAGGGACAACTGAAGAACCTTTAAGGATTTTAGAAACATACGGAATAAATATTTTTAAATGAGTGCAAACCGAGTTCAATATCGAAAAGGGTAGAAGTTATTGAGAAATTGATTCAGAATTGAATGACAGAAAAAAATGGGTGAAACCTCGTATCGTTTCCTCTCCTGAGTTGTTCTTTGGACAATTAGTCTCTTCATTTGGGATCTTAGTACATCAGGACCTAAATGTTTTTTTCTTACCATGCAATCTATCAAAATGATTCAAATATTAACCTGCTGCAATTAATCCCTTTTTTAACAATTACAATGCAATTTATTTTAACTTTATTAATAATTGCTGTCTTTATTTCAATCAAAAGCAGAAAAACAATGAGAATCAGGTGTTGAATATTAACTTGCCGGGTACGAAAGTGCAGCATTCACAGTTTCAGATTTGTTTTGTGTTAATGATTTATGAAATGTAGTTAAACTCCATCATCTTATCAGACCCTCGGTATTGTTGGAGCCAAAACTGAACTCGAGTGAGTTTTCAGGTGTAAAAATGTTTTACACTTTGAGATCAGTGATGAAAGGGCAACACCAGAGGCAAAATTCCTGCTCCAGTGCACACCGCTGGTTCTCTGTGTGTGTGTGTGTGTGTGTGTGTGTGCGCGTGTGTGTATGTGTGTGTGTTTACGCAGGCTCTGGTTTACTGAATTGATCTGTCTGTTAGGCTGTTGTTGGTGTGTAATGTGTCACTGCCTCCACCGCTGAGCAAATATTGAAACTCATCCCTCCGTAACTGCATGGTTCAGAGACAAGCCATCACAAACAATCATGAGCTTTTCCTCTACACACACACACACACACACACACACACACACACACACACCTGCTGACAGGAGGACAGGAATATTTCCGAGCATGGGCAAAGCCTTTGTGTTTATTTTGTTCATCACTGAGATAAAGATAAAATAGATAGAGAAATTTTAAAATAAATTTTTAAATTGTATTTCTAATTATCTCCTTCTGGGATAAATATGATGATGATGCAAGACAATGTAATAATAATAATAATAATAATAATAATAATAATAATAATAATTCCCAAGGTCGCTCCACATCCACAAGAAACAAAGGAAACACAGGAAAACATTTCTTAAATACAATGCAATTTAAACTTGTTTTGATATGATACAAAGAGATTCTGCATTAAACTTTTCACTTTGTGTACTGGGAGGCCACGCCTCTTTCACTACAGCTGACAGGACAGAGGCAAAGACCACGCCTCCTTCCCTGTAACTGGCAGGATACACACAGAGGCCACGCCTCTTTCCGTGGGACTGATGGGACAGACACAGAGGCCACGCCTCCTTCACTGGGACTGGCAGATAACTAATAAAAAGCTCCATGTTTCTATAAGACAGATTTAACTGCATGTTTCCAGGTCTATGATGGGTGGAGCTTCAGTTGATCTTATGACATCACCACAGTAGTTTAACCAATATTAACTAGCTAGATACTGAACCTAAAGTCTTCGTATTTATTGCTATTTTGTTCCCACTGTGACCACCATGCTGATGTCACATAACTGCAACTTAAACTTCCGAACTCGGAAATCAGAAACTTCCCCAATTCCATAACAATAATCTTCGCTAAGCTAAATAGTCAGTCAGTGTTAGCACAGAGCTTCTAATCTAATCTAATATTGGTTATGTATTTATGATAATTGTTAAAAAAAGATTGGCTAGTGGTGATGTCATATCTCTGATGTAGAGACACTCGAATCCGTTCAGTCTCCATCGGCTCCCGACGTTCATCTTATACACAATGAATCGTTACTCTGGGCCTTTCTCACGCCTCTCGGCCATGAGAACGCTCAGGCCTTTTAGTCCCGAGTTAAATAATGACTCATAATGAAAGAGAGGAGTGTCATTTGTTACTCTTTAATATCCTTTCACACTGTTTGACTTGCTGCATTCAAAGGTGAGAGACACTCTGGGTTATTACTGTGTACACACACATTACACACACATTACACACACACACACACACACATTACACACGGATCATCGTGTCTGCTCCGTATCTGTGTAAAGACAAGGACATGAATCTGTCCAATGGAACAAAAGACGAGACAGAAAGTACATTTTCCTCACCGCAGGCCCTTTTTCACTGAATACTCGAACGTCACTGTGAGTGATTTGATCCCTCGAGCGACGCTCATGATTATTCAATGTTCATGTTTAAAAAACATTACAAACGGATTTGAATGAAATTGCCGTAAGTGTGTATAATGACTGTAATAATGAATCAGAATCGTTCCGAGCTGTTAGCTTTTGTTCTCGGTTTCTGCTTTTCGTTGATTAGCTCAGAGTCTTACAGCTGAGCGATCACTCTGATGTGCTCTCGGTTTTACCCTCCTGTAGTGTTCACTACTTAGCAACAATCCTCACCGTCTCCGCGGTGTTCGTCTCAAAGCATCTCTCCCGCACAGGTTACTGTTTAACCACGCTGTTGTGTGTTTAATTTAATGAACACACTCCACAGTCGGTGATTTGTGGCTCTGCTCTGTTTTTAAAAGGTCAAACTGTCCCGATAAGGGAGCGTCGCTGCGTTTAGCTCATTAACTCATCCACTCAAACTTTAAACTTAGAAACGCTGTAGATATCGCGAGGTCGAATAAAACAATTCGACGAAGCACTGACGCCGGACGAGGATCGTTCAAACAGTTACATTCATGACATCACTGTTGCTAGGCAACTGGGAAGCACAGATTCTGCTGTTATTTGACTGGAAATGTACGTTTTAGCTAACTAGCATGTTAGCTGTTAAGTTTTTTTTTTTTCCAAACAGTGGAAATGAGATCAAAATGATCAGGAACGTCAACATTTTCCTCAGATGTGTTGTTAGATTATTAAGAAGAGGTTCAGAGCAACAAAAATTATATTTAGCATCAACCACTACCCCAAATTTAATAGAATTAGCCATACTGAGAAACAACTACAAGTTGCAAGTCAGAACACTGTTGCTAGGCAACTGGTAATCACAGACACTTTATAGTTATTTGACTGAAAATGAGACAATTTAGCTAGCTTTTGAAGTACTGAGAAACAACATTGTGCCACAGCTTGTGAGCTCGGACAGAGCGGGCAGAAGATTTTGACTTTACGTGACACCGGGCCGCTCCTGCTCTCCTTTCTGCGGCAACAAACTGTATACACCGACGGCTAGGATAACCAACATTTATCCATGTCTAGGTGTCAAATATACGACACACGACCCCTGATAAAAGTTCTAAGTCCACCAAATAAATGTCAGAATCTGTGTTTTAAATGAACTTGTTAATGGAAAGATGGAAAAAGAGCTATTGCCTGTTATTCCACTAGGGGGCAAACTAGAGCAATAAACTCAGCTACTAACAAACCGCTAATTCAAAAGGTTTATTGTCATACGCACAGTGAAAACACAACGGTTTAGACCATGCAAGGAAATTCTTACTTTGCATGTCTCCCTAAAAGGAGAAGAAGAAAAAGAAGGAGAAGAAAAATATACATAAAATACAATGTATATAATATATAAAAATATGCAGTCCCTGAGTTGGTAAGTAAGTAAGTAAGGTGCTCTGTGCATATAATGTGTAATTCTTCAATTTAAAAAATGATGTCCATGTCAGATTTTCAAGAGAGCTAATTTAGAGGTTACACATGAAGAATACTTATGCAATCTCAAACTTTTACATTTTGTATTTATGAATAATTTTGTAAACTATTTTGTAAACTATATGTTGTTTTTTTTTCACCTATAGCCCCATCTGTTTGTGTGTTCAGAATGCCTTTTAGAGAAATGCCAATAAATGAGCACATTAAGAGGAGTTGTTGTTGTTGTTGCTGTTGTTGTTGGTCACTAAACTGATTTACTTTTGGTGTGTGTAACATGGCCCATAATCTAAATCATATTTTACCTAAACCTTATATCTAGTTTGACTGGATTGGTTTAAAAGGGAAGATTTAATGCCACAATTTACACAATCACACAATTTACTGGGATTAAAAACAATGAAAACAAGTTAAAACCTTCCGCAGCAGCCTTCAGTGACTTTAACTGTGGAAAATGCCACCATTTTGTTTAGTCACGATTGTTGAGAACAGTGTGTTAATGTGCAAATATCTGTTTATAATTACTTTATTCAATTATGTTTATAAATATTATTCTGTTATTAGATGTTACAAGTTACAAATAGCAGGGGGGAAATAACAAGGATGCCAGAAAAACAGTCTATAAATAAAATTAAATATGCACAATTACATAAAGTTATGTGACATTTAGAATAAACAGGATTTGTTTTTTTAATTAAAAAAAAGTGAGGATTTACAGTTAAATTACTCCATTTAATCACTCTACCTCATTTTTTTTAGAAGCAGAACATTAAACTAAACTAAATTTACTTCATGGTTCTATTTGACTTTCCTTCACATTAAACCTAATGCATGACGTTGCACTTTGCTGGATTTGACCGTTTCCATGGTTTTCTTGACGTAGGCAGTAGGAGGTGAAGGACACCTGGGAAACGCGGATTATATATCCAATAGGATGCGGCTAATTGGGTCACGTGACTTCGAATCGGCTGATTTGTTAATTACAGCGCTTAATTGAAGTTGATTGTTTCAAACGGAGTAGCACAACAACAACAACAACAACAACAATAACACAACAATCTTTTTTAAAAACTGAACTAATTTTAGTAGGGTCTCAGGAAAGATGAAAACGGAACATGATGGACGGCTTTGCTGAGGAGAAGTGTGAATGTTCATCAGAGGAGTGAGTAACCTGAGTGATTTTCACAAAATGGCCGCCGCGCCGCTTTTCCTGCAGAGCTGCTGTTTAGAAACCTGAACAAAACAGTGTTTAAAAGACATGGTGTGTTTGTTTGTTTGTTTGTTTGTGTGTGTGTTTTTATGCTTTGCTGTGACACTATGAAGCTGTGTTGCTGCTGTTGGTGTAAACTAAGGCTGGGCGATATGACGATATAATATCAATATCGTGATAAAATAATCTCAATACATTTTACTGACATATCAGTGGTATTAATTCCTTTTTAGCAGGCATTCAATAAACTCAGTGTTCCACATGTTCCTTTTTAATTCCTCTGTAAAAGTAAATATGGTGTCTGTGGTATTTTTGTGCTATGGCTCAGGCTTGCTGTAAGCTGTTCTGCCTCTCCTCCCGCTGAGGTGTTTACAGCAACGTGCTTTATTCTGATTACCTTCATTCACATAATGAGCTGAGAGGTCCAAACATGTAGAAAATTCCTTCTAACCTTTTTTTAGTTAAAAAACAACAACAGTTATTAGTATAGTTATTAGTATATCGTTAGTATACTAAAATATGTTGTTATATTTTACTACAGTATTTTAGCAGTGCTGTTTCTGAATTTTGTGTTTTTCTGAGTTTGCTTTTGTATAAATTTGCTGTCATCATTTTTCTTAAATTGACATCTTATTTTCTGAATTTGCTGCTTGCTTGTGTTTTGAATTTGCTGCTTGTTTGTGTGTTTTGAATTTGCTGCTTGCTTGTGTTTTCTGAATTTGCGTTTTTTTTCTGACTTCCTGCTGTAGTTGTAGTTTTGGTTTGTTAATATTTTACACTTTCGGGTCGCCATGCATCCTGTTACTACACACGTGTACATCACTACAGTATATTATCATAACATATACATCATTGGGGTGCTAGGACTTTAATAGTGAAGCAATCAAAATACTGTTTTATCATTTTATTCCACTTTTATTGCTGCAAGCCTTTTTCACATCTCCTGCTGTTTGATTAGGATTCTTGTGAATCTATTTCTCTCTCTTGCTCTTTTTTTTTTTTCTTTTTTTTTTCTCCTCCCACTCTTTGGTCTTGCCTTTGTATCTGGCGTTCTTTCAATTCTTTGATATCTTTTTATCTCCGGCTTTGTGAAAGGTCAATATTTTCTGGCTTAGGGCGTGTGAGAGCTGATTTTTAACTCGGCTGCTCGTGAGTCTCATTCTCTTTGGATGTTAAATTCCTTAAAAAGGAGATGTAACAAAGTGAACATGTATTTTAGACACCTCAATGAGAGATTAATTCAGATCAATGACCCTCCATTTAGACTAATCGCTTGTACTTTATCTCTGCTGTCGCTTGCAGACATGGTCTGTTCAGCAGTTGTGAGGTTGTAGAGTGTAAAATGGAGGCACGGTTTTCATTTTAAAACCAAGGGGGCGTAAACTTTTGCACTGTGCGTTTTGGATGTATTCAGATGAGGAGAAGCTTTAAAGCATCACCTCCTTCTTTGGCTTACGGAGTTAAAATAAATAAATTACAGATGTGATGCACTACAGATGATCATCTCTGTGGTGTGTGTTATTAATCCCCGCTACAGCAGAGGAGTGTGTGACGACTCGTGTCTCGTCTGCTGTGTGTGTGTGTGTGTGTGTGTGTGTGTGTGTGTGCGTGTGCGTAATATAAATATGATGTATGGTCAAATATATAGGTTATTTATGATAGACATGTGGTGACCACCTTCACTTTTTTGCTCTTTATTGTAGCTGTCAAGCCATTTGACTGTGTGTGTGTGTGTGTGTGTGTGTGTATTACATGAGAGGAGGTTGTGGCTTTATCATTTCACCCATAAAACTGTTTTAACGGTTTTTTAAAAAAAAATTTAAATCTTTTTTTTAACGAAGAAAATAGTACACAGGACCAGTAAAGTCCAGGACCTGTGTGTGTGTGTGTGTGTGTGTGTGTGTGTGTTCGGAGAGAGAACATTAGGGAGTATGTAGTGATTATTAGATTTATTGAAGTAAAACATTGGTGTGTTTGCTTTTGGACGAGTGTAACATGAATATAGCGCTAAGGGATGTGGAGGTATAACTCATCCTGAGAACATGAAGATGAAGACACACACACACACACACACACACACACACACACACACACACTCCTCCTGACAGCAGTTCTGGGTGTTGTAAGGGTCAGAAATAAAAGCTTCACATTCTGAGTGTGTTTAAGTGTATGCTCTGCCTACACAGTCTACATTCTTTTCTTTTCAAATGTTTTTTGCCTGATCAGAACTTTGTGGGCGTGTCTGAATTATGATTGATATTAGCATCACCTTGGTAACGTGTGGTCAGGTCTAGTGTTAAATAATGTAAAACTGACCACACAAACGTCTGCATTAAACCTGGACCAGATTAGCCCTGCTCACTTTTAATCAGCTAGAGCAATGAAGAAAATCCTGAGAATCTCTCTATAAAAATGATCTCATGTTTGTTTTGATTGTCAAACAGGATGGTTGTTGATTTATTGTAATATTTTAGCCTATATATTTTTCCATATAACAAACAAATCGGGGGGGAAAAAAAATCAGACTTTTCTAAGTTGGATTTTGGTATTTGTGTGTGTTTGGGTTCAGTGTGTAAGTGATGAAAGAATGATCAGGTCATATTGGGTAGGATGTGTTGGGAGGAAAAAAAGATAGCAGACACTTGCATGGTAAACATTTTAAAGGTTTAATATCTAGATTTTATTTCAAGATGCCAAGAAAATCAACTTGTGTGACCGTGTAACCTGATTCTGAATACAAGGAACTTTCCCTGTGTAAATATTGACTTACCTTCTGGACTTGAGTCACCGGCTCTGGATACATGATGTATTTGTGTGTGTTTTGATGTACAAACTTTTGAAATATTTTCCCTAGGACTTTATAGGAACACTTTGCATGATGCTAAACTGGTGGCTTTACAGTTTATTTACTTCCTAGCACAGGAGTTCCCAAACTAGGGGTCGCGACCCCACATGGGGTCACTCGATTTTACAAATGGGTCGAGGTTGAGAGAACCTCACAATCTCCTCTTTTGTTTTATTCAATCATTTTACAAATTACTGTTAGAAACGTTGGTCTGTGAAACCGGATTTTGTATTTTGTATTTGAGTCGAGCCACGTTTAAACGAAGAGCGCGCATGTTGCGCCGCAGTAGCGTAGGAGCGTAGGAGTCCATCGACCGCCACGAAATACACTAACGTTGTGTCTCGGATCGCACACTTGTGTACTGTTCTAGACTGTTGTTGTGTACTTATGTTAGTGTTTGGATTTCAAAAACCTCTCATGTTGCCTTCAAACCTACTGAAAGCTCTGTCTTGAGTAAGAGTCCTCCGGATTTGCTAGCTTAATAAATACCTTTTGAATTTAAGGTCAGAGTTTTTGATTTGAGACGCCGCTTGTGACGGAGCTGAAAGCACAATCAAGCCAGCGGGGAAATGTTTTAAAGAGAAACAGAGGTAGTCGGTCTGTTTAACGTCACTGTGCTTGAAATCGCTAAACATTTTACAGTTTGACTTGGAAACCAGACGGACAGGGATGTTTTGGCTCGGACATCCTAAGTATAGTGGATGTGGCTTGTAAACCTCCAGGTGTAGATACGCAGGCGAGTGTGTGAATAATGTCTCTCCTCTGGTTCGCTTCGGGCCGTATCGCACCACCCCTTGTGTTTCAGACACACCCGTTGTGTTTTATTCCTTATATATCGTACGCAGCTGGAGGTGGCAGGGGAAAGAGGCGCGGCCTTTCGTACACACCTCCTGCCTTTTTAAAAAGCTGTGTCGAGATATGCAAGTTGTGTAAGACAGTAAATGTAAGATCAGTATTCCTTTGGTGTTTAGTTACTTACGTTACCCGTATGTTACTGAAACATAAAATGTTCAAATGTTACAGTGGTCCTGAACTGTAAATCTGGAATTGTCGGGTGGTCAAGGCTTGGGGTCGCAGAAAATCCATAATGGCCATTTGGGGAAGCACTGATCTAACATTATCCTCATAGCTTTACTGCGAAACCTGGCGGCACTCGTCCTGCTGCTGCCTTCAGGCAAGAAGTACTCTTACATATGGGCTTATATTAGTGTAGGATGATGGGACTCATTAGCTGTGTGTGTGTGTGTGTGTGTGTGTGTGTTTTTTTTGATGGTGGTGTGTTTACTGCAATGTGGCTTTTTTCCACATTAGCAGGAGGAACGCAATGGAGCAACGGCACAGAGATGAAATAAACATTTACCCAACAGACAATCAGCAGAACACAGAGTGTATACACACACACACACACACACACACACACACACACACACCAGAGGGTCTGATGTGGAGGTGTGCACTGGTGTCTGTGTGTGTGTGTTCTGTTTGTGGCTCTAGTTTTTGACTGAGTACTAATGGTCGATGCCATTAATGGTTAGGAAAAGCGTGTGTGTGTGTGCATGCCTGTGGGTGGGTGGGTGTGTGTGTGGCTTTGGGAGTGTGCCCTACATTCTATGCTAACCTGGTTCACTCAGCTGGTATCTCTCTGAAGCGCCTCAGCAGAATTAGCCAAATTTACCCGACTGTACGTGACTCTCGCTAAACTGTGTCAAGCCATGACACACACACACACACACACACACACACACACACACACACACACTACTAATGCAAGCAGATGACAGAGTTATACATCCTACTCTATATCCCATACTGTTTTGTGAACATCTTCCCGAACTATTAACAAAAATTGCTGATGTATTTTCC
>CM075019.1:1035335-1042835 GCA_037576675.1 Pangasius sanitwongsei
TCTCTCTCTCTCTCTCTCTCTCTCTCTCTCTCTCTCTCTCTCTCTCTCTCACTCACACACACACACACACACACACATAGAGGACCATGGCCTCACTTTGTCGTGGGTCATTTGAGTTTCTGTCAGAACAGTGTTTTGATTTCATATTCGGAGTTCATGGAGACAAGCTAAGGGCTAAGACAGACGGCGTGTGATGGCGCGTGTGTGTGTGTGTGTGAAGGTGAGACGGTCAGAAGCAGAGTGATCACACAATTAATATTCCGATGATGTCGGTCACAGCTCAAATCCCGACAGTCTGTGGATGAAAAGAGAATAGAAGAAGGAAAAAGAATAAGAGAGAAAAAAGTAGAAGTAGAGACAAAAACATGAGACAAAGACGAAAATGTAGAAAGAAAAGAGACCAAGTGAGAGGAAAATTAAGAAGGAAAACAACACTGAGATGAAAAGACATGACGGCTGTCACAACACTGACCTTTGAATGTGTCAGAATGTGGGAGGGGCAAATGTAAATTTTATGCAAATGAGAAGCAAAGCGATGAGTGAGAAGCCAATAGGAGTGAGCGACAATGAAACATAATCCATCCTTTACTGGTATCGGATATCATGGTCAGGATGAAGGAGACGTGCTGAATGTGTCCTTTAACATTTCTTTTAAACCAGTCGCTGTCTTCTGATGTCATCACTGTGCGTCAAACTCCTCCCACTCCTGAGTTTTC
The DNA here is from genome assembly GCA_037576675.1 of Pangasius sanitwongsei. Taxonomy (NCBI): domain Eukaryota; kingdom Metazoa; phylum Chordata; class Actinopteri; order Siluriformes; family Pangasiidae; genus Pangasius; species Pangasius sanitwongsei. The sequence goes on from CM075019.1 coordinate 1,036,052, forward strand.
CTTACCAACATTCATTGCCATTGTTTAACTCTGACATCAATTTTATTATAGAATCAGAAATCAATTGATAAAACAGCAACCATATTCTTATTATATTCTAATTTATTTTATTTATTTATTTATTTTAGATTTATGTCAAGGCTGGTCGGGACGATCTTTTAACGTAGCCCAAAAAACAAAGTTGGTTTTAAACAACCACCAACATTTGGCACCGTCCTCCTCCTCTTTTACCTCTCCCTTTATTTTGAAGTATAATTTATGCTCCTTTCAAGATCAAGATGTCACTCCGGATGGGGCGGAGCGCTGTGATTGGCTCATAGAGATGTGTGATTTAAACGGGGTACGGAAACTGGCTGGAACTCCGGCTGTTGCTCCGTTTGACTAAAACTCGGACTTCTGACTGGGAGCAAATGAAGAAAACACCCCTCCCTCCAGTTTCCTCCAAATCCATGCCTCCAAAACGTGCATCTAGTTTAAGAAGCCTCAGTGTTGTGTTGCCTTCAAGTCCTCCTCGGAGTTTCGTGCGTAAGAGTTGTGAGGTGGTGATTACGATGTGGTGTGTGACAGTGTTTGTATGTCATCGATGACGAGATGTTTATTTTGCTCGGAAAATCGGCACTCGTAGGAAAAAAAATGCGATCTGCAGTATGATAATGCTATAAGTGTGTAAAATCAATTTAAATTATATTCATATATTTAAAAACTGAAAATGACATAACCGACATATACATTTCTTGTTCTTTTGAGGAAAAGAAAGCATTCTGTATCTACGTCGCCCTAAAACCTTGACTTTTCGTAACTTTTTGAAGGATTAAAATTCATTCAGTTATCGCAAGCCCTTGCCATATGCGTATCGCAATATTTACATGAGAGATTTCGATAGTTTGGATACACTGTGCTGCCCTGATAGGGACGGTTCTTTGTCCTGATTGGCTGGATGTTTGTGGTCCACATCATGTGTTTCTTCTTGTGTTTATTTTTGGGGGTCACCAGAGACCCCGTGGTTTGACTTCTGAGCAGAAATTTCATTGAAGCTGCACGAATATAAGGAGAAATTTATGGTGTCCTGAACATCACCTACCTCAGCTTGTAATATTATCACACTTGTTTTCGTTGTAATTTGTGTAGAGTCGTCGAGAAACGCTGTGCAACCGTCAGTAACCTACTAACGAGCAGCGCGAGGCAGAAAAATGCTCGCTGTGTGAATTCAGGTTCAGATGCATGTAGAGAGAAAGACAGCAGGAAAAATCGGGACAAACGCAGGAGGAGGGAAACGCCGGCGCTTTCGGTTTCACGGCGACTGAAATAAACACGCCGAGGGAATTGTGAGCGGAAAGAACAGAATAAATACCAAACACACAAACGCAGAACTAAAATCAATCGCTTCAATATTTCAACACTGTTCAATCTTACAATGTGTTTGTGGGGGTTTTAGGACATCTTTAAAACACACACACACACACACACACACACACACACACACACACTCCAAACATTTACTACAACAGGTGAGAAAAGGGAAGTAACACAAGGCTTCAGTGCCAGTCTCTACTGCAGGTGTGTATAAAGATCTGCAGTTGAATACACACACACACACACACACACACACACACACACACACACACAGAGCGTTCAGAGCAGTCCAAAAGTAAAATGTCCACAATGACACTTTTATCCCAGGATGTATATTCTGCACCGAGACGCTTTTTCTGTGCCAGGTTTGCCTCTTTATTTACAACGCTAATGTTGCTAACAAGTAAATGAAGCTTCTAGCCTCCGCTTTAGCCAACTCGCCTCGGGAACGCTCTACGCACTTTAATGGGTTTATAGAATATTTACGTGGTCGTGTCACGGCAGAATGACGGTAATTACTCACTAGTACGTGATTTATTACGGCTTTATACGTAAATACGAATATAAATATATCAACTGGTAGATACATGATGGAAAAACTGATTTTACTTTTCTTTAGTAATAACTGAAAGATCTGTCGAAACCGCAGCAGGTGAAACCAGTTTATATTTATATATTTTATTATTAGATATAAATGTTGCACATGTAGTAAAATATAACATTTTAAAATTACTGAAATATCACACTGGGAAGCTAATGGTGTTTTAGCTAGCTAACGTAGCGCAGAAATCTTTTATATAAACAGCGCAGGAAATATGCAGGATGATCAGGAACGTCAGCGTTTCTCTCAGACGTGCTGAAAAACTGCTAAAACGATGCTGAGAGATAGGGCTGAGCGATACGATGATGTAGTATCGATATCGTGATCAATTATGTCACGATACACATTTTGGAGATATCGTAGGTATCGTGATAACTTTTTCAAAAAGTAATCCGTAATCACATATAGCATTGAGCGCTAACTAACTAAGCCCCGCCCCGTACCTGAGCCTGTGCTGGTGTCGCGTGACATCAAGCTGTCTGCTGAGGAAGGAAGTGATTCAGCTTCTGTGGGATGATTTATACACACAGGGTTAGCGTAACATGCTAAATTGGTGGCTATAAGCTTCCATTACTTGTTAGCAGCATTAGCCTTGTAGCAAACTAAAGACGCAAACTTGACCCACAGAACGCGTCCCAGGCGATCGACAACGTGTGTGACGACAAGGACGTGTTTCCGTGAAGAAAGAAGAGTCTTCAGTCTTTGTGTGTGTGTGTGTGTGTGTGTGTGTGTGTGTGTGTGTGTGTGAGAGAGAGAGAGAGTTCCAGGTCCCTCCTCATACTTTATAGTAGATATTAGCCGGATTCTGAGGAGGCATTTCCTGTACGATGTAGACCGGATGTCCGTAATCGCCGCTGACCTTCTCGTAGTGCGGGCAGTAGGCGGAGTCAGAAGTCCGCAGCGGGATGATGATGTCACTGGGCTCTGTGCCGCCAGTGATGTTACCCCCTGCGATGACTCCTGCGTTTCCTGCAGTGTTGGCCCCGCCCCTTCTGGGCGTGAGGGCGGAGAGAGACAGGCTAGGGCGCTGTGTTTCTGAGTGTTTGGCTTTCCTCCTGCAGTAACACACCGCCCCGATCACCACGGCAACCAGCAGCAGGACAAAAGTTCCGCCCACTGCGCTGAAGATCACCACGGTGACCGAAGAAGAGACGGAGCCGTCACCTGTATCCATCTCTCCCGCTTCGGCCCCGTTCATGCTGTTCGGGGAGTCCGTGTCGTGATCTGAGAGAGACAGGTGAGACACAGACAGGTGAGGGAGGGAGACAGAAAGAGAGAGATGGGTGTAAGACGGAGAATGAGACCGTTGAGAGAACACGAGAAAGGGAGACAGGTGAGAGATGGAGTGATACAGGTGAGAAAGAGAGGTGAGAGAGATGAAATGATACAAGGGAGGTTAACAGAAACAGGAGAGAGAGAGAGAGAGAGAGAGAGAGAGATAAACCTGGAGTTTTGCTGCTGGAGCGACCCGAATCGAGTTTTGGTTTGGGGGGAAGTCCATACGCACCTGTGGGAATACACACACACACACACACACACACACACACAATGCTATTAAAGGAGTAATTATATTACACAGAAAATATTACTGATCAGAACATGGTGGTGATGAAGATCTTGGTCATGATGATTGTGATGGTGGTGATGATGATGGTACTTACTCTGTCCCACTTTGAGCACAACCTTCATCCCTCGCGTTGCACATGCTCCCCCTCTCATGCTGTCCAACCCCTGCTTCGTTCCGTCCGAGGTAGCTGAGAGAGAGAGAGAGACAGGTGAGTGGAGAGTGAGACAGGTGAAGGTAACTTGGGGGGGGGGGGGGGGGGGGTGTTAGCAGTGTGAGAGACAGGTGAGGGAGATACAGGTGAGATTACCGGACCGAGAAAGAGAGACAGGTGAAGAGACAGACAGATGGAAAATAAGTGTGTAGCTCTTGCTGAGTTAAACCTGTGTGTGTGAGTGTGTGAGACAGTGTGCAACCTCGGTGCTGAGTCTTCCCACTGCTTTCTGACACTCAGTCTTACTCGTGTGTGTGTGTGTGTGTGTGTGAGAGAGAGAGAGAGAGAGAGAGAGAGAGAGTGATTGTGCGTATACAGCCTTTCATGACAGCTGAGCTCCTGTAGAGGAGAAAACAGGTCACACACTCCTTGTGGCACAACATGGGTGCACGCACACGCGCACACACACACACACACACGCACACACGCGTACACGCACTTGGAAGCTTTAAAACAGTCTGCTCTTCTTGGTTATTACTTTACTGTGTTACTTTGTACCACAGACGCACATGATTTTATGGAATTCCGACATTGCGAATAGGACTTGAGTTGGAGAAAGTGATTCTCACTCCGTCAGGAACGCTGTGTTGATACCATGCTGGGTCACGATGATGTTTTGCAACGCTTGAAACTTCGTGAGTCTTTTCAGTGATTCGAGTTTGTTCAATTAAATGATTCATTCCGGTTCATTCACTGATTCGTTCAGTTGCACACCAGCTTTAGTAATGCTAATATAGTAGTTAATTATCGTTGCTAATTATCATTTATAATGTGCTTTATGTTTTTATGCAGTGAAAGACACTTCCCAGAAACACTGGGAATCTCCAACTTGGACTGAATGAGCTTGACCGATTCTCACTAAACTCACTGACTCAAACACCGACATGCCGAAGGACCGAGCCGTGAATCTTGTCAATACCAAATGATTCGCTGATTCAAACTCTGACCTGCTGAATGAGAGAGTAGTGAATCTCTGTTATGACCAAAAGAATCACTGAATCAAACAATGCTGAATGAATCAGCTAATCTTTTAGTCATGACAGAGAATGAATCCTCTGTCAAACACTGACCCACTGAAGAGGGAAGAGTGATTCTTTATTGTGACCAAAAGAATCACTGAATCAAACACTGATGAATCAGTGAATCATTCAGTCAGGCCCAAGTTTCATTCCGCTCTCAAACCCTGACCTGCTGAACGACGAAGCAGTGACCAAAGCATTGAACTGAAGTGCAGTGACTCGGTGACTTGTTCAGAAAGAGTCACTGGGTCACGAGTCACTGCACTTCAGCTCAGTGCCTTGGTCATTGCTTTTCAAATGTGTCCAAAAAAAAAAAAAATGTCTGAATTGATCCTGGTGCCTCCTTCACCGTTTCCCCGTACTGTACACCATCGCAATCAGCCATAACATTAAACCCACTGACAGGTGACGTGAATAACGCTGATTATCTCGTTACAGAGGCACGTGTAAAGGGGTGGGATACATCAGGCAGCAAGTGAACAGTCAGGTCTCGAAGCTGATGTGTTGGAAGCAGGAAAAAAGGGCAAGTGTAAGGATCTGAGCGACTCTGACAAGGGCCAGATTGTGATGGCTAGACGACTGGGTCAGAACATCTCTAAAACAGCAGGTGTTGTGAGGTGTTCCCGGTGTGCAGTGGTTAGTACCTACCAAAAGTGGTCCAAGGAAGGACAACCGGTTAACCAGCAACAGGGTCATGGGCTCCCAGGGCTCACTGATGCGCGTGGGGAATGAAGGCCCGTCTGGTCCGATCCCACAGAAGAGCTACTGTAGCACAAACTGCTGAAAACGTTAATGTGGGCTCTGCTGCGTATGGAGCTGCGTAGCTGCAGATGGGTCAGAGCGCCCATGCTGACCCCTGACCTCCACCGAAAGCTCCTACAATGGACAGGCGAGCATCAGAACTGGACCATAGAGCAATAGAAGAAGGTGGCCTGGTCTGATGGCAATCCGGCGGAGGCAGTGCGATGCTCTGGGCAATGTTCTGTTGACTTGGCCTCCAAGTTCCCCAGATCTCAATCCGATCGAGCATCTGTGGGTCGTTCTGGACAAACAAGTCCGATCCATGGAGACCCCACCTTGCACCTTTTTTTTTTTTTTTTTTTTTTTTTTTTTAACAGGACTTAAAGGATCTGCTTCTGACGTCTTGGTGCCAGAAACCACAGCACACCTTCAGAGGTCTTGTGGAGTCCAGGCCTTGATGGGTCAGAGCTGTTTTGGAGGCAGAAGAGAGACCTACACAATTAGGCAGGTGGTTTTAATGTTATGGCTGATCAGTGTATAATATAGTGAACGAGGGAGTGATGGAGTGATTTCAGGCACAGCAGCAAAACTCCATGATTTTTATCTCACCTGACACACATCTCAGTAAATCATCTAGCGTCTGATTTTGTCTGGAAAACATCCAGCCATCCTTAGCCTGAAGCTCAATGCGTCATGTTGATGACTTCCTTAGCAAACGTGCTAAAAACTGCAACTCGGCTAAAAAAACAAAAAACAAAACAAAACCAAAAAAAACACTTGGATAAAGATCCAAAACGCAAACGCCTGCAGCGGGCTAGCATCCAGAGCAAAGCTAAATCACGCTAGCACAAGCCCACTCACCAGAGCGCTCGCTAAAAATCTTCTTCAAACACCACACACACACACACGCGCTCATCTCATCACGTATACACACACACACACACACACACACACACAGAGCAATATCAATGACTAAACACACTGACTAAACTTGATCTTACACAGGGAGGAATAACTCTCACTCTCTTCTTTCAGTATGTCTCGCTCATTCTCATTCCTCCTTCTCGCTTTCCTTTTCTCACATTATTCTTTCTTTCTCTCTCCATCTGTCCCTCTCTTCTTTCTCTCTCTCGCAAACTTCATTTTGTGTCTCTCCTCCTCTCCCATTCCTCTCTCTCGCTCTCTCCCTCCTGCTGTTTCTACACGTCCTCTCGCACCCCTGCAGCTTCACTCACAGGATAGAGAGAGAGAGAGAGAGAGAGAGAATGATGGCAGGAACAAGGCCGAGAGAG
>CM075019.1:1045335-1069636 GCA_037576675.1 Pangasius sanitwongsei
GTGTGTGTGTGTGCGTGTGCGCGCGCGTCCATTCGAGGAACTTTTTCCAAAAAAGTTTTAGACGTGTTTCCACTGCAAAAGGAGGAAATTTGGATGCTTTTCCATTTCAAGATCCTTTTCAGGAACTCAGGAATGTTAGACGCCTTTCCTCCACATAAACTTTTTTAAGAACTTGAGGAATTTTAGATGTCTTTCCAATGGAGGAACATTTTGAGAAACTTTGGAACTTTAGGCATGCTACGACAAAAAAAACTTTTGCTGCAGCTTGCAATTCCATAACAAGAACATTTTTGGTACTTTGGAACGTGTTTCCATTTGTGGAACTGTTTATCAGTTACTCAGGAACCTTTCAGTGAAATCATAAACTTTAGTTATCAGGAACTCTTTCAGGAACTAATTCCAGGAATGCTTTCAGGAACTCAGAAACTTTTAGACGTTGATTTTATTTTCTGGAACTTTCTTCCTTCTCCAGAGTGGGAAATGGAAATATTGAGGCCGAGCTTGGCATACTAAACATCACTCTTGCCTAAACATTTGTTCAAGCTAGCATTCAGAAGTTGTCATTGGAGTATGTGCATAAATAACTAGCTAGATATTAACATAATGACATGGTGTTAAATAAAGCTATCAGGCCAAACTTGCACCACAGCGCTGTCGTTAGAGTAGATAAACTAAATACCTAACTAGCATGGTGTAGCAGGTTTATAAAATAAAGCTCTGACTAAAACAAGGTAAATCTACGAGGGCTATGTGACCGTCTGAAAAACGTTGCGTAAACGTTAGACAGTTAAAGTGAGTAAACAAACTCGAGGACACGCCCACGTTTAGATACAGTCAACATTTGCCGTTCTTTCAGAGTGTTGTTCAAACATTTCTCACAGCGAGGGATTGAATCGTGTGTGTGTGTGTGTGTGTGTGTGTTGGGTTAAAGCGCTCCTTTGGGAACTGCGAGCACTCGGCAATCGAGCATTTGATCTGAAACACTCCGAGCGCTCATACTCAAAAACGGTAGCAGTTTGGAATATAGCCAGTGCAAAAAGCTCTAATCTCAACACCACACACACACACACACACACACACACACACATCCAAAAGTCTAAGTGCACTTCCAAGAGCTGTTTTTATTCCAACATTTGTGCTATTTTTGTCCAAGTTTATTTCTCCATCAGTCCTTGTGTTCACTAATATGATATGAATCCAAAAACACACAGAACACCGTTTAAGGGATAAACGTTTTAAGATTAATGTTGCTAGACATGTTGCTTAAGCTAACTAATGTCTGATGCTAACGATTTATCTATAAGTTTCGCAAACGCTGATTTTCTTCGTACCCGTGTGCGTATGTTGATCACCTGTAAAGTGCGCGACGCGGCTCATTTGCATATAGCGACGCCCACAACACTCCATAAAAGGTAAAGTGCACAGAGAGCTGGGAGCACGAAATGAGCGATCAACGTAAAGACTGAAAAACAGAAGTGGAAGATATTTTGACTCACTTCTATGCCAATACAAATATTTAATACTGTATAATATTAATAATTATAAGCCGAGCGCTAAATCTTTCATCAGCTGAGGCGTCTGTTTACAGTTTACGGCTCTGCGCAGACAGAGCGGCCCGTCCTCCGTTTATATGCCACCATTTCTTTTATCGTAACTGAATGATTAGTTTTTAATTTATGTCTTTAATTTATGGGTGTGTGTTGGCTCGCCCTTTTTTTTTTTTTTTTTTTTTTTTTTTTTTAATATTCTTTAATTAATGCAAATAAAGTAAAATGTCTGGTTTGGACTAAATGTTGTGGGCGGAGCTCTGAGGCCCTGAGCGAGTGAACCAGCGTGAGGACGTGTTTCTGATCGAGACTCTAAAGCTCTTCTATCAGTCGCTCTGGATAACGGCGTCTGCTAAACGCCGGAAACGTCACGAACACAAACAGTTTAAACTCCACAGAATATTCCAGATAGAGAAGTGCAGTAATCCGTGCCGATTATAGGATCTGAACTCGATCAGGACGAGGTTTACGTTCGTTAGACTTCTTACGTGTAAATTCACACACTCGGAGCACGAGAAGGATACGAACGGTGACTCGGGAAAAGAGACGGGATTATCCGGAACGTCAGCATTTACCTCCGATGTGTTGGTAAAATTGTAAAAGAAATATTCAGAATTGAATTATGAACGCGTAACAATTAAATAAATTGTTCAAATGGATTTCTTCTAACTAAGAAGCGTAGCATTTGATCCTGTGGTGTCGCAGCACTAAACGTTCCCCTGGAACAAAGAGATTAGTTCCTCACTGTCAGATTAGTTGACATTTTTAAAGAATATTAAGGTGTGTGTGTGTGTGTGTGTGTGCGCATGAGAGAGATACAGGAAGCTAAGCCTGTTTTACAAATCCCACTGACTCTACGAGTGTCTGTGTACATACTTAGTGCACTGAATTTTCTAGGAATTGGAATATTATTCTCATCCAACCTAAATAAAGCTTCATAACACATTCATAAGCAGTGCATAAATATTTTATCTCATACATAAATATTATGTATTTCAGAACTCGTGAGGTGATTAACAGGTTTGTAATAAACTTGAAATAAATAAAACCATAAATCCTTCAGTATTGCTTTCTTTTTTTAGTTTGTTTGTTTGTTTGTTTTTTGTCTACTTCACGACTTTAATGTAGTAATATTATCATCATACTTTTAACGCAGGATACTTTTTTCCATTCCTTTAAATTTATTTTATATGTAACCATATAGTTTAAAGTCAATTTTTAAAAGTCCAATTAGATTCAGTTGTTTCTGATGAATATTTAAAAAAAAAATTTTTTCTTTTTTTAAATCAGGGTTAGTAACAAAATAAAATAAATTTAAAAAAAAAAAGCCTATGCTTGGAAAAATAGTCAAATGTTCAAAAACTCTAAAAATATTTTGTAATTAAAGGTTTCACACATGCACACAGATATGTGCGCGTGTGTGTATATAGCACGCGCACACACACACACACACACACACACACACACACACACAGGTTGCTTATCTCTCACTCTGTCTCTACATGTTCTCTATTGTTCTGTCAGTAATGAACAGCTGGTGAGAAGACTTATCCTCTCTCTCTCTCTCTCTCTCTCTCTCTCTCTCTCACACACTCACACACACACACACACTTTGTTCAGTTTGGTTGGCAGCAGTGGTGGCTGGTGGTTATTAAAGTCGGGGAAGTACAACTTTCTATTATGGACTATAAGGTGTGTGTGTGTGTGTGTGTGTGTGTGTACCGATCAGCCATAACATTAAATCCACCTGCCTAATATTGCGTAGTTCCTCCTTCTGCCTCCATAACAGCTGTGACCCATCGAGGCCTGGACTCCACAAGACCTCTGAAGGTGTGCTGTAGTTTCTGGCACCAAGACGTCAGCAGCAGATCCTTTAAGTCCCGTAAGGTGCGAGGTGGAGCCTCCACCTCCGTGGATGGGACTTGTTTGTCCATCACGTCCCACAGATGCTCGATCGGATTGAGATCTGGGGAATTTGGAGGCCAAGTCAAGACCCTGAACTCTGTCATGTTCCTCAAACCATCCCTGAAGAATTTTTGTCAGTGTGTCAGGGCGCATTATCCTGCTGCCATTAGGGAATACCGTTGCCATTTACGAATCTGAGCGATTCCAATGTCAGTCACGTTCATTCCCGATCCGATTGGCAGCTGGTTACGAGGTTCCGCCCCTTTGAGAGGGCTACCAATCATCATAAAGAGACCTCCAGGCGGGACAAATGAAGAGTGCGCTGTCCAATAAACGCTGAGATGTTTTTTTCTCTTCTTTATTTCTGTGTAAAACACAGCCACCCCACCCTCCCATTCGCTCCCAGTGAAGCCGTGCCTCCGGGCGAGGCTCAGAATCACATGTTGAAAGCCTGTTGTCCAATGAGCCTTAATCTTTTGTCCCATTAAAACAGCGAACACACACTAACGGACACGCAAGCTTCAATGGGTGTCTGTTAGCACTGTGTCGTTAACACTGTGGCTTCAGAGGAGGTTTTCACGCAGGCTGCGCTGTTCACCAGAAAGAGAACGAACAGCGGGATGTTACAGTGAGACATCTGATCACTTGATTCGCTAAAATATTGAATTCCACCGAACTTGATGAATAATATTTTGGAGGAAGCCGGGCTTCACGTATCGTCTTAAAGCACAATAACCTATTCTAGACGTACACACGTTTATACACATACACACATTCCACACATTCAATAAAGGCTCTTTTGACAGATGTGTGAGCCATGAGAGGTGTGTGTGTGTGTGTGTGTGTGTGTGTGTGAGGGAGAGAGAGATGTCTATATGAGCAGCTGCAGCCATCAGAAGGTTAATGAATCACTGTGTAAAACCGATCCAATTAGTCTGTGAGTCTTTCAGCATGAACCTTACAGCGCACACACACACACACACACACACACACACACACACAGTTAAAATCAGACCAGACGACAGACACACGTGTGATAATGATGTGAACACAGCTGAAGACTCAGACATGTAGATAAACACAGACTCCAACACACACACACACACACCAACTGTAGTGCAGTGCTCCGATTGCTGACCTAGTTCAGGAGGCAGCGTGTTGCTTTGTGTTACATACTCAGCCGATTCATAGTACACGCGCGCGCGCACACACACACACACACACACACACACACACACACACACACACACACACGCGCGCGCGCTACTGTAGAAGTCATTTTTGGCTAATGCTTGTTCTCAGATTTGTTCCCAGAGTGATTCAGACCTGTTTACTGATTCATGATTCGTTCACTGATTTGTTCAGACTCCTTCACTGATTCACTCACTAATGTTTACGCTTTTCATGTAGAGATTCACAGAATTATTCAACGTTCTATGTACCGATTGTTTACTTGCTTGTTAGGACTCATTCACCGATTCGTTCACCTAATTGCTCACAGACTTTCTTCTCAATTCGTTAACCCGTTGTTCGAGACGTTCAGACTTATTCAGTAAGCGACCATTCATATGATTCATTCATGATACATTTACCCTCATTAACCAGTTTGTTCACTGAATCATTTTCAGATTAATTAACTGAATGGTCACTTAATGGTTTAGACTTTAAACTAAAGCCTAAACAAATAATTATTCACTCACTGATTTGCTCCCTGATTCCTTTACTGACTGACTCACTGATTCACTCACTGGTTTGCTCACTGATTCCTGAACCAGTTGTTTGTTTTCATTTGAACTCATGAAATTTTCCTCTCTGAAACTGTTAAGTTATTCTGACAAACTGTGTGTAAACCGTGAAGTCGCTCTTTGTGTAAAATTAACTCGCAACTCACCCATGCTAACCCGCTAGTTAGCTGTAGTATTAAAAACAAAAAAAACTGAAGGAAGTCTGAAACGTGATGCCTGCATTCGGGTGTCCTTTTGGGTTACAGCGCTGAAATAGAAACTTTATGTAGCTACACACACACACACACAGAGTTAATCTCTTCTGTTATTTTAGCTTAACCTTGATAAATAAATCAAAACACACTCTTCAATAATTAACAAGCCTTTTACCACACACACAAACACACACACAAAATAGGAGATCTCTAAAAACCCACATCATCGCTATGGGAGTAAACAAACTCTTGTGCGCACACACACACACACACACCAAACCCACACACACAAGCACTTCTCCTTAGGAAGTGGCAGAATTGTGTGTGTGTGTGTGTGTGTGAGAGAGTGATATCCACTGTAAACTCCTCCCGCCCAGCAATCGAACATTTTATGAGATGCTCTGAGGGCTCGTACTCCCAAAAGCAGTTTGGAATACAGCCAGTAGATATCCATTTTCAGTCTCTCTCTCTCTCTCTCACTCACACACACACACACACACACACACACACACACACACACACACACACACACACACCTAAAAAACTAGAAGTACACACACACAGCCACAAGTGCGCGCGCACACACACACACACACACACACACACACACACACACAGTCGTCTAATAAATTATCACGTAGTAAATACTTTCTGGATGCAGCTGCGTCCCAAACCACATGCACCTGCACTATAGAGTGTATCAAAATAGTTAACTTTGTCAGCATATTATTTTGACAGGCTATTTAATGCACCAGTGTGTGGTTTGGGACAGAGCCATTACAGGCATGGAAGCTGACTAGCTGACCCTGCTTGCTAAAGAGTGTGCACTGTAGGTACTGTGCTATTTTTCACACTTTTTATGTTGTGATATAGCAAGTGACCTGTTCAGTCACAGTGACGAAGGCGTCTGTACCACCAGTCAGTCTCAGGGAAGGGGGCGTGGCCTCTGTATCGCCCATCGGTCTGACGGAAGGGGGCGTGGCCTCTGTATCGCCCATCGGTCTGACGGAAGGGGGCGTGGCCTCTGTATCGCCCATCGGTCTGACGGAAGGGGGCGTGGCCTCTGTATCGCCCATTGGTCTCGTGGAAGACACACATGGGGAATTGTATGTGGTTTTAGATGACTGTGTGTGTGTGTGTGTGTGTGTGTGTGATTTGAAAATTTCTGATTTAAGTGCTGAGTAAGACCAAAATGCAAATAGTTGCTTTCTGTCTCTCACTCGCGCACACACACACACACACACACACACGTTCCCCTCCTCCACAGTGCCCTTGTGCCTCTGAGACCCATTACCGCCAATTAGGCCTCCAGCTTCAGCTAAAACATAATGGCCACACACACACACACACACACACACCTCTTTGCTCCAGCTCATTACCGCCATACTGTATAAATTACCAAAAGCCACAATAGGTTAATTAAAAATGATTTCCCAAAGGAAGCAATATACACCTACGCACGCGCGCGCACACACACACACACACACACACACACACACACACACACACACACACACACAGCATATTAGTTGCAGTATAAGGATATTAATGCGTTTAGCCTGTGACATCATCGAGCTCCTTCAGCTTCTAGTTATGTTCCTGTAATGAGCGTGTTTTTCACAGATCAGTTAAAAACAAGGCTACAAAGCCACACACACTCTCACTCCCTTCCTTTATCTCTCACTCTCTCTCTCACACTCACACACACACACACACACACACACACACAATGCAAACTTAAGACACTAAATGTATCTCGGCTGTGTGGTTACGTTAAAGGTCAGAGGTTAAGGTAGAACCCATTTAGAAAGCAAGAACCCCACACCCACACCTCTGAGGAACGCACCTATGATGTAGTAGTCGTGCAGGTTCTTGAACTCGTGGCCCCACAGGTTGGGGGAGAACTCCTGGAACTTGATGGTGAAGCGTGTGTCGGCGTTGGGCTTGTCGCAGGTGAGCAGCAGGTTGGAGTCGTCGCTCAGCTCGCACCTGTCCGCCTGCTCGCGCTTCGACACCAGGTACAGCTTATAGAACTCGTACTGCGGCAGGGAAGGGGACGCAGGACACACCAGGTCCAAACGGTCCCCCATCTGAGGGTACAGCACGTAACCTCGCTCGTCCCCAAACCTGCAGAGAGAGAGAGAGAGAGAGAGAGAGAGAGAGAGAGAGAGAGAAGGAAAGAAAATTGAGTCCCTCAGTAAAAAGGGGTGTGGCCTTTGTTTAAGCCTCAGTGAAGTGGATGTGGCCGGTATCAGTCTTAGTAAAGGGGGTGTGGCCTCTATCAGTCTCAGAAGGGGTGTGGCCTCTTCGTCTTGGGGGTGTGGCCGATGTCTCAGTCTCGGAAAGGGGTGTGGCCTCTGTGCCAGTCTCGGAAAGGGGTGTGGCCTCTGTGCCAGTCTCGGAAAGGGGTGTGGCCTCTGTGCCAGTCTCGGAAAGGGGTGTGGCCTTTGTGCCAGTCTTGGAAAGGGGTGTGGCCTTGGTGCCAGTCTCGGAAAGGGGAGTGGCCTCTGTGCCAGTCTCTGAAAGGGCTGTGGCCTCTGTGCCAGTCTCGGAAAGGGGTGTGGCTTCTGTGCCAGTCTCGGAAAGGGGAGTGGCCTCTCTTTGTCCATCAGTCTCAGTGAAGGAGGCGACTTCATTTGCCATTTCTCAGGATTTTAGAAAGGAGATTACATCTAGAAATGCACTGCCTTCTGGGTAATGTGTTCGAAAGGAACAGCGCTTGAGAATTAAACATTAAACAGTTTTGCAACAAACCCAAACACAGGATAAAAATAGAGAGAAAGATTTATAGACGGAGATACAGAATTCCAAACACAAAAGGTCATGACCCTGAATGCTCTGATTAACCCTAAGGGGATAGATATGACCTTTGACCTGTGGAGTCATCAGGAGTGTGTTTCAGAGTTCAGCTAAATAGAACAAGGCCACGTAAGGATTTAAACATCCACAAACGAATGAAAACGGGACTGACTGAAGAAAGAACGAGGAAGAAGGAGTAACCATGGAAACCTTGATTGACAGGCTGATATTTGTGTGTGGGTTTAATGCCACGTCTGCCCTTTTATTCCCAGCGTAATTTTTCTCTTCTACCCACGCGCAAACACCACGTGCCCTTTGGTGCTCATGAGTGTGTGTGTGTGTGTGTCTGAGAGCGGGTGTGAGGGTGTGTCGCTGTGTGTACCGTTGTAAGTGTGTGTGTGTGTGATGGTTTTCAATCATCAAAGTAAGTTTAGTAATGTTTAGAAACATTTAGTACTGATGAGCGACGGTGATGGGGATATTACGCATCATTAATTCCTTATTACGTCATCAGTCTCGTTAAGCTCGTTAAGATGGAGTGCAAAAATGCAGTGGAAAAATGTCATAGATCAGCCAGTGGCTTATGTCCATTCTGCTAGAAGAATTAGCTAAATAATAATGCTAGCTAGCAAAAGTTACTGCATAAAAAATCAGAACAAACTTTCAGATATTTGTCCAGTGTTTTTATCACGTTTTTTCAACCAATTCAGATCTCTGGTGCATCGTTAAATTACGAATCGTTTCATCCACCGTCGCTATGCTGTAATAACGAGTTATGGCTCTGACGATGTGTCCTCTCTATTAGCGCAGTCCAGGGGTTTTAAAATAAATGCTACAGTTGTACTGCTGTAATAAAATCCACCGAGGCTGAACTTCACTAAGCTGCGACAGGACAGGACAGTACAGTTAACATGCTACTCTACCTCTTTACCTCCAATAAAAATGCTGGTGTGGCATTTAACAGAATGACATTTCCTGCTCAGAGAGAGGGGGGAGAGAGAGAGAGCGAGAGAGAGGTGTTCTGAAGTCAAGGGCTTACCTCTGTAATAAACCTCATCTCTGTGTGCCAAGTGTTAATGACCAGAGAACATGATATTTCATTCAGTCAAGACAAGAAGACATCCAATTAACCAGAGAGTGAGAGAGAGAGAAGGGATGGAGACACAGACAGAGACAAAGAGCTACACACACACAAAAGAGACAGAAAATCCACATGAAAATAGTCACAAAAAGAGACACAGAGAGAGAGAGACACAAGGAGAGAGAGACACAAGGAGAGAGAGACACAAGGAGAGAGAGACAGACACATGCACAAAAAGAGACATGAAGGGAGACAGACACAGAGACACACAAGGAGACACACAGACAAAAAAGAGACATAAAAAGAGACACAAAGAGGCAGAGACAGAGAGATAGAGAGAGAGACGGCATTTTACTCAGCAGGTTTTGCTTCATCATTTTCTGTCTGATTTTAGGATGTTTTTTTGAAACACTTGAAACCAACATGCATCACGATGTGGCGTTTATCACGATGTGGCGTTTATCACGATGTGGCGTTTATCACGATGGCCTTTACACCAGACACTACAGCGCACACGCCGGATATTTAAAATCAAATCGTAGTATTTCTGCGTCAAGCGGCCGTAGTCGTGGTTTCTAGTTGTGGTCTGGTGTAAAGTGGGTTTAAGAGGAGCTTCAGACTGAAGGACGGCTAATGACGAGGTTGAGAACCTAAGATCTAACCTCGCATGGTGTGTGTGTGTGTGTGTGTGTGTGAGAGATTATGGTAAGTGGTCACCGAGTGTTGTTTAATGTGTTTATCGATGCTGTGTAATTGCCTCAGCGTCGCAGATAATCAGCACATTCCTGAGCGATGACTAAAACCCTCACTGAAACACACTTATCACTCACACACACACACACACACACTTAGCAGTTCCACACAAGTTGTCTGCTGGTTATAAAGGTGGGTTCGATGGGAAATATGGAGTTGTTTTATAATTTAAAGTCTTGTCTTCTATAAAAAAAAACATTATATTTTTACAAGCCAGGTTATGGTGGTTATCTTTCTCGGTTGTGTAGGTAACATTGAACATGTTATTTATAGAGGAGCAGAGCTGATAAAGTAAAATAATTCCTAACTGCTAAACACTGAGGTTGTATATATTTAAATAACACGTCCAGTGAGCGGCAGTTCTACAGGCAGAAGCGTGAAACGTCATGTTGTTGAGAGCGGTCAGAAACTGCATAGCTAATAGGAAGGCTCAGATAACCACTCTTTACAGCTGTGGTGAGCAGAAAAGCATCAACATGTCCGAGAAAACTGTGGGAAGGCAAATCTGGAGTCTGCTGTAACACAGAGAGAGGTTTTGTAAACTCAGAGCTGCTCTCACTCGTGCTGCTGGAATCATACATGCAGACACACACACACACACACGACGGTGATGATGATGAAGGTGACGAAACAAAAACACTCAATAGGAAAGGTAAAAGATAACGCTAAAAATAAACGTCTCTTTGTCTGGAGGACAGCGACGTAAAAAGAACTTCCAATCCCCCCCCGTTGATCTCTCTCTCTCTCTCTCTCACTCACACACACACACACACACACACACACACACTTTCTCTCTCTCTCTCACACACACACACACACACACGTACAGCATCACTGGGGGATTTGGCTGATTCTCATTCTCTTTAACGTTTTTGAATAAAATGTCAGACAGTCTGAGCGGTACGTGAGTGTGTGTGGGGAGAGAGAGAGAGAGAGAGACAGATGAAGTAGAGATTGAGAAGAGAG
This sequence comes from Pangasius sanitwongsei, assembly GCA_037576675.1. Taxonomy (NCBI): domain Eukaryota; kingdom Metazoa; phylum Chordata; class Actinopteri; order Siluriformes; family Pangasiidae; genus Pangasius; species Pangasius sanitwongsei. The sequence continues at coordinate 1,056,326 of CM075019.1, forward strand.
GCAGACAGACGCGATGAGACGATTTGGAAAGAGGAACCGAGACGACAGCATTTAAAGATGAGACAGAAATGATTTGAGGACAAAACTGAATGCGTGTTTGTTTTTCATTGTTTGGTCATTTACACTGTTATCCATAGTTCTATATTTCCTGTTTAGAGTGGGAGAGAGACAGGGAGACACACACACACACACACACACACACACACACACACACCCCTTTGGTGTGTGCTGACATTGTCCTACTGTCAAATGCCATTTAATGATGGTTTATGCTGATAAAATTGTTCGTATGATTTAAAATTTGAGCATTAAACATCCAGTAAAGGTCGAGTCCTAGTGGGTGTGGTCTAATATTCTAATGAGCATGCTGGATTGGACTCCGCCCACCTCAAGCAACTAAAAGCAGAATCAGGATTCGACCTCCATGTAGGAACCACGCAGTTATAGAGATGAGCTTTCTGTCACTAGGTCAGCTTTCTCTCGCTAGTTTACCTGAGCAGTACATATAACCGTTTACCAGCACAAGCCTGCAGTGCAGATTTCCAAATACTCGTGTCAGCCATGTTTCTTTTTTCTGTGTACAAATAGCTCCGAGTGGTTTGAGTAATATTACCCATAATACCTCTGTGCGTTCATCAGCCTCAAGGAGAGAAAAGGGAAAAGAGGAGGTAATGAAATGAGGTGAGAACAAAGTGAGAGTGTTAAAAGATGACAAAATGAACAGATGACAGGAGGAATGAGGGGTGTGTGTGTGTGTAATCCCTGGACAGGTTTGCTGATGATGGATCGCTCCATATGAAAGGATAATAGAGAGTTGGAGGATAGAGGATTACACACACACACACACACACACACACACACACACACACCCCTCTAAGCTGGGGTCAAGTAGTACAATCCATTTTACAAAGCTATCAGAACCTCTGTGTAACAACGACACGCACTCAGTCAGGGCCAAAAGTCTGTGTGCGCAACCGAGACCTGATTTATTTTCAGGAAAAGAGTTGTTTGCAAGTGATTCAGTGATTTGAAAGGAGTCACTAAGGTGAATGAATCAGTATCAGTCCCTGCCATGCATGGAGTCATTCTGTTTGTCTAGTTGCTTTGTTTCAGACAGGCTTCACAATCAGAGACTTTACGTCGATAGACAAATACCATAAACATTTAAAAAAAAAAAAAAAAAAAAAAAAAAACCGTCTGAATTGCAATTGAGTGTGGACTGAAGCTCGTGCCTTCTTGAGTCAGTGAATCATTTTGGTCAAGATCGAGATTCACGTCACTGGAAATCAGCCGAGCAGGTTTTCAATCAGGGAATCATTTTGATCATGACAGAGATTGACTCCTCTCTTGATCACTGAATCAGTATTTGAATCAGTGAATCTTTTGGTCATGGCCGAGTTTCACTCTTGTGCTCTTCAGTGAATCAGTTGTGTTCAGTGAGTCTCCTTCAAACTGATTCAGTCTTTGAGCTGATTCAGTCTAGCATGCAGTATGAGTGTACGTTCGACTGGGAGTGAAAAATAATCCTTCTAAAAAGAGAAATGACGCACAGATGCAACTCGAGCTGTTTGTTGTCTGACTTAGACAGTGGCATAATCAGACTGCACACTTGCAAACCATGCAGCTGATCAAATCAGTGAAGTAATCTGAATGAATCATTTGAGTGATTGGACTCAAATGACTCGAGTCATCTCTAAGTGACACCAAACTGCGTACTGAGGAAAAATAGTGATTAGACTGTAAGATTTCATGCTACGACTGAGATGCTGAATCAATATCGTATCGCAGCACTTCCTCACACTGGGCTCCCAAACGCGTGTCCATCAGCATCCGATGAACTGATTCACCTTTACTGAATCGCGCGATTTCATTATTAATGTGCAACTGAGCCTGAAGTTGTACAACAAATTCCCCCTGCTGGAGTTCTCCCTCTCCCCCTCTCTCTCTCTCTCTCTCTCTCTCTCTCTCTCTCTCTCTCTCTCACACACACACAGCACTACTCCAATAGATCATGCCGCAGGACTCGCAGTACGTTGTTTCCACCCACACGTTTAACAAAATCTGAAACTGAATTTCTAAAAAGTGAACCGAATTAAAATGCAAATTGTAGTAGCAATATTAAAAAGTATGCTAGCATAAGTAGTGCACTATTTAGTACAATAGTATGTTGTTTATGTGTTATGTTAAGTTGCCCATAGTAACTGATTTTGCTTATTAATTAGTACTGTAGTAGTACAGGATTAGATCATCGGTGCACGCTAACTGTTCTAGCTACATACAGTCACCAGACAGACGCACCAACACGCTCTGCTGTTTCCTTCCGAGCTTTATTTTTCTTCGTAATGTCTCTGTACGCATTTAATGAGCGGTCGTATATGACGGGATAAGATGAAACCACGCTTGTAAGTTTGTCATCCGTTTTTTTTATGTGCATCGAACAGGAAGTGGGAAGAAATTGCAGCTAGGAAGTGAAGTGTCAGAACAGACATCCCATTTTTTTCACATCTACTTCGACACGTGGTCCTGTCTGATGCGTTTCCGTACAACTGTGATGAAAATAAGCAGGTTGTCATTCATGTGGTCTTTGTGTTGCACATCAGTGTCAACATCCCAACATCAGTTCTACTTCTTTCCTCATTAAAAGGAAAAATCCAGACCTTCTCGAGACTTTTCCAGACTCTCTGTATGTTCCGTTTTCTTGCTTAAATTTTTAAAGGTCAATAAACGTGTCATGACGTAGGAAAAGGATGTGATGTGATATGCATTAAGGACACTGCTGGCACAGAGAACGAGGACGAGTCTAAACATTCCGATCCTGAATGTCTTTACATCCGTGCTGCCTTTCCAAACCCCAGACCTTCCTGATCTGCGTAAGATCATCCCTTCACGTTTCCCAGCACAGTAACCGCCAGTGATATCTGCAAAAACAGCAAAAGCTCTGCCATTTTTTTTTTCCTCTGTGCAGCCACTGCAGTGATGGATCATCTTGCAAATATGGCACTTTTTTGTTTGCGTCTCAGTTTTGAAAAATGTGTAGAAGTCGTTTCAGCACAGCACTCGGTTAACACGAATGACAAACTGGGGGGGGGGGGACCCTGATTTGGTCATGCTTGTGAATCGATTCAGATCACGTGTTGAAAAGGAATCATTTCCCTTCCTTACAGCGTGGAAGAAATGTCTGTATTCCACTTCTCCTACCACACTTGCCCTTTACCTCTAAAACATCTCAGCATTTACGACTGCACACGGTGCCTCAGAATTAGCATGCAAAGCAGAGTTGTTAGCTCTGTGTGTGTGTGTGTGTGTGTGATGGGATGTGAGTAAACACGTTGACCTTTTCAGGAACCCAAGGAACATCTTGCTGAGTTTGTGCGAGCTTCTTCATCTGTGCGAGCTTCTTCGCATTCCAATGTTGTATTTAAAAACATTCTCGTGACTCGTGAGCACGAACGCGAAAGTTATTCAGACATGACGTGACTCTACTCACGTCCAGTAGACGCTTACGTGAAGACTGCTCGGTGGTCCTCATCAGCCCTGCCCTGTAGACACTCCAGATTTGGTGGAACTCACCGTCTTTCCTAGGAGTCACAGGATTCCTTGGAAATCTGAACCTCATGCTAGCGGCTAATGGCGTCTGATTTGGTAAAAATAAAAGGCGCTAGAAGAAGTTTACCAAAGAGCATGGACAAAAAGGACCGTTGTTCACAGCGCCACTGAGTTCTGGATTCTGATTGGTCAGGAGGATGTTGATTAATTCTCTATAACAGCAGGTCTGACATTAGCACAGCTGCAAATCACAGGTTTATATTAATGCGCCCGTTCTAATGCGTTGTCGTTTCTATAGTAACAGCACAGGGACGTGTACAGCGGACGCTATATATATATTCGGATTATTAATATACGTGTGATTGTTGGTATGGTGACGTTTTGTGTAAATGTAACATTTGAGGAAGGAGTCTCCAGTGTCAGCGCTTGGTAACAGTCAGAGGTGAAGCTGTTACTTTGTTTCCCGACATCTTCAGCACAGAGGAGTTTACGCTGCTTTGCAGTTTCTCGTAACATGATGCGTCAAGCTGCTTTTTTTTTTTTTTACTTCAAGAAAGTAACTTCCTTCATAGACGTTCCATTTACAACATTAAACACAACAATAAATTGATAAAAGTTTAACATTATTTATTAATGAATTAAAAACTGGAAGCAAATTGCTGTGGTATAAGAAGAATAAAACACTCGGGGACGTTCTCTTACAGGAAAATAATCAACTTCGGGGTGGTAACGGCCCTACGCTTCTCCTGCAGAGAAGATCAGAGCGTGAAGTTACGCTTGAACTTCGTTATCCTTCAATGCGTGAATGTAATGACGTTCTTTATAACCCGATACGTGAGATCTTTAAAGTGATGAGTTCATGAGATCTTTTAAACGTTAAGTTGAGGTTCAAGCTAAATATCAACACCAAAAAATAACTGTGGCTAAAACCGTATCTGAAACGTTGACGATTGATAGATAATATCGGAATGCGCTAATATCGGCACAAGGTGACGCTAATTAAGCTAGCATTCGATCTGGAATGTGGAAAGGCAGAAATGGGAAGCATGTTGTTTAGATTCCCATCTCCTGGTGATCACGGTGGTGGTGATGATGATGATGATGATGGTGATCACGTACCTACTGTTCAAGGAATTCCAGTAGATGGGCTCCAGGTTGGCTGCCGTGACCGTTAAGCTCTCCATGAGGAATATAACTAAAAACGTCAGTCCATGAGGACATTCAGAGAGTGTCTGAGCTCCTCTCTCCATCCTGCAAAAGAAACCCGCGGAGGAGCGCGTACGAAAATCTGCAATCGGAGAAGATCAGAGCAAGTTCATGAGCTCCTTCAGTGCATAAAGTTCATTATCCTTCAAAGCATGAAGCTCATGAGATCCTTCAAAGTGTGAATTTAATCACATCATTTAGAGCCTGTTCGCAAGAACCTTCAGAAATATGAAGTTCATGAGATTATTTGGAAAAAACGTGACGCTAACACGATCCCTCAAAGCGTCAGATCTGAGATCTTTTAACACCAACAAGTTTATGAGGTCCTTCAGTAAACATGAAGTTGATTAACTCCTATAAGGTGTGATGTGTATGAGAACCACCAAAGTGTGAAGACCACGCCTGAGAAGCTTGAAGCAAAATCGACTCTAATGACGGATCTGTAGATCTTCAAGGATCGTTTGTTCTTCACAATGAGTTCCTCCCCAGAGGAACTTGGTGATTCTTCTGTTTTTCTGGCATCAAAACGAAGAACATGTAAGAAAACGCTCCATAAAGTTCTCCATCTTTGAGTTAGCTACTTATTAGTTATACGTTAGATTAAATCCATATTATTCCCATATCTGAAGATGAAGCAGGAGAAGTTTCGGCTCTTTTTTTTTTTTTCTGTATTTCCCTAAATCAACAAGATCAAGGCCAAGTGTAATATTTTGGTGGAGATCTGATGATCCTCCAGACTGAGAGGAAAAGTTCTCCTCCACTTTTCCTCCTCAGATGAAGGTTAATGCTTCTGTCCCAAACCGCTTCTCTCTCCACAGCCAGTTCTCCTGAAATAAGAGAGAAAATGTCCGGCAGGTGTTAGGACACACAGAGGGACTGGAAAAGGAGCACAGCTCGCCTCAAATAAAATCCCTAAAATAAAAATTCCCTAAAAGCTTCTTCCATAAAAGTGGGAATAAAAACCAAAATGGGGGAAATGTAGAGCTCGTGGCAGGAGCTCGCGCGGCTCCGTGCGTTCCCGCTCAGCGCTCGCGCACTACTGACGACGAGGGGGGACTCGCGCGCGAAATGAATCACTTCTGCTTTCTGAATGACTCCTTTTTTTTTTTTTTTTTTTTTTTTAAAAAGAGTCGATTCCTGAAGAAAGTTCTAATCCGAATCCATGATTTTAATACACACACACGTGTGTGTGTGTGTGTGTGTCTGGAACTGTTTATTTATTAAGTGATTTATTGATTTATTGATTGATTTAGAGCCGGTTTCTTAAGAAAAAGGTTTTTAAATCTAAGGGTACCGATTCATTACGGCGTTGCTAGGATACCGACCGTTAACACACAAACACCGCCATCTTGTGGTGATAATAAGCATAATAGCTTTTTTCAGTATTTTTATTTTAATTTACTTGTTTGGTAGAAAATTCCTCATTTCGCAGAGACGATGCAGAACATTGTATTGTATAAAATACCTTATATTGGAGTAATAATTAAGATGTAAATTTTAAATCTTGGTAATCTACTGGTAATGCTACCATCCTAACTAGCGTTTCTGAGGTAATTCAATACTAAAGCTATCTGTTGAGACAAAGTTTTTTTTTCATAACCATAAAATGTAACATTATTATTATTATTCAGTATATGCTAGTGTATGGCTTTGAACTGATGGCCTTCACATTTCTGGACGAAATGGACTCATGAATCAAATCACATGATTCACTTAAATGATTCGTTCAAAAGAATCGAATCAGTTGGTCGAATCAGTTCATGAGCATTAGCTGAGCTGAAAAATCACCTCTCTCTCTCTCTCTCACACACACACACACTTGTGATTAATGACGTCTTATTGTTTAAGTGTATTTCTCTATTGCAGTACTCATTTGTGAATTTTTCATTAGGCTAAGCTGATTGTGCTGAATTTTTTTATATATTTTTTTATGTTTTTATATATATGAATTTTCTTAAAACGTGTTGAAAATGTTGTTGTTGTTGTGTTGACGCCCTCTTGTGGACGATCAGTGAAATTGCACCCACTTTACCAGCACCTGCTAATAATATTTAACTCGTAATTAAATCCCACTAAATTACTTAATATTTTGTTAAGTTTTCTCTCATACTGGATGCGGTTTAATGCTGAAATCCTAAAAAGAGTGCAAGTTCGTTTAAATGGAGACTGGAAATGTTCGTTTAAAAGTATCTGTTTATCATTATATATATTTATATGTTTTCTCTAAAGGTCTTTGAATCCCAGCATTTGTTTAAAATGCTGTATAAATATTATGCCTTGGCGTAACATCCATAAAAGCGGATAAAAACTTACTGATAGGAAAAATCTGAGAAGCTAGCTATCTTTATAAAGTAAAGTAAAAATATTTCTGAATCGTTACCTACAACGTAAAGGAGCAGTTCAGCAAAAAAATTAAAGAAAATAAATGAATAAAATGTACACAGCGTCTCTCTTAGACTTTAATGTCTGTAAGCATGCAACCAAAATACCAAGCAGGAAACGGCTTCAACCTTTAAAAACTTTATTTTCTGTTTAACATAGTTTTTTTTTTTTTTGTTCTCAAAGCAAAAACTGCACTAGCCCCGCCCTCCGTGTCCGCAGCGTCGACGTGTCCGCTCGTCTGGTGGAGCGAGGGATGGAGCACGGGCGGGGCTAACGTCCTTTTCTGCTTAAACGACTCGCAAACTTTGATAATACCTTAAAACTGTCGTAGCATGGAAACAGTATATACAGAGCCGAGTGAAAATGTCCCACGGCTGAGGGCGTGTCGGCGTCCAGATTGTTGATGCACTCGCGTGAGCTCGCAAGTCGAGATAAAATTGTCCACTGTACAGTTTAAGGCATGGCAACAAAAACAAGGGGGAAATTCTTGAGGAAAAATAAAGAAAATTTACATTATATACACAAAAAGGGCGGAGCTTAAGGTGAAATCTGATCCGATCAGCTCGTAAGATATCATATTTAAACATCATTTGTCAGCTTGACTAGCTAACTACGTGAAAGTAGCACTCTGAGAATGTTAGTATCTTGTGAAATTAAAAATGATCACCATGTTTTCAAGCAAGCTAGCTAATGTTGAGTTAACTGCATTTTGTCATTAAAAAACAGGCACGAATTTTGTTAGCAAGCTAAAATATTGTGATGTCATCGTCATGATCGAGTTTAACTTAAGCTCCGCCCTTACAGATCACATGACCGAGAGGAGGAAATTTAAAGTAAAAAGAAAGGTATAAGCGGGGAGGAAGGAGGTAAATAGTTGGCATGTGCCGATACACCATTTTTCTATGTATGATTACGATATTGTCAGAAGTTATATCCTGTAGCTGTTCTGATCACCGAACACCGGCCTCGGCTTCCTCTTCGTACTGCAGCGCTGCTAGCGTGCGGTCACGTTTGTTTACTAGCGTCTCGGCTTTGCTAAATGGAACAGCGCTAATGTCTTGCGTATGCTGAGTATCGTGACGTATTGACTAACCGCTTATCGGCACACGCCTTAAAAATAGAGAAAGTAAGCGTGACAGAAGGCGAGAGGATTCAGTTCAGTGTGTCGGAAGCCTCAGGCGGATCGTGACGTCTTCCTTCCGGTGGAAACCAGACTCCGATCACAGGGACACTGTCGAAACAAAGAGAAGCCGGATCAGGACACAGTCACACGGCGCACACGCTAGCGCTAACGCTAACGGATCATACACTCTGGGTCATGCAGTTACAGGAAAATAATCAAGCAGAGTTTGTGTTGCATCAGAGTTGATTATCCACCTGTAACAACGTGATCTCAGGAGTTTCATTCCTCTTACACGACTGCAGTTTTTATTTAATGAAGAACGACACGTCATACTTTTTATATTTACAGTCACGTTTAACGTTCACAAAACAAGTTAGTTCCTGTTCTCACTTACGTTATAGCAGCTTATGTTCCCTCACCAGCCTCTCTTTTTCCCCCCTCTCAAAGTTAACAAGACGACAAATAAAGCGCAGCTTGTCACGTTAACGAGAAACCGCAAAGAAGCGTCCTTAACGTTACAGCTTTACCTCTGACACTGGAGACTCCTTCCATAAATGTTACACAGCAATTAGTCTCAGATTATCTGGAGCATCCATGCCTGTGAGTGAGCTGTTACCATAGAAACGATAATGTATTAGAACGAGCGCATTAACATAAACTTGACACCTACTGACCAATCAGAATTCATGATAGTAAAACATGCACTACATTATCAGAGACTCGCGCAGTAGCGTTTCTGCACAATGCTGGCAATGTTTCATTCCTGGACGGGGAGGGGGGCCAAAACTTTGGCACGTACGGTAGCTGATAAACTGGTGACTTTGAGCGTCATCTCTATAAAAGAGAAGCAGCTGGTGTTTTACCTGTCCTCACGCTGGAACTCTGTGGTTTCACTCGTTCCTCTTCCTCGAGGACCTGCAGCAGTCTCTCGGCAGTTCTAGTCCACTAGGTAGAGGAACTTCCACTGTGTTGCTCTTTACAAGTTCTCCATCCAAATCCAAGGGTTTAACACGCCCTAATGTTCTCCAGGAGCCCACCTGCTTCTGTTTTCTGTGAAACACTGAGTTAAACCTGTTTCAGACACGGCGTTGAATTTTCCTTCATATGACAGGGACGACTCGAGTCCGTTTCTCATGTCCACCTTTCTTCTCCAGAACGCTGCAGGAGACTGGAGTCCACTTCTCCAAGATGGTGGACGCCGTACGAGTCCACTCCTCGAGGACTTTGAACGCTGTAGGTGATGAGTCTTCCAGACTCCACCTCACAAGTCCACTTCTCTGGGACGATGTAGGAGACTCGAGTCTATTTCATGAGACTGAAGGTCCGTTTTTTTGTTTTTTTTCCCCCTCCAGGATGCAGTATGAGGCTCAAGTCCACTTCTCCAGGAGAATGCATGTCCTCACACATGTTCTTGTCCTTATTGCTGCTTCTTACATATCTTATTTTTCTTTTTCTTTTGCAAAAATATACTCCAGAACGAGAAAAAGAAAAAAGCGAAATACGTTTCCTTTCCTCTAGATCAAGTACCGATAATAATAATAATCCTCAGTTCCAGGCTTCAAAAGTCTCTGTCTTTACTGAGGATTGGGGTGAAAAAGAAGAAAAAAAAAAAAAACAAAAAACAACACCTTTGAATTCTCTTTCAAAAAAAAAAGAAAGAAAAAAAACAAGTCTTCTACTGCTACACGGTGCCCGTCCTTGGCTCTGATTGGCCCGAGGTTCACTGCTGGAGAAAGTTCTGGAAGAACAGCAGGACATTTCCTTCTGAAAATGTCTGTTTTTCTTGTTGAAAGCCCGTCAGACTTTTACATGAGTGAAGACGCCAGGCTCATCGTGACGCTCCGTTACACATTTTAGAAATACATTCATTTGTAATAAACTTCCCAAGGTTGCGCAAAAAAAAAAAAAAAAAAAAAACCCAAACCAAAAAAAAACACAAATCAAAAGAATTAAAAAAATGTATATGACAATAACTTAGCAGCCTTGAAAGTGCTCCAAATCAGATCACAGAAGTTTCAAATACTTTGTATGCAACAATAAAAAAATAAATCCATCATTCTTTTTTTTTTTTTCTTAAACAGCAATGAAAAGTAAGGTTGACACACACTCTCACACACACACACACACACACACACACACACACACACACACACACACACACATGCTCAAAAGGCAATTAGTTCACATGTGGTCCTCCAAAATAGGGAGAAATAATGTTACACAGTTTTGTGGTGTTTTAAAGAGAACAGACGAGCTACACTATTTAACGCCTCAACACTGTTCATCGACTCACTCGAAGCGCGCACTCCATCACTCGACAGGACGATAACGGCTAGCCGAAGAGCGAGCGTGGTAATCATCTAATTAACAAAGGAACCCGGAGAAATAAATCCCAACCTGAACGTGACCGTCCACGCGTTAGAGTTCTGAAATGTTACGTTTACGCCACTTTCTCTGCGGTTTCTTTGTTACAGAAGAAAATTACGCCATGGAGAAAGTTGGCCGTTAGCTACTGGAATAAAACGGAGCCGTCGCGTATAGATGTGCGTCTTATTCGTCTCTTTCCTACAGAGTCGACGCTGATCCCTCACTCGAGCTGATGCAGCGCTTAAGATGGCGACCGCGGGGAAGTCGACAAGGGTGTGTTAAAAACAGGATTGGAACGAGGCCCAACACTCTCAAGCTTCCTCAAAAAAACAGAGGAGGAAAAAGTCAATACAGCACCACACACACACACACACACACACACACACTCGCATGTCACCCAGTCCTATCTTTTCTGTCTCTTTAAGAACCTATGTACAAGTGAGAAATGGGCTAGCTCACACTCACGTCTCGTCTCACGTCACGTCTCGTCTCTCACACACACACACACACACACACACGCGCACACAATTCGTCGAAATACAAAAATTTCTCTTGAACAAAATAAAAACATGGCATTTCCTTTATACATCTCGGTAATAAAGTTCTTTGTGCAGACTTTTCTTCAAATCGCGCTCACACAATCCGAAAAATATCAACCTAATCTAACGTTCTTCTTTTTTTTTTTTTTTTTTTTGTGTGTAACTTTTTTCATTTTTCTTAAACAAGTGCAAATGTTCAAGTTTTTCAATTTTATAGCTTTCATATGAAAACAAAACAAAACAAAAAAATAATACGACAGTGTTTGTCCTTTGAGAGCGCGTTCTCACACTCCGATCAGGCTAATTTATGAATGCACACATGCACGCACACACACACACACACACTTGCGCACGTGCACACACACGCACGTACACACACACACACACACACACACACACACACTTTTGTATACAAACGGTTCTACACATAATATAGGTAATGATATATTCACACACTTTCACCTTGTGTAAAAAACAAAAAAAAACAAAAAAAAAACAAAAAAAAAAAAACAATTTCAAATATTGAAACTCTGGTAATAAAGTGCAATAGCTTAGTTAAGGTGCTTAGACAAAGAGGTGTGAGAGCTCCCTCCACACACCGGACCTCTGATCCACTCTCCGTCCTCGTGTGGACGAGAGACATGACGAGAGAGTGGGTGAGAGAGGGAGTGAGCGAGAGAGCAGTGCACATTCATCTGCTAGTTTGCTCCAGGTTAAGGCCTCAGGTAGACTTAAGTAAGGTTCTGCTGGATCAGTAATCCTCCACCGCCTCCATCTCTCCCAGCATCATCCGCTCGCTCGAGCCCAAAAATGAGTAACCTGCGCGCACACACACACACACACACACACACACGGCTCCTGCTTTAACTTTAATTTACTAAATATCTCTAACAGAATTCCCACAGGTCCTGATGAGATGAATCACTTTCGGTTAATATACGATTTACAGCAGGTCATCTTTGTTGTTAATGAATGTCGGGTTACACAGACCAGCTAGCTAAGTATCTTGGAAAAATCGGAAATGTCGTTGCTATGGTTACAGTGTGCGCGGGGGTGAGCAGCGTCTTCCCCACAGCAGTACACAATGCAGTCCAGCCCGCACGGTTTCTATAGAAACGCCAGATTTACGTTAAAAACAGGAGGAGGCGACTTTCCGGTGTGTGTGTGTGTGTGTGTGTGGGTGTGTGTGTGTGTGTGTGTGTGTGTGTGTGTGTGTGAGTTGCTAACCGAGGATGCTGGGATCAGAGTGGAGCATCATGCTGGGTTTCTTCTTCATTTTCCCGCCCTGGCTGTCGTACATGCTGCCGCTTTTACTCATGTGGCTCGACTGGAACACAGACTGCAAATAAACAAACACCGCTGTTGTAAAAACACGGCGTTTCTGCGAAAGTGAAATCTTAAAATGAATTAAACAAACTACAAAACACTGAATTTACGCTCCAAACACTTGGGGTGTTGGTGTTTGGTCTGTTAAATGATCTCTACATGGTGTACTGTATATCTGGCTTGCTGACACCTTAGAAGTTTCCTTAAAGATTTATTTTTTTTTTCCCCAGAATGAACACTGACCTGTAAGGGGAAGTTCATGTTCAGTCCTGCGATCTCCTTACACAGCTGTAGACAAACACAGCAGTTTAAAAATAAATAATAAAAGGTTAAAGTTCATGGATGAATTTCGTTGTCGGCTCGACAAAGTCAGCTAAGAGTGAAATGACAGTACAGCGGTTCATCGTCACTGCTTATTAAAATGTGGCTGTGAGATTCCAGCTGGTTCCTTGGGTGGTGTTAGGTGGTTGTGTCATACTGGTCCCACGGTGGTGGTGTGCTATACCTGGTCATTGCTGGGTGGCTGTTAGTGGTACCAGGTGGCTGCTAAGGTTGCTTGGTAGACGATGGATATGTTATCCAGGTGCTATGGTGCTGCTATGCGGTTGCTATGGGCAGGTGGTTGCTATGGTGTTGCTACGTGGTTGTTATGGTATCTCAGGTCATTGCTAGGGATGGCTATGGGCAGGTGGTTGCTATGGTGTTGCTACGCGGTTGCTATGGTATCTCAGGTCATTGCTAGGGATGGCTATGGGCAGGTGGTTGCTATAGTGTTGCTATGGTATCTCAGGTCATTGCTAGGGATGGCTATGGGCAGGTGGT
>CM075019.1:1069646-1117067 GCA_037576675.1 Pangasius sanitwongsei
TGGCTATGGGCAGGTGGTTGCTATAGTGTTGCTATGGTATCTCAGGTCATTGCTAGGGATGGCTATGGGCAGGTGGTGGATATGGTTATCCAGGTGGTTGCTATGGTAACTCAGGTCATCGATAGGGATGGCTATAGGCAGGTGGTTGCTATGGTATCCCAGGTGGTTGCTAGAGTTTTGTTAGGTGGAGCAATGCATTTTAACCGTCTTCAGTATGTCTGAATTAAGAAAAGCTCAAATCGTGTGAACACGGGACCAACAGAAAAGCTGTGATATTTTTACACACTCCTAATGGAAGTGGAGTCGTGAGTGAACAGTGACCTGCTGCTGCTGTCTCTGCTGGTTGGCTTTCTGCTTGGCGCGGCGCTCCAGGAACTGCTTGGCGAACTCTTTGGCTTCGACCGTGTCGCCCAGGTACGAGCGGATGAAGTCGTGAACCTCGTACGGCGACTCCACCTCCTTTAGATACGCCACGATGGTGGCCACTAAACACACACAAAAACCAGGGAGATGATACACACACACACACACACACACACACACACACACACACACACACACCGACAACAGATTCTTCGCAACAGAGCAGAGACAGGACGGAGAGACGCGTCCTAAATTCAGTAACCGAATGACACTCGCTCACTCGAAGCAGAAACAGCGCTTTTAATAAAATCATAGGATTTATATTATTTATAATTAAAAGCCAATTTTCTGAAATAAAACATCCCTTTTTCTATATACTTTCATTTTTTTTAATACTAAAAAACAAATCAATAATTATATATAATTAAAACATGCTAAATAAATTATGGATGGAATCGTTTAAAAAAAAAAAAAAAACTTAGGATACGGTTGTGATAGACTTACGGCGAGTAAAAGCGTCATTTTATTTATTTATTTGTTTACAAATTTCATTAGTATTCAAAGAATAACATGTTTACTGACAGTTGTAATGAGAGTCCAACTGCAATGTAATTTTAATTTTATTTTATTATTTAAAAAAAAAAAAAGAAGAATTTACTGGCATTGTAACAAACATCACTTGACATGTATTTCTTTTTCGTGTAAACACGTCACGTCTTTAACCCGTATCTCACACCCGTATCTCGTCATGTGACTGTGTGTATATATACATGCGTGTGTGTGTGTGTGTGTGCTCTTTGTGTGTTGAGGTGTGTTACCGTCCACAGAGGAGGACGAGTTGTTGGCCGAGGTGTTGAGAGCGTGCAGCATTTGTTCACACCATGTGGTGAATCCATCCTGCTGAGGCTTCATGCCCTGTAACAGCTTCAGCAGCCGCTCCTCTTCCTCTGTCCGCTTCCGCCGGTTCAGCGCGTACTGCTCACTACTAACACACACACACACACACACACACGCACGCACACAAACGCGCGCACACACACGCACGCACGCACAAGGGTGGTCTTCAATATAGGCAGGTGAGCTAACACACTGTAATATAAATATTATCCCTGAAGGTTATCCCTGTTTAAGCAGTGTGTGTGTGTGTGTGTGTGTGTGTGTACCTGAATGAAGGGGTACTCATGCTGTTTTTCATGCCCATGTTACGATGGTTGACCTGGTTTTTAACCGCCTCGTCCCAGATGCCCATACTGCTGCCGCCGCTGGTGCTGCTGATCTTCCCCTCCATCCCTGTCCACATTCCCACCGATCCGTCACTCCACTGCCCCATCGCCAGCTACACACACACACACACACACACACACACACATTCGTTTTATTATCATGATTAGAAAACAATCAAATCTGATATCTGATACGCAGGTTAAAATCCACATGCACAAACTCCTCCCCATCCTGGACCTGAAGAAAATGTGGAGTGATTGCACAGCTAAAACAGGTTCCTGGTCTCACTAATGTGTTGCTAAGGTGTTGGTAGATGGTTGCCATGGTACTCCAGGTGGTTGCTAGGGTAATCTAGGTAGTCGCCAGGCGGTGAATATGGTGAGTATGGTGAATATGGTATCCCGGGCAGTTGCTTTGCCATGCACAATCACTAATAACCTAATATTTTTTCCAGATTGTATTTCCTAAATGACATCCACTCGTCTATCAAGAGTTTTCCTTTCTTTCTCAAACAGTTAACAGATTTCCAGTATTTTATAGACTAGCTGTTGCACCTGAGCTTAAAACCTGCAGAGACAAAAAAACAGTCGGAAATGTTGAGCCTTGTGCAGTTGGTCAGTCGATATCCGACCAATAAGGAGCTCTGCTGCTGAGCCAATCAGGACAGGAATGACTCAGAGAGAGTGTGTGTGTGTGTGTGTGTGTGTGTGTGTGGTGATGAGCGTCTCACTCTCTGCTGCTGCTGAGATCTCTGCTGTTGCTGCTCCAGCAGACCGAGGTTCTTTCCCTGAGCTTTACCCAGAGAGAGCGTCCCTGCCTGGGCCGAGCTCCAACCTGCGCCTCCCTGCACCTCCCGCTGCTGCTGCTGACTCTGCTGGAGCAGCTTCATGAGGAGCTCCTGCTGACGACACTGCTGTGTTCACACACACACACACACACACACACACACGTGTGTATTTCAGTATCCATGTGTACACACAGTCTTGTAATAGTGTTGTGTACGTTGTAAGCGAGTGTGATTAGTGAGTTAGACTCCTTATACCTGCTCACGTTTGCGCCTGTACAACTCCTCCTCCTCTCTCCTCTTCTGCTCCTCCTGCTGCCTCCTCTTCTCCTCCCGACGCTTTCGCTCCTCATCCTCCCTCTTCACCCTGAGTTCAGCTTCACGCCTCTCCTGCTGGAGCTGACACACACACACGTGAAATGACGCACATGGGCATGGATATTACAGCGAACGCTGACCCCAGACCCAGTCTTACTTTCTGCAGCTGCTCGAGAGTTGGACCCTGAGGTGAGTTAGTCATGGTCAGATCCCACAGACTGACCTCAGCACCTGCAGGACACACGGAGAGGACGTTACGGCGCTGAGCACGAATTTCTAATTAACGTGTTAATAACAGTCTTTATTACAACACAGAACAGCAGAACTCACATCAGGGCATCAGTGTGGTTGTGTGTTCAGCTTTAACGCTTTGATTTTTAATGCTTTAAACATTTTATATGAAGTGTTTCTAAAGAAGTGTTATAAACTGTTTCATTTAGAGCACTTCATTACAGCACACTGTTTAAAACACACTCCATTTACAACTCTCAGACGGGAGTGTTCCTAAAGGTGCGTTCCTAAAGGTGAGTTCTAAATGGAGTGTTCCTAAGCACACCTTGAGGAACACTCCATTTAGAACTCACAGAGAGTTCCTAAAGGTGAGTGTATAAAGGAGTGTGTGTAGTGTAGTATGTGTGTATAAAGCAGTGTGTGTGTGTGTAGCGTAGTGTAGTGTGTATAAAGCAGTGTGTGTGTGTGTGTGTGTGTGTGTGTGTGTGTGTATAAAGCAGTGTGTGTGTATAAAGCAGTGTGAACTCTACCTGGTGTCTGTGAGGATGAGGTATGAATGTCCCAGGCTTCTGGCACAGACCGGTTCATAGCAGGCATCATTCCTGCCTCACCACACCTGCAACACACACACACACACACAGAGTAAAGCAGCTGGTCTGGAGTGTTTAAGATGGTGTGTGTGTGTGTGTGTGTGTGTGTGTGTGTGTGTGTGAGAGATCAGGTACCTGTTGATGTGTTGGAATCTCATTTGGAGCTGCTGGTAGAGAGCTGCGGAGGCTGCCTGCTCCAACTGCTTCTTCAACATCTCCTGGTCCATGTTACCCTACACACACACACACACACACACACACACACAGAGTTAATAATTAACAGAATATACAACACTCCACAAGTGCATATTCCTGTGTGTGTGTGTGTGTGTGTGTGTCTCACCAGCAGAGGAGGAGGAGAGGGTCCGGGAGAGAAAGGCACGCGTCCCCACATCTTTATGACGTCCCCCAGCGGCTGGAAGCCCTCGTCACAGCCTCTCTTCACCAGCAGGGTCATCGTGAAATAACCGGCCTGGAACCACTCACACATCTCCACTGGGCTGAACGGGCCTGAGGGGGACAACGAACACACACACACACACACACACAATAAAAGTCCCTATTACACAAGCAGGGAGGAGTTAGTGTTGTGTTTTCTGCCAGATAAAAAGTTTGTACGGGAAATCAGTGTTCCATAAGGAACAAACAAAATCACTTTTTTAAAAAATAATATATAATTTGTTTAATATTTTGTTTTAAATTGTTTTGCCTGGAGACCTAACCTGTATTAGATACAAGTACTGGGTCACAAATATATCCAGCAAAAAGATTTAACAGAGTTACAGAGAGTTTAATTATTATTATTAACATAACTTTAAAATATATAAAACAGGAAAAAAGACACAAGACAGAAACAAAAAAATCAAGACAAATAAAGATAAGACAAAGATAAACACCACTAAAAAAAAAAGAGAGAGTAATAAACAATAAAGATGTTAAGACATAAATGAACAGAAAATGAAAGCTCCAAACCTTGGATCTCTCCTTGAGGGTCTTTGTAGAACCACTTCATGGCCGACTCGTGAGTGAGCGGCAGGGCGCCGGCGGAGTGAGGCAGGGTGTGTGTGTTGGGGTGGGAGTGTGTGTGTGCGGTGGGGAGAGTGTGTGTGCGGGTGACAGCAGCTCCGTGGCTCTCCTGCAGCGCCTGTGTGAAACGTTCCTCCTCCAGAGACGTGTCCTGAAGAGACGCCACCATCTTCTCCGCCTCCTGCACATGACATCACCACCAATGACCTTTAACCCCTTCTTAAAACCACTCAGAGGAAAAGAAATGCTACAAGTATTTTTTTTTTAACACAAATCTGACTCTAATGTTCATCAGAAAATTATTTTACATACATAAGATACATATTGCAGGAACGATTTCAATTTTTATGAGCTCATGAGCCTGAGAACAAAGTGAGATGTAAAAATGTATGAACATACAAAATAATAATAATGCTTACTTACATAGCACATTTAAATAAAATAAGATAGACAAATAAGTTTAAAAAAAATGTAATAACAGCAGTGACGGGAAATAAAATTCGTGTAAAGAATTACGCAATAAAGTGAGTAAAATAGAATAAAGGTACAGTTATTAAAATATAAAAGTAGAGCGAAATGAATTTGCCTGTAAAATTAAGGCAAAGATTAATAATAAAAGTAAATTAAATGTTTTTAAGTGATTTTGTTGAATCAGTGACAGCCGCTTACAGCACACTGAGCAGTCAGGGGAAAAAGGGGGTGCAAATACTTTTGCTCCGGCGTGGGAGGCACTGACCTGCTGCATGTGCGTCATGCCGTCCTCCTCCTCGGCGTCGCCGGCGGGCGGCAGGACGTCAGCGGCGGCGACGGGAGGAGACGGCGTCCCGGCAGGAGGAGAGCTCTGCGGCGGCTGAGTGCTGCCCCCTACTGGAGCTGCGTCTGAAACACACATCAGTCATGTTTCAGGGCCAACACGTCTATCGCTATTTAATAATCTGTACTGACCGATAGATCAAGGGCTTTTAAAAGAAACAACAACAACACAGCAGACGAAACAGTAATCAAGGATTTTAAAAAGTAATTTAAAAAAATGACAATAATACGACAACATGGAAAGAAATCAGGGTTTGGATTTTAGAGGCGATTCAGAAGTCACAAAAAAATAATGTGAAAACTAACTAACTAAATAAATCAACTCGACTTTATATTTTCTTTTGATCAAACGCATAATTTCACACTTTCGCTGCATGGAGGCGAAGTGCAGTAATTCATTCTCCGGGTTTAAAATTAAATTGTGAATAACGAACTACTTTTGGACATCCGTCTTGTCTTGTGACAAAAATTCAAGGTGGTGTTTTGGGAGGAAAAAAAAAAAAAGAAATAATAAAAAAGAATTGATGATGATATATTTGAATATAAGAATACGATGACAAATGAAACATGCAGGTGCTCTAATGTCAAATAAATCTTTGGAAGTTTAGAAGAAAAGAAAAGAAAAGCTTCATCATCATTGTACAATGAAAATAATGAAAGTCGGTTTCAAAGTCCCAGTAGTAAGAAAAGTATAACATATAAATATAACGTAATTTTTAAATATTTAATTTATTCTAAGCCACTTTTAGATTAAAAATATACTGATGAATGAATGAATAAACACCTTCATTAATCTGGAGGCTGAACTTTGTGGGCGGAGCAACAGAAGGTAGGTGTGTTTCCTGTTCTAAGCTGAGAGCAGAGACAGAAACGGAGGCAGGAGGAGTAGAAGAAGAAAAAGTAGTTTTTATCTCTCCACCATCAGACGCTCCGGATGCTTCGGTGTCCTCCGCTGGAAAAGACAAAGCGAGGAACAAGTGAGCGAACATTCCGCTTTAACACGTCACCCCACTTACGGGTATGTGATACACCACTACACGTTTTTAATCACCTTTCTCAGCAGAGCCGTCCTTCTTCTCCCGCTCGGCCTCGTCTTCCTCCTCCAGAGCCTCGAACTCCAGCTCCTGGTCTTCAGGGATCGCGTCTCTCGACGTCTTCTAAAGATAAAGTCAAATCATTCATCAACCGGCCGCATTCAATCTGCGTGTGTGTGTGTGTGTGCGCGCGCGCGCGTTTGGGTTTTATGACAAATTTTTAATTATCCACATTCCACATAAAGGAGGACCTGTCAATCAGAGACATCGCCGTAACCATGGAAACAGACCTGAACAGTAACCGCACAGCTATTTCCAAGATTTTCCAGAGAAAACACGACAAATTCACCAAGCTAACAGCAACGATGTCATATAAAACAAGTCTACACACAAAACTCACAAAATCTATCCAAACAGACGAGAAAATTACTGCCGTCACTCGTAATCTCCACGGAATTAGCAGGTCTCTGAGTAAACCGCAGCCATAAAACCCCAAACCCAACAAAAAACAGGATTTAACCAGAAAAACCCCGAGCACAACAGTATTTTTCTTTATTTAGATGTGCAGCAAGCAACAATAAGACAGCAGCAGGATGAAAGTCCAGCGTGGCACCAAGCTACGTAAAAATTACCATCGCTTCTAATTCGTTTTTTGTGACCCAAACACACCTTAGTCCCGCCTTCTCGCTTCCTATTGGCTGATAAGACTGAGGCTCAGGTAAAAGCTCATCTAAATAAAGTCAGTGCAAAGTGAAAGTCTGAGCAAACTGCGTGTGGTTCACGTCCCGCGTCACGATTTATTTAATGTGTACATTTGTACTGTAAAAAACGGCGAGTCGAGAGTTTTTCCATCTCACCATGGCAACAGGTGAACAAACAGCCAAACTGTAAATGTTGGCACATCTGCTTTATGTAAGAATTTTACGCACTCACATCAGCCTGATCTACAGGCCACGCCCCTAACCGACAGATCTAGATATAAATTAGATATAAATCTAAATCTCCGCCTCACCTTGACACACATGAACGCTCCGGACGAATCGAAGGTGCCCATCTCGCCCTCCTCTTCGTCAGTGCACCACTCCGGCAGCCCGTCCCTCTCCTCTTCTCCTCCCTCGCTCCCTGCCCTCCGCCGGACCGCGTCGCCTTCCCGGAAATCGAAGTCGAACTTTCTGCGTCGCCCGTCTCCGTTCCCGTGGTCTCTCCATCCGGCTGAGCGCGGGCCTCCGTCTGAGAAACGCAGAGCAGAGAGAGTCCAGAGCAGGTCAATCACAGAACACGCATCCATGCGTATTGTAAAGTGTGTGTGTGTGTGTGTGTGTACCATCACGGCGCGTCCCGGCCACCCTCCAGCTTCCTCCTGCGTCTCCTCCTCCTCCTCCTCCTCCCTCCTCCTCGTCCTGCTCCTCGCGGAGTGTGCGCCAGTTATCGCTGTCGGAGCGATTGTAATCCTTCCGTCCCGTCCCTCCGTCCTCGAAGCCTCCGCGTCCTCCTTCTCTCCTCAGCGGCTTCTCAAAACGACGCTCGCCTCTGAAACACGAGGGGAGGAAATTAACCAAATACACAAACAGGCTGAAAAGGATTTATTCTATATTTGGAAGAAAAAAAGATCTATATTTCTAATAATTAACCTTTCTGTAGTGTTCATTTCTCACACTGTAACCATGACAACACCACCTTGACAACCAGCCTTAGCTATTTTCCATTCAACAGGTTGTACATTTCCTCATATTCACTCACTAACGACTAATTTTTCAACGCCATGCTGTCCTCCATGTTGCTTTTTCTCACTTGCTGCTTTGTCACGGGGGTTAAAAGAAAAAACCCTTGATGTCACTCGGCGCAACAGAAAAGCGTTTAATGCTGTTTTAATACTGTTGTCGTTTTATTCATTATTATTCATCTTTCATCTGAAATCTACTTCAGCATCTAGGAGAACGTGCACACACACAGTTTTATTGTAAAGTGCCCAAGTTCTTGAATCTTGAAAATAAGCTATAGGCCTGTTTTCTTTTCTTTCTTTTTTTCCCCCCCAAAGAAATTTTTTGCGAGTTTATGATCAGGAAGTTACGCGTCGTCCGAGAACAGACCTGTCGTCCCAGCTTTGGCTGCGGTGCACCTCTCGGCTGCGTCCGAATCCCACCTCTTCGTCTACTCCTCTTTGGTAGAACCCTCCTTCTCCTCTTCCCCTCCCTACAAAACAGGAAACACAGCTTGCATCACACATTCTTCAGGCTTATTTATATATATGTGTGTGTGTGTGTGTGTGTGAGAGAGAGACCGAGAGAGACACACCTCGCCCTCCTCTAGCGCTCCCTCGGCTTCGGGACACGCCCACTGGGGCAGCCCCGCCCCCTTTGCCCATGAGCCTCAGCACGGCCACGCTGTTCACCGACATGGAGAAGTTCCTCTGTGGATAAATAAATAAAGATATAAATGTGAAAAAGCGAGCGTATCTGTGTTCAGGATGAAACATCTGCTCAGGGTTTGTGCAGTGACCTGCTCCTCCTCGGTCAGAGGCACCAGAGCCAGGGGCTGCTGCGGCTCGTCCTGCAGGATGGCAGCAAACTCCTTATCCTGCATGTCCTCAGGGACCTACACACACACACACACACACACACAGTGAGCCGACAGAGCCCGGGGCGTGTCCGTCTTCCTCTCGCTCAGCGCTCTCTCTCTCTCGCTCTCTCTCTCTCTCCCTCACCTTGTTATCTTTGACGTAAAGTGCTAACATCTCCTCGCGGCCGTAGCGGTACTCGGCCAGCTTGGACTTTGGCATTGCTGGGGAAGGAGGAGGGGACGTGATGCTCCCTCCTCTGGATAGTGCACGGAGCCTGAAGAGAGGACACACACACACACACACACACACCATCGTCATCATCATGTAGCCCTTTTACAAATCACTTGTCTAATGTCCCTTCCAGAAACCGAGAATTTCACTGTTGATCTGAGCAAAGACACAAACTGCTTTTAGACTCTTATTAATTAAAAAAAAAAAAGATCATTAACATAAATAGAATTTCTAAAATCTTAGATCTGATGCTTTTTTAAATCTTTCAGGCTTTTTCTTTCTTTTGGCTAAAAAAACAAAAACAAAAATAGCTTCAGTGGGATTCCTAATAAATATTATCAGCTTACTTTAGCTACATACGTGTCTAACGTTCTTCATCACTTCATTACAAAATCATTTATTTTAAGTATTTTATTAACTGATAACCTCCAGAGAATCTAAAAAAAAAAGCAGGTCTGTGTTTCTGAGTGTGAGTGTGTGTGTGTGTGTGATGAAAGAACTGATTATATTTTCGTATTGTGGTGTAATTTAGTGGTGTGTGTGTGTGTCGGCGAGTAGTTAATAAATTACTTCTCTAAACTAATTCAAAACAAAGCGCTGACCTTCAGGAAACATCTGTTTCCTCGTGTGATGGGGAAGTAAAACATAAACACAGTGAACATGGAGAAAAGGAGAAGGAGAGAGAGAGGGAGAGAGAGAGAGAGAGAGAGAGAGAGAGATTACCATTCAGGACCGAAGTTAAGTGTCTCAGCAGTCATGTTCTCCTCGTCCTCAGGGCTCAAAGGTTCTGCTGACATGAAAAAAAAAATAAAGTGTTTATCTGAGGATTAACGTTTTATTTACACACCAATTCCTTACAAACAGATCAGCGTCTGAGAGCGATGCGTGAAAGCAGAAGTGATTTCATTAGTATTACTAAAACACCTCAACTTCCCACTTTAGGAAAAACAATTTCGAATAAACAGACAGAAGCACGAACTCTCAGCGTTTGCAGCCCTATTCGCCCGGGATTCACTTTTCAGAGCGACTTCTCTAACGAGGAAAAGAATCTAGCCGTGTTTTCTGGAATAAAAATCTCACATGGACGCAGATATAAATCAAAACGAGACGAGCGAGAGAGAGAGAGAGAGAGAGAGAGAGAGATATTAACCGTTTCCTTTTCCTATAAAGCACATCACTGGACCACAAAATTATTTCAAAGAAACCTAAACCATCCGAAACCTCACGGGCCGTTAGTTGGATTGGTTCAGTGCTGTAGTGCTGCATCACACTGATAATAATAATAATAATAATAATAATAATAATAATAATAATAATATTGATCCCTATTTGGTATTTAAAGCCATTTTAGTAAGTAAATAAGCGAAGCGTGCAGGTGATCTCACCGAAGCAGCTTAATCAACGCTCTTCAGTTTATCGTTGCTATAATTTTCGCAAACCACAAGATGCCGCTGTTTTTTATACTTTAAGGCTTCAGAACATTTCCGGGCAATTAACTTTCTTTCACGTTTACATTTACGGCATCTAGCAGACACCTTTATCCAGAGACTTTTTTATTTATTTATTTATTTATTTATTTTTGGTAAAAACTGAGCAGTTGAAGGTCTTACTCAAGGGCTGGTGCTGGGATTCGAACTCACAACCTTCCGAGTTGAGTTTCTCAAAATATTAGGACTTTTGTCCTCAAAATACTACAACTGTTTTCACAAACTGTAAAAACAAGCACGTTTGCCTGAAATGCGAGCAGCCGTAATTATTGTAGTTCTGCAGCGAGGAGCATTTAACGATCCAACACGTTTTTATGATTTATTAATTTATAATTATAATAAAAAAGAGAAAGGTTTTTACGAACGCTGCTTCACCCTAAACTTGCTCGATTATCGCGTTCGGCGTCACGTTCGCGTTTCTTGAAGTTTGCTTCATTCAACACTTCTGAACTTCACTGTGTAAATTTGCAGTAATGAGATTTTAACGATGCAGCGTGAAGTTTTATCGCGAGGATTTAAACATGACGTCGATCGCTTGTGAGCGAACTGGCTGATGGGACTGTACACGTCACGTAAAGGCGATGTGACTGTAAACTTTACATACGTAGAGTTCTTACCTCTTACCAGGGCGAGCGAGACAGCGGGAGCAGTGTTGCTGTACGATGCTGTGTGTGTGTGTGTGTGTGTGTGAGAGAGAGTGTGTGTGAGAGAGAAAGTGTGTGTGTTGCTACTCAGAGCTCTATATCAGTGAACTGATAGCTGCCAAACACTGAATATAAGAACTCGAGAAAAAAAAAAATAAGCGTTTTTTTTTTATTTCACACACACACACTGCGAGTGAACATGGATATGAGCGAGTGTTTCAGGGCAGGTTAGTTGTGTTTCGTGCGGTCACTATCGCCGGACGTTTCTCTCTTTCTGTCTCGTCTCTCGTCTGACCTGCAGGGAAGAAAAAAACCAAAACAGGAACGTTAAGTGAAGCGTAAAGTGGTCATCAGCGTCGACATCATCTACAGCAGAATAATTTAAACACTCGAGGACTTGTTTCGTTTTCAGAAGCTTCGTCTTTAACTTCCTACTCCATATGTATATATATATGTCACGACACGAGTGTGCTCATTACGTACGCCTGAATCTCGGACATATTACGGTCGGCTTTAACGTGAGAAGAGAATCAGATGTTATCTTTAAGCGGTTTGCATCAGACATAAACAATAACTGATCTAAATCTTCATGATCTGGCCAGGATATGGGCTTCTGCACCACAAACATCCTTTTCTCAAAAAAAAAAAAAAAAGTTATACACCTGTTATAACACAATAAACTAGTACTAATACACGCTTACAAGACAGCAAACAAAACATCTCTAAGTGAATGCTACACACATTTATATGCAGTAAAGGAACAGAATAATCCCAGTGTTACACCACTATTATTATTAGACTAAACTATTTATTCCTATGAATAAAATGAACAATTACTAAAACAACTACTAATAACAGATAAAACTAAACATAAACTAAACAAAATCTAGCGCATTACTTAAAATAAATCATAGCATTTAAAAGTTCTTATATAACTCAAACATACCACCAGTTTATTAAATTGCTATTAGTTATTCCTGTAAATTATTAGGGGTCTCTGCTACATGACCAGGGCTGTGTCTCAAATCGCGGTCTAATCCCTACCTAGGTGCCCTAAATAGTGTATAAATTAGTTCCCTTATACTCTTCTCTAGTGCACTACGAGACAGATACAGCGCCATTAAGGATTCCGCCTGGAAGAATATCAGCATTTTCATAAATAAGAAAATATTTTTGAAACTTTTTAGCAGCTGAACTGTCAAAGACACTGATTTAGTTCTATATAATATTCATTACCCGCCACTCTGAGCAAATAACTTTACACTATGAACTGAACAAGTTGAGCGTGAATGAGGACACAGGAGCGGAATGTAGCACCACCCAAACCCCGAGCTGCATCACCCTGCGCCGGCCGCTTCTTAAACTTTACCCCGGGGATCCATTCGAGGCCTTGACAACTTAACACTATTGTCAACATTTTCAGTCATGTTTTTACTAGCGTTCAAGGGATTAGTGCAAGCCTGTAACTAGACCAAATATCTGCGTGAATAATTCTGTCAAAAAATGTGCTCTTCTTACCTTTTTTCTTCTGCAAGATGAACAAAATGGGAGCCTGATAGCTAGCAGGCAGGCAGGCAGGCAAGCGGCAGCAGGCTAGCCAGCCAGCTAATACCTTTACGTAAACTTATCTACGACTTTATTCCGTTTGCACGCGCGTGCATCGCAGTAACAGACAAATTCGACTTAAATATATATAATTTCTGCAGCTGTCTTCTACAAACACGATAACGAAGTGAATATTTACTTTTCCTTATTCTGCAACGCTCGCCGTTTTTCTCTCTCGTCTTGTTTGTGTTTTACAAAAAAAATGGCTGTTCATCCTGGATCACGTGACAAGTTTATCCAATCAGTGAGGACTTGCTCTGAACACTTAAGTTGCGTCACAAATGGCCGCTCACTACCTATAGCAACGCGCTACTTAGGGTGTTACGACTATAGCAACTACCGCTAAGTGTAGTGTACTTCATAGCCATTTGGACGCTATTTGGGATTCGGCCCTGTATAGTAGTAGTTGTAGCTGCTGTTGTGAGAACGCGTTAGCATCAGTGGTTAGCATGGCGTCCTGAAAATACACACCACTTGACTTTGTTTTAAAAAAAAAAAAAAAAAAAGCGCAACATTGCGGTTGTGAAATGTGTTTGTGTGTTTCTGGAATGTTGAAATACCTTGTAGTGTTTAATAAATATACGAACCTATGTCTTTTTTCTTCCCAAAATGTCTACATTTATTCCACACTCATGGCTAGTCAAGTTGTTTCTCATCACAGATTTCTCTGATTAATTAATTAAGTAAGTAAGTAAGTGAGTGAGTAATTAAGTCTAGTATTGTGTTGTATGGAATATAATTACTACAATCAGTGTCACAGGAAGCCTTATAGGGTTTAATTAACACATGCGACACACTGCTGAATCAAGCCAGGAGGTGAAGTGCTGAATTCACTCCTGAACTATTCAGAAACTCATTACCAACATCAGTGCAAAACAGTCTTTAACTCATCCAGTACTTAGTACTGACACTCAGTACTGGCTTCTCAAGACACTGTTTAATCAACTTACAGTGTTGAAGTAAAGCTAACAGCGCATCAACAGTGTGTTACTGAAATGATTACTCTTTAATAAAGTTTTTAAATTTACTGATAAACACCTAAAGCATTCAATTAAGTCTTAAAGTGTCCAAACCAACATATTAACTCATGAAGTTTTGAATTAAAGCTAACGAACAATGACAGATTAAAGTAATTAAATGAATTGTTAGCTTAAATAAACTCCAATCTCTGAACGTGTTACATTAACACCTGTTGATTTGATAACTAATACAGTGTTCATTTAGAGCAGTGTTTGAGGAAATGTAAGTTGTTTTTGTACAGTTTAAAGCACTCATGCACACAGGCTCGGGCGAGACGAGACCACTGCCTCCTGAATGATATACTTCTAGCTTTGTGTTCTTATTAGTTGAGTGGCAGCTCATATGAGGTTCATATGACGATTTCTCTCAGAGCTACAAATGGATTTGTCACCGTTTTAAATAACGGATCAGCTGATGAAAAAAGTACCATGTTCATTTTTTAAAACTTAAGGAGTTAAAACTAGTTAGCATCGGAGCCTTTCCAGATCCCTCAGTCAGGATGTCGGACATTTTCGGACATCGTTTGGGCCGAGCGAGGCCATCTGAACCGGGATCAGAGCGGTTTGAGCACAAATAAAATGTACACCAGAGTTCTCCAGAAGTAGTCAATCAGCCCGTGTATAGCTTCCAGTGTGTGAAAATCATCACACACGACATGTGGAATAAAGGAAACATCATGTACATTTAGCTTCACAGCTTCTTCACGTGTCAGCTGTAAATTACAAAGAAACATTAACAAAGAGCTTTTATTACAGGAGAAGTCATGGGACAGCCGCCTCAGTCTGATGAAAATGCATCTGAAATTTACTGCCATTATATTTCAGCTATTTACAGTAGGGGAAGAACACACACTGCTAACATCTGCCTCATCACTGAAGCTCACACACACGTCCATCACCATCACGCTTCGTTCAGAAAAACACATTCAATATCTTTCAAATAACGTAAATTAGCAAATAAGTGTACAAAAAAATAAACAAAGAAAGTAAAAGTGACGAGTAATGGGACAAGAAAAGTAAAAGGAAGCAATAGAGAACAAAACGAAAGCAGCAAAGAAAGAAAGAAAGAAAGAAAGAAAGAAAGGAAAAGGGATGAGTAAAGGGACAAGAAAAGTAAAAGGAAGCAACAGAGAACAAAACGAAAGCAGCAAAGAAAGAAAGAAAGAAAGAAAGAAAGGGAAAGAAAGTAAAAAAAACAATAGAATGAAAAAGAAGGATAAAGAGACAAAGTGGAAAGAAAAGGAGCGAAAGAAAGAAAGAATCATAAAAAACAATAACGATAAATCTCAGGAAATGTAACAAGAAAGAAAGAAAGAAAGAAAGAGGAAGGGGTGAAGGGGAAAAGAAGGTTAAAAAAAGAATGAAAAAGAGAGATAAAGAGACAAAGTGGAAAGAAAAGGAGTGAAAGAAAGAAAGAAAGGAAAAGGGATGAGTAAAGGGACAAGAAAAGTAAAAGGAAGTAATAGAGAACAAAACGAAAGCAGCAAAGACAGAAATTGGAAAGAAAAGGAGATAAAGAGAAAGAAAGAAAGACAAGGAGGAAGGGGTGAAGGGGTAAAGAAAGTAAAAAAAAATACAATTAAAAAGAATGATAAAGAGACAAAGTGGAAAGAAAGAAAGAAAGAAAGAAAGAAAGAAAAGAGAAAAAGAACAGTAATGATGAAAAAGAAGTGTTAAATGAGGTGAGACTGAGGAACACACACTGCCCTCTGGAGGACGAAGTCGGTATTACAACCAATTTTCATCATTAAAGGTAAAGTTGAGCGAAACTTTCACAGGAACCAGACACAGAGTTCAGTTCTTCTGACTGCAGTGCATCAGTGCAGAGGCTAATGTACATAACAAGTAATGGAAGTTTACAGCCACCAGTTTAGCACAGTGCACTAAATTATTCTCCTCAAACAGAGTGTTGATGTGGTTTCTGCCTCTGTGCAACACACAGCTATCTATAAACATGAACAAAAAGACGTCAGAGATAAAAACGTGTCTCCTGAAGCATCATGTAAGGACTCAGAGACGCCTGTGAATTTTATAACGTCTTTTAATGTTCTCCAGTTCATATACACAACATACAGTGTGTAATAGCCTTTATAGGAAATAGAAATATGAACGCCGTTTTCCCCCAAACCCGTTACTCTCATCCCGAGTCGCTGCGACTGAACAAAATGAAAAGCAACAGGTGCAAGTGTATATTTGGCGACCCAGCGTTAATATTAGAGCAGGTGCACTTAGTAAATATCTGTAATATATCTCTATCCCTCCCCCATCACACAGTTATACATACACACACACACACACACACACACACACACACACACACACGGCCACGGCAGACGAGAGGATCACCGTGAGATTTGGTGACAGTGTGCTTCACGAGTCTGTCCGCTGCCTCTCAGTCCCTCTGTACAAAAATATGGACAGTTTCAATTCTCTATTTCTGAAATATAACACGCAGAGAGGGTTCAATCTCCATAAACGTGTACCGTAACAGGTTCGAGTGAGCATCACAAGGCCACGGGGTCATGTGATCAAATCAACGGATGATGATCAAGAAACGTAATCCGTTATACGACATTTTAATCGTGGACGCTTCAAAATATCATCGTTACACCCCGGGGTTCAGTACAACATGCAGCGACATCGCCGTTCGTTCCAGATGAATAAATCCTCACATTATCATGTTACACTGTTAAACACCACACACACACACACCACACACACACACGCACAAACACACACGCACAAACACACACACGCGCGCACACCACACACACACACCACACACACACACACACGCACACACCACACGCACGCACGCACACACACGCACGCACACGCACGCACGCAGACATGCACGCACACACACATACACACACGCACGCACACACACACACACATGCACACACACACGCACGCACACATACACACACGTGCACACACACACACACACACAGAGGTGAAAAAGTAACGGGGGGAAGAAAGAAAGTTTTATTTTCAAAAAGGTTTTAATGTGTTGTTCAGGAGAGATGTGATGGAGAAAGTAAAGAGGAGCAAAGAGAAAGAGAGGAAGTGAAATAAAGAGTGAGAGAAGAAAGAAAGAAAGAAAGAAAGAAGGGAAGATGTGTAGGAAAGAAAGTGAGAGAATAAGCAGTAGACTTTAACTGGAGATGGTGATGTACCGTTATGACGTTATCATCGGCTTTTCTCTCAGCGGTGTAGAGAATTCTGTGCTGCTCTTTGCTGAAATCATGTGACCCTGTGTAATGACCTTGCTGAGGTCATGTGACCCTGTGTAATGACCTTGCTTAGGTCATGTGACCCAACACCATGACGTTTAGAAGATAGCTGTGCTTTTCAAGCTTCTAAATGAGACGGAGTTTACAACGCTCACTCCTCCTCCTACTGTTTACTGATGCACTGAGTTCTGATGATGTGTTAAAGCGTTCACGATAAAGTGTCGTGGCGCGTCAGTGAGGTCTAACTCCGAGGCTCAGGAAAAGCGTGGTTACGTTACGTGCTAAAGAAAGAAAGAAAAAGAAAAACGGTCAGTAATTCAAGAAACAAAAGAAAGTCAACTTGCACCTGTTCTCACAAAAGAGTCGCTCGGCCGTTCACCTTTAAAACCAAACAACGAAACAGAATATTTACAAAGACCGTGTCATCTCGTACAACTTCAAAAAATGTACAGTTTGTAGGTTTTGTTTATTTTTTTGTTTGTTTGTTTGTTTGTTTTTTGTTTCCCTCAAGATTTTTTATATCCATCCGTCCGCTGAGTGTTTTCTGGAAACGAGACAGGAACAGAAAGATGATGATGAGACGAGCGATGAAACGAGGACGCACCATCATGGTTTGAGTTTTAGTCATTCAACGAGTATTCTGTCCTCCACTTTGGATCCTTGTCGATGGATTCCTCGTCGTTCCGTGCCGCCTCTTTAGCACCCTGACTGCACGCGAGTGTAGAAATCGGAACCAGGGATGAGAGGAAAACACTGAACATGAGAGAAAAAGAGAAAGAACGGGATCTCATTCCTTATTGTGCAAGTTCAATGTAAATGTAGTGGAATATACAGTATAAAGAAAGACAGAGAAAGAGAGAGAGAGAGATGGAGGGATGCTGGAGGGTCGATAAGTCCTTTCTCGATGCTCAAAGTTCTGAGATTTCCGGCTTTTGATAAATGAACAAAAAGGGATCTATACATCCTTTTTTTTTTCTTATTATGATCGTAATCAGTTTTTTCATTTTCCTGATTTGCTCCTGATAAGTCTCTAGAGAAGGAAAATAATCTCCGAATGAAGTGCACAATATAGCGGAGACATTAAAAAAAAAAAAAAAAAAAAAAAAAAAGGAGAGCATGAAAGAAAAGGACGGCGATAATAAAACAAGACGAGGAAACTCGTGCGCGTGTCTGTTTTGTTTAAAAATAAATCATGCAAATTTTCCCCGAGAGCAAACAAGATATAAATTTTCATAATTCTATGTTTAGACTTTAATATAGATATTCTGCTTATAGTTTCATATCTCATCCCAGACCAGCAACAGTGCAAAAGCAAAAGAAAGAGGCAAAAAGAGAGAAAGAGAGAGAGAGAGAGAGAGAGAGAGAGAGAGAGAGAAGAAAATAAAAGCAAACAAGATTTTGGCACTTTTTCAGTGACTTCTTCTAAATTCCACGAATGCGATCCTCAGATGCGCTCCCGATCCGAGTCTGTCCTCTCGACTCGGAGTCTGATCGGATGGATATCACAGTACTTGGCACAGAAATGCTGGTAAAAACTAAATATTCAAATCTTTTTCTTTTTCTCATTCATGTCCTCACAAGTTTCTTGATAGTACATTTTACACAGAGGTTCTCTCGATTTATAAAAGTGTTCATTTTTAGGCAAAAAAAGCAGAGTTCTGCAGTAGGTGAAAGAGATGACAAAAAAAGACAGGATGGAGAGAAAACCGCAACGGAGCAAGCGCAGTTAAAAAGAACACAAAGCAGGAGATTGTAGAGAGGAGGTTGAGGGCAAGATGGCCAACTGAGTGGTTCTTCCTCGGTTCCTCATCTTAAAACTCTTTTCGTTTTTCCAAAAAAGGGAGAAAACGAGGACTGGAGGGGTTAAACGAGATAAAGAATGTGTTGTAGATGTCTATAAAGGTTTTCAGTCCTCCAAGTCATTAAATCGTCTAGTAGGAGGAAGTCAAGGCATCTGGACTGGTCAAGATCTCTGAAAAGGACACAAGTCCAGTGACTTTGACTCTCTACCACTAGGCTAGGTTCCCCGTTCCCCTCCTGAAGTTCTGGAGTCCAGTATGGTTTGGTTTACCTTTGAGCATGGATATCACCAAGCTGTGCCGGACTCCAGAACTCCAAGATTGGACCTGGACATTCCCGAACTGGACAAAATGTGTTACCTCTGCAGAGCACCAATTTTGGCGCAGGTAGTCCTTAGGTGTGTTAAGAGCTTGGCGAGGTACTATACGCGAGTGGTCGAGTGCTGATGGGGCAAAGCATTGTTGGTATGCACAGAGCTAGAGCTGGACCCAGGGGCAGGGCCTGGATTTGGGGTGTGGCCAGGAGCAGGGGGATATGTATTAAAGGCATGCATGGCGCTAATGGTGCTGGGCATCATGAGCGGCACGTCATCGGGCGCCCTCCTCAGTGCCAGCGTGTAATCCGGCGGGCATCGAAGTGGCTCCAGGTCCAACTCAGCCCTCTGTTGCTTCATCCTCAGTGACATGAGCTCCTCTTCCAGGTCGTTGCCCACAGCGAGGGCTGTCGTAGGAATCGGGGCACCAGCAGTGCCACGCTGGGGCGAGAGACGCCGATGGCGTCGCCTCTGTTGCAGCAGCATCATTTCATGGCGCTTGTCGCGTTTGTAGTAGAGCGCTGCAAACGCCAGGACATTCAGGAAGAGCAGAGATGCACCAACAGCCACTGTTACACTCAGCTCCGTCGAGTAATCACGTGCTGCCTCTGGGAACGGAGACAAGCGCGGGCGCTCCGAACTTTCCGGATCCAAACCTTCCGGATCTGTATCCGGTGGGTACGTTGAGGAAACTGAGGGTTGGCGTGTGCCGGGATGATTTGGATTCAGCACTGGATTTTTCCATCCAGGTCTGTGGGGGACACCGCCAGGTGGTGGTAAGCGGGTTGCGCCGGAAGGTCTGTTAATAAAAATAAGATTAGTGTATCATCTTTCTTTTATAATTTAATCACTGTTTTTATAAGGCCGTTGAAGTCCTACGTAAAGGAAAAAGCTTCCCGATCATCAGAATTCTATTGTTTAAAATTCTAGATACTGTCAATTAAAACTGTGTGTAACTGACCTGATGATCTCCTCGTGTAGCGTGTGCAAATGTGGCACCAGCTCGAGCCAGAAGGCCACCTTGTTGGCACGGTAGTTGTCTCGTACGCGTGGTTTCAGGCCAATGTGAAGGTACTGCTTGTCCTTAGAGCTGAATTTAGTCCACACGACCTCCTCGAAGCGGTTTGGCTTTGTGTGGATGAACTTGGTGTCCTGAGGAACAGGGATGTTTGGGTCTCTGAAAGAACCAGAAAAGAGAGAATGGAATAAACTGTTAGACAGGGGACAGACGGCATACGATGACATTTTACAATCAACATCCACAGATGATATTGGAAGGCTTGAGAAGTATCTATTGAGGTAAATTGAGCTATAATAGGGTGGAATATTCCCAGTCCAAATCTCTGATCAAATCTTGGTGTGTAATCTAGTCCCTATTTCAAGCCCTGATATGTAGCCAACCTTGCGTTTGGCTCTTGTTTCAGCCCCAGTACCTGCCTCAAGACTGTTATAGACCTAGTCTGTCTGTCCCAGTGTGTTTCATCCCCTGTTCCATATCTTGGCTCATGTTGCAGTTCATTTCCCAGTCTCTACCCAAAATCAGCTCTTGATCCAATGATCCTGTGTCAGCTTCAGATCAACTACCAGTCCCTGATCCTGTTTCTATTTTGTGTCTCAGGCACTCATGCCATCTCAGTCCCTGTCCCTAGCCCTGGTCCATCTCAGTCCCCACTCTGGACCTGGGTTCCATCAATCCTTAATCCTCCTGACCATGGTTGTGACAGCGCTCCCTGGTGCTCCTCAAGTCTGCACCACCCTGTAGTTTGGCGAGGGGCCATAATCTCACTGACCACTCCGCCTGATCCTTGCTTGTACTAGTTTCTAAAGTTGGGTTATTACCCTGTACTCTGCTGGTCCTGTATTTCTGGTGTTTCCT
Organism: Pangasius sanitwongsei; assembly: GCA_037576675.1. Classification (NCBI taxonomy): domain Eukaryota; kingdom Metazoa; phylum Chordata; class Actinopteri; order Siluriformes; family Pangasiidae; genus Pangasius; species Pangasius sanitwongsei. The sequence goes on from CM075019.1 coordinate 1,090,801, forward strand.
GGTTCCAATTTTTATGTAACTACAGTACTGGATTGGGTTTGCAACTGTGTGTCTATATTTAATATGAGATTGTGTTGGTATTTTGCCCACAACCTCGGTGAACCAAACAGCATAAAGAACTGACCCTGTTTTAGCAAAGTTGGTCCAGTAGGTCATGACGACAGCGCTAAGCATCACGTCATTTTTGGAGAAGTTGCAGGGAAAGAGGTCGGTAGCCCCGACCATGGGTACTCCAAAGACGTAGGGAATCTCATCTCCATGCGCAGCGTCCGCCCACTCCGGTCGCCCCTCCATCTGGCAGTGATGGTGGAAAGTGTAGAAGTAAACTGGCGACTGGAACTCTGCGTGCAGCTTGGCCGTGGCCACCGCCGGCGCCACCCACTGGTGATCTGTGAAGAGTGCAAGCAGAGTCTTCCTCCTCATATCGCCGTTATCGCGATCAGCCCAGTCAGTGTACATGAACTTTATGGTCTCGCGAAGGATATCTTTACCAAGGGAGGGATGGAAAGACAGAGGAAGAGAGAAGAGGAAATGCAGAGATAAAAAAAATAAGAAAATGAGATGTGACAATGTAAAAGAATGTATTTTACATTTATATACATACTTTTATATATATATATTATATATATATATACATACATACATACATATATATACATATATATTATTCATTATTAATATATATGTTTATGTGTTGGTAAGCATCACACACCACTTGGGTATCCGTAAAGGTTGTCCACAAAGTTGGATATGGTGTAGTCAAACGTGGCGGCTGAAATTCCATCCTCTCCTTCACTATCATCCACAAACTTCAGTCCTTCTCCTTGATTCACCCCCAACAAGATGTCATAGTTTAGGAACTCTCCCTGTACATGGCAGAGAAATATTTATTTCACAAAACCAATCCAAACATACTATTTTAGGGCATTTCATCAGGTATCATTCAGTTATTTTATCAGTAAGCAGTTTGCAATTTTATTAATCATTTATACTGAATTTTACTGCAAAAAAACGTAGCATATGTCAGTGTACGAGATGGCTATTTTTTTCCAGAACTATGACCAAGCAACAGTAAGAAAACAGTGAGGCAGATAATAATTAGTGGCAAAGACACTTTACTGTCGCCTTCCTCTTTTTCAGTTGGATCACAAGACAGAGGAATTCACAGGTCAAAGTTCACCTGGATAAAGTTGACACAAAGTGAAAACTACTGCAAATGTGAATCGTTCACATCCTTTCCCCTGGGCTGAACTGGCTTTTCTGCCAGGTGAATTTTATTTGTGTTTGGTCTGACTGCTGCTTTAGTTGAAAAACAGAAACTTGTAGTTTCCATGTGTCTCCTTTATCGCTGTAGCAACGTGTCAACAATTGGAAATACTATGGTCAAACTGTACACGCTGGCATCTCGGCTGACGTCATCAAGAATTGTAAAGAAATGATATGAATGATCTTTGAATGATGATGTTAAATCTGTAAAGCTAGTGGCGAGACCTGCTGCATGAGGATCTCAGGGTCGTCAGGAACCACGTCTCCGTCTACCACGGGCCCGAAGGCGATGTGATAGCGCGCAGGCTGAATGTCCTGATCCACCAGCTCTCGGAAGCTCTTCCTCCTCAGACAGCTGACCATGTCGGCCGCGTCCCCGGAGCTGCAGCCCACCTTCTTGGCCAGGATCTTGGTGTACATGAGCGGGCGGTAGTTCACAGACCAGCTGGAGATGGCAGAGCCACTCTGGGCTATTGCTCTCTGGAACAGACCTGAGACCAGAACCGTTAAAAATAAAAACATAGTACACTCTTCAAGGGTTCTTTAACTGTTTATTGGATAATTAAGACTTCCTAGCTTCCCAAAAAGCGTGCTACTTGTTGGTTGTAGGATCTCTTCCTCTTGTATTTTTTGCTAACGTATAAAATAAAACATTCTCATTCAACTTCCTGATTAACTAAAAGTTTGTTTTCATAAAAAAAGGCTCTACAGAGAAATGTCTATTTCATATGAGTAAAATAAAGCACTTTTGTTTTGCATGTTTACATTAATGAACAAGCTATTTGGGTTGTTTCTATCTAGAAATGCAAAACAGAGGGGCGGAGCCAATGCAAATTGATTAATTTATCACCAGACATTGTGTGTGTAAATCAGAGGCAATGGTGACGCAACATAAGGAAGAAACCTTGGGAGGAACCAGACTCGAAAGGGAACCCATCCTCATCTGGGTGACAGCAGACAGTGCGATTATAAATCATTACTCTTCTATAACTGTATACTATACAGTAACGACACAATCCAAGCAAGTAAGAAAGAAAAACCCCAGAATTTTACCACAGAAACCGTATGTCGACAGAGAAAACATAATATTTTCAGCTGTGCACCAATTATCAGTAAGAAAACAGTGAGGTGAAAGATATAATAATTAGCAGCTCCTCCATTTTCTTTACTGAACAAACAGACCACAGCCCCGCCTTCTCATTGTCTTCTTTGGCTCACAAGGCCGAGAAGTTCACAAGTCAAAGGTCATGTAAATAAATTCCACAAAAAGTGAATAAAATTGCATCTTTTTACGTTCTGCATTCTTTTCCCATTCAGTGACTCTGCTTTGCCACTGGGTGGATCGCATTTCTCCTGACCACTGCTTTATCTGAACCTTTAGAAAAGTGTAATGGCTCCTGTATCGCCATAGCAACAGGTCAAAAATATGCAACGGTACAGCTAAACCATAAATGTTGGCACCAATGGTACATAATTTATAAAATTATAATTTACTCGTTTATTCCCACAGTTAATTTCAGGTGCTAATTTAATCTATTTGCCTTGACTTTAAGTAAAAACGCCCTGATTTACATACTCATTTACATATTCACTGACATACTCATTTACATATTCATTTACATATTCACTGACATGTTCATTTACATATTCATTTACATATTCACTGACATATTCATTTATATATTCATGAAGGCAAACGTGCAAAAGGAACGTGTTATCTCACTCAGGTGGAAGACAATCCTTTTGAATCACAGATTCCGTTAATAAATCCGTTTTCATATTTCCTTTTGTGGATTCTATCAAGATTTCAGTTTTTTTTTTTTAAATTTTAAAACAAAAACCTTTACTCTTTATTCACTGGTTATTGTACAGTCATTACACTGTTATTACACTGTAATGAGCATCATGAGAGCACTCATGACTGACTAATATCACATCAAGATACACGATGAGGCTGTGTGTCAGTGTGACTGATTTACAACACGTGTGTGTGTGTGTGTGTGTGTGAGAGAGAGAGTTGGAGATGCACAAAACTCAAATTTTAACTGTACTGTATGAATGGATTAGAAATAATGACCCACATATATGAACTACAGCATCAGATACACACACACACACACACACATGGCCTCAGGGTTAAATCTGTGTATGGATAATAATATATGCATCACACATGATGACCCAGATACCACAGACTTCACGGTCGAAAATGAAATATACATTACGTTCCTCCTTTACAGGAATGTGACGTCGCCATATTTTTGAAATCCTAATCTGTTTGAATAATTAATCTTATTAATTAAATCATTAATTAAAAAGAGGGACGATGTGCATTCCTGTACTGCTATGTGTCAAATATGGGAAAAATATATATGATCTTATAGTTGGTTTGTTGTAATGATGTAATAAATGCAGTTACCACCAGGGAGCGCTCTAATAAACCACACTGCACACACGTACATGTATATGCGTATACTGTATATATACACACACACACACACACACAAATAATATAATATAAGAATATAAATGATATGTACATTATAATATAAAGAAGGAGATAATAAAGGTGTGTGTGGTGTTATTCTTTATCTCAAGTGCAGTCGTGTTCTCACATTTGCATCTGAAGATTCTGCTATTAATTATTAATTTCATTCTCATACATTAATCTCACTCTCTCTCTCTCACACACACACACACACACACACACACACACACGGCGCCGTGTCCCCCCACACACCCACCCTCTTCAGTTCCTGTCCCTATGAAATCAATTAAGAGTCAGTTCAGATGCAGCTGAATGCATCATTTTCTCTCTCTTGCTCTCTCTACACTACACACACACAAAAACACACACACACACACACACACACACACAAACACACACACAAACACACACACACATCCATATTTACATGCTCCTTGTTATGGATCTGTCTCGCACCAGTCCGTATTTATCACACGCTTTCTTGTTATAAAACCCACATCAGAACTCTGTGAGATCTCGGTGTACATCTCCATCACACACACACACACACACACTCACACACACACACACACACAGCTGTAAATCAGTCACACTGATACACAGCCTCATTGTGTGTCTATGACTGAATGGAACACAAACACACTCACGTTCCAGTGCTGTGATAAACAGTTGATTATTTTCCTATGACAGCATGATGTGTGTTGTTCCTCTTAAACAACAGCAGCTTGCCAACAATTACAATTTTTATTTTATTAAAACAACACATCATACTTTTTGTCAGTTTACCTCTGACTGTTACAAATCGCTGACACTGGAGACTCCTTCCATAAATGCAAAATAAACATCTCCTTTCAGAAAACTTCACCATATCAACGACTTTTTAAACTGTTTACGTGGACCGTCTGCCGTACACGTCCCTGTGAATGAGCTGTTGCTATAGAAACGATAACCTATTAGAACGAGCACGTTAATATAAACCTGTGATTTGGAGCTGCACTAATGTCAGAGCTGCTGTTATAGAAAACTAATCAACACTTTCTGTCCAATCACGATCCAGAATTCAACAGCGCTGTAGGATCAGGTGCCTTAATCATGTAATTATATGATGATGATGATGAAGAAGAGAAACACCTTCAGAGTGATGGGACAGGATGAGCAGGTTGACGCAGGACGCTCCAGCGCCCGAGCCGAAGATGGTGATCCTCTCGTGGTCGCCTCCAAAATGGCCGATGTTTTCGTTGAGCCAGCGCAGAGCCTGGATTTGATCTAGCAGGCCGTAGTTCCCTTTAGCTGCCTGATCGCCGGTGCTCAGGAAACCTGCACACGAGCAAAGAAACGTTTATAATTCATTATAAATGCACTTATAAGGCTTTATACTTACTTTCTAAAGATGCCTCATAAAGCTATAGTAAAGCATTATAATACATACTTTATGTAACGTTACCTAACGACAGTGCTCATCTTATTACAAGTAGGCTGCATTATTACAATTCAGGAAAATATTGTTACTATATTAAATCATATAAAATATAATATATAGCATATTAACCATTTTTTGTCATAGACAGATTTAGAAAACTGTTTTTAGCAAATAAAAAAATAAAGGAGCAAAAATAGAAACCAGAATATGATCTTTAACATCAGATTTCTTTTCTGGATTAAATAATAAATTTAACGTCATGATTCCTTAAACAGAAAAAAGGCACAAAGGAGCCAAAAAGGGCATAAAGTCAAACTTCTGTTTGGAACCGTTGTTAATTTTATTTTTATTGTTCCTCCTGCTTTCAGCCAATCAGAGCGCACTGTACTGGGCTTGTGCTAGTGACGAATGATGAAAATGCAACGCTAATACAAAAATCACATTAGCGTTTAATAACCGATGGAATAATAACAGCTCTCGGTAGTGGACGAGTGTGAATACAAGGCTGCAAATGGAATGAAAAGCGTAGCTCTTACGATAACGTCTTAAAATATTAAAGCGAATTAAATTAGAGCAACAGTGTCACAGTGAATGTCTGAGTCAATGCTACATAAATTAGAAGAGGGGGAACATTTTGAATAAAAAATGGGCGCTACAGGAAAGACAGGCTTTTCAGTGAGGATGAAAAGGGAAAAAGAAGGAAAGGGGAATGGAGGAAGAAGGCGAGGAGGATAATAAAACAACACAAAAATAGACTTAAAAGCGTAAAAGCGTCCTGCATGCCTTAATATATGAGACTGTGTGTGTGTGTGTGTGTTGGAAAGATAGAAAGGGAAAAGACAGGAAATGTGAGTACTATAATCCTGTTGCTACTGAAGCACTTTTTCGCCTTCAATATTGACACATAAACACAAAAAAACACTCGACAGGTATACATTGTTAAAAATGCAGTAAGGCGTTCCTCAAGGTTCTGCTTCAGGCTCGTTGTTGTTTTCCCTTTATATGGAGCACCTCGGACTTTTAATTCACAAAGAAACCATAATGATGGCTTTCACTTCTACCCTGATGACCATATTTATCAATTCGGCTCTTTTTAGCTGAAATGCTACGCTACATAGACGACTGTATACAACAAAGGATTCTCAAACTTTCTGGGCAAATAGACACAAAGCATTTTCTGTGTCACCCAGATTTAGTGTTTTGGTTCCTCTTCATTATTTACCACTTGCAAATCCACATTCGGTAAAAGTTTCGGTGTATATTTTCGTGTTCATTTTCTTGACTCCCGTTGTTCCACTGAGTCACTCCATGCTGTTCAGGAACTAGCGGAGGCAGACGGATGGAAACATTTGACCAATTTTATTGCTCCAGCTCCAACGCTAGTACACCGAGCTGGGTATAGCGAAAAACACTAAAATAGTACGTACGATGTTAATTTAAATCTGGCTTGTTTGAACGCGACACAAAATAGTAGAAGACAAAATGCGTCTTTATAGTTAGAGTGGCATCTGTAATATTAAATCTTAAAATAATGGAATAATTCATAAAAAAAAAAAGACGTCTAGTAAGGGTCAAAGGTTGAGTTTCTACACTTAAGAACCATGATGTCACCACAGATACAGGTTTATAGTTTAAGTAACATCTCTAAAACGTTAAGAAACATAGAAAATAAGGCATATGCTAACCCTAATGATGAATAACTTGTTGCTAGACGGTTGTTCTGCATCAAACTTCAGAAAGAGTCATTAGCGCAGTCTTATACAAGCTACTCTGGCTGCCTGTTAAGTGCCTTATTAACTACAAAGTCCTGCTTATGATATTTAAATCTCTGAATGGTGTATCTTTCTGATCTCCTGAAGCAGTATAACCCACCAAAGCAGGAGGATCAGTCGCAGGTCAGTCAGTTCCAGAGAACATTAAGAACGCTTTATCGTCCTACAGCTGTTTTTAAATGTATATTCAACACATACTTGTTTAATTTAAGTTCTTAGTTATTCTATATAGCTATATGTGTACGTACAGTATATCTACATGTATATCTGACTCTGCATAATGAAGTCGACCTGCTGCTCATTAATTTCACCTGGTTTCCATCGGGGCGGGGCGGGGCAGGGTGGGGTGATGTGGGGGGAGAATATTCTGTATAATACGGTAATAATCTCTATTAGAAAACAAACTGGTGTGTTTTGGACGTCTCTGGTTTTGGAGGACACGTCTGACTGTGGTCGGTTGCCAGGCAACAGCAGCAAAACAGCACCAGAGAAGGTTAATGTGATGGCAGACGGATCGGTTTTGTTTTTTTTTGTTTGTTTTTTTTTTTGTCTGTGTGTGTCTATGTGTGTGTCTCTTACAGTAGTTCTGTTTAATCTATCCACCACATCACCAACACAATCAAAGTGCACTAATATAAACCACATTCATATGATCAGTTATTCAAAATAGTACATCCGTACGTCTGTCCATCCATCCATCCATCCATCCATCCATCAATCCTTCATAGGTATCAGTTTTAAAACTAACCATATGTATCACAAGGACCTGTTTATTTAATTTATCCTTCTATCTAGTCTTCATTTATCGACCATCCATCCATTCATCACAGAGAAATGTTTATTTAAATTATCCTTCCATCCATCTATCCATCCATCCATCCATCACAGGGAACTGTTTATTTAAATTATCCTTCCATCCATCCATCCACCAACTTAGTCATCCATTTGTCACTTATATGGACTTGTTTAATTAAACTATCTATCCATCCATTCATCATTCTTTCAACAATCCATTTATCTATCCATTGGCCTATATTTCATTCCAAACATCCATCCATCCATCCATCCATTCAACAATCCAACTATCCATTCTTTACTTGATCCATGCATCATTCATCCATCATTCATAGGGACCAGTTTTTAAACTATCCATTCATCCACCTAGTCATCAAACCTAGACATCCATCCTTCAGCCAACTCTTCATCCATCCATCCATCCATCCATCCATCCAATCATTCAATAATCCATTCATTTATCCATACATCTATCTATTATTAATTCATACTGACCTGTTTATTTAAATTATCCATCCATCCATTATTTAGCAGGTTCTGTTCCTTTATCTGTCTGTATCTACACCTCCGATCTGCAGAGTTGGAGCTCTTGCTAACTTTAGCGCTGAGCGAAGTATTCCAAAACCAAACTCATAAATATTCACCAACTAACCACCAAGACACCGTCTTGCAGCCTGCATCCTTTGTTTTCACTTAAATGAGAGTAAAGATGAAAAGAATGGGAGAAAAAGGAAAATAGAGAGAAAAAATAGTAATATCCTTAACATTATTCTATAACAGTGCTATAGATAATGATGTCTCTAAGACATCTGGTGCAGATTCTGTAAGATATCAACAAACCACGATACTGAGACTGACATCATACTGTGAATTCATCCTGACAGAATTATATACAAACATATTCGACTGATTTTATTTGCAGTTCTTTTTGCGAGAGCATGAGGACCATTTGGGATTCAGCTCCCTACTACCTTTTTATGCACTATATAGGGCACAAAATAATGGCTTCTGCACCGTGCGATCCATTTAGGACACAAGCTGACTTATTTGGGATTCATACACCTAATTCCTCTATAACTGCACTACACAGTATATAATAATGCCTCCTATATGCTGCAAATTCTTTTCACAATGACTTCTACAGCCTATGTAGTGAACTATATGACTAACATGGGTCCATTTGGGACAAAGTCTGACTTTAATTTTCTACATTTAGCTACCTACTCTCTATGCAATGGCTTCGCAGCCTACACAGGGCACTATATGACCAATACGGGTCCGTTTGGGATGCAGCCTGTATCTTATTTGGTATTAAGTTTCCTAATCCCTATAAAATGGCATCTACATGGCAGCCTACCTAGTGCACTATATAACCAATGCAGATTAGTTTGGAACACAGCCTGTGCCTCATTTAACATTCAGGTACCTACTCCCAATAAAATGGTTTCTACACTCTACATAATGAACTACAGGACTCATATGGATCTGTCTGGAATGCAGCCTATAATTCATTCAGCAATAAGCTTCCTACACCCTGTAAAATGGCTTCTACAGACTGTGTATGGCACTATATGACCAATATGGATCCACTTGGGATGCAGCCTTGTGTCTCATTTGGCATTCAGTTACCTACTCCCTATAAAATGGCTTGTACACCCTACATAGTGCACTATATGAGCAGTACAGATCCATTTGGGAAGCAGCCTGACCCTCATTCAGCATTTTAGCAATCTAATCCCTATGAAATGGCTTTGACAGCCTACCGAGTGCACTATATAACCAATACAAATTAGTTTGGAACACAGCCTGTGTCTCAATTGGCATTCAGGTGCCTAATCCCTATTAAATGCTTTTTACACTCTACATAGTGCACTATATAACCAATATGTATCCATTTGGGATGCAGCCTGATTCTCATTTGGCATTCAGTTACCTAAAGCCTACGCAGTGGTTTCTAAAGCCTGTCTAGTGCAATATATGACCAATATGAATCCATTTGGGATGAGGTCTGACTCTCCTTTGGCAGTGAGCTACCTACTCCCTAGACAATGGCTTCTACAGCCTACGTAGGGCACTACATGACCAGTACAGATTCATGTGGGACGCAGGCTGTGTCTCATTTGGCATTCAGATATCTAATCCCTGTGAAATGTTTTTTTTACACTCTACATAGTGCACTGTATGACCAATATGGATGAATTTGGGATGCAGCCTGACTCCCATTTGGCTTTCGGCTGCCAAAAGCCTACACAGTGGCTTCTATAGAGTGTCTAGTTCACTATATGACAAATACAGATCCATTTGGGACAAAGCCTGTGCCTCATTTGGCATTCAGCTTCCTCCTCCCTAGATCATGCCTTCTACAGCATACGAAGTGGACTATATGACCAATACAGATCCATTTGGGATGCAGCCAGAGTGTAATTTGGCATTCTTCCACCTATTCCCATCACAATGGCTTCTACAGCCTACCTAGTGCACTATATGAACAATAAATGTCTGTTTAGGATGCAGCCTGTGTCTCCATCCTTCATTTACTGCTTTGGAGATGGATTTAAGGCCTAAACATAACCAGTCAAACACCTCAAACTTAGATTGGTACGTTCTAAATTAGACTTCATAATCACACGTCTGGAGGCGACATCACAAGCGAGGAACACAAACGCCTCAAAGCGAACACGCTCGAGAAGATAGGCGCAGGAACACAGAATCCTAATTTGGGGATGTGGAGCTCGCTGGTAGCATCCGGAGGAGAAAAAAATATAAAGCAGCAGAAAGGTCTCGTGTGGAATTAGGAAGCTAATTAGGGTAATCTGTTTCTGCAAATAGAGCACATCTGATAAAGGGATGGAGAATAAGATAGAAAGAAGGATGAAGTGTAAAAGACAGATGGGAGAGAGGTACAAGGAGAGAAGATGGAGATGGTGGGATAGTCAGGAGGAAAAAGAGAGTGACTTCTTCCGTATGTGAGAATGAAAATAATATTATATAATGAAAATAATACTACATTAGCAAACTGTAAATTAAAAAAGGATTCGTTGAGCATCGTTAAGTAGAGGTGATTCTGATTGGCTCACGTCCAAACTCCTCCCACAAAATCTACACCTGTGGAAGGGGAAGGGAAGAAAAGGGGCAGGAGAAGTGGTGGAATGGAAAAAAGAGTGAAAGAATGTAGATGAAAAGACAGAGAGAGAAAGAAAATGGAGAATCAGTGAACATGGAAGTAGGTGGAGGTCATGGGGATGGAGTGAGGGGAAGAAAGAGAGAGAGCATGAGACATAAAGGAGGAACAGTGAGCAAGATAGAGAGAGAGAGAAGTGTAGAAGCAGATTGGAATGGAGAGATAGAAATGGAGGGAATAAAACAGAGGGATTAGAAGGATAGAGATTGAACTGGTGAAAGGGAGATCCCCTCTCTCTCTCTCTCTCTCTCTCGAGTTCATTAATTAGTTAATGAGTAAATTACTCTGAACAGATGGCTGTGCTCACAAATCAACAAGTCTTTGGGGCTGTGAGGATGGAGTGATGGAGCAATGGAGGGAGGGTAGGAAAGTAGGAAAAAAGGAAAATCGCTAAAAAGAGAGAAACGGAGACAAGGCTGACGTAATTACTGATAACTGGCATGCAGAATGCATCTGAAGAAACGCCGAGAAATATCATTACACCTTTGCCCTCATTAAAAATACCGGGATCTATTAATACGCATGAATATGCAAATTAGAAATATCCTCCTGCTATCCCAAACAGCACTAATATCATTAATGCTAGCTAACCTAGCTAGTCGATTTGCTAACTGATAGCAAACTAGCTGATATTTTTTTCACCCATGTCAATTTACACCGTCACTTTCGTACTGAAACGGTTTCGTATAGTCTATCACATCAACAAAATTAGCCAAGGTAGCTCGCTGGCTCAATAGTTTAACACAGAGACTGTGTAGCTATTAGTCTCAGTACACAACTTCATCCTCTAATCTCAGACATGATTGGTGGAGATTATTTAGTGACATCACAAAGTGAGCCCATGTGTAGCCCCGCCCCCAAATCAGCTTTATATAGAAGTACTGAAAAAGTCTCTGTTTTGCAAAATTATTCCTCACTTCCTCTGCAAACATCGCTACTGGCCAATCACAGCAGAGGTAAGAGACAGACTCCACCCCCTCACTATCATCAACTCAAACCCCGCCCCCTTTCCCGCCCTATCAGAAGCCAGTATAACCCGAGTTTAATGCAACATGGCTTCATCATAAACACACAGGAAAAGATGGGATAACAATGTGAACAGGCCAGGATTCACAAACAATACACCTGTGTGTGTGTGTGTGTGTGTGTGTGTGTGTGTGTGTGTGTGTGTGTGGTCATTCCAAATCATGATTATCTCTTTGAATGAATTTTCAGCTTCACTGCAGAACGTAAAATATACTATGGTTTATTTTTCACCCATGTCTCCCCCACCGTTTTTCTCTCTCTCTCTCTCTCTCTCTCTCACTTTGTTTGTCAGTTGGTTTGTTGGTTGTCGTGGCAGTATGCAGAGTCTCGGGACAGGTGATGATGGCGTGGCTGGTGATGATGTCACACTTACCCAGAACCCCCAGTCTGTAGTTCATGGTGACGACGATGACATTGCCATAGGCGGCGAGGACACTCGCGTCGAACATGCTTCCTGCTCCCTCCATATACGAACCACCGTGGATGAACAACATGACCGGCTTCTTCCGCCGATCTCGGATATCTGTGAACACACACACACACACACACACACACACACACACCACCCCAAAGTTGATGATTTTTCTATAATAGCAAGGCCCCAGGTGCAGCAATATGCTAATGATTACGCTTTTTTTAATTTATTAAAGAACGACATGTCATAAAAAGTTACAGCTTTACAAATGTTACATTTACCAAAAACTTCACCGTGTCAACGATTACACATTTTTCAATCAGTTTATGTGGAGCGTCCGCCATACAAGCCGCTGTGAATGAGCTGTTGCTATAGAAACGATAACGTATTAGAACGAGTACATTAATATAAACCTGCGATTTGCGCTACTGTCAGAGCTGCTTGTTACAGAGAATTAATCAACACCTTCTGACCAATCAGAATTCAGGATGCAACAAGGTTGCACTTATAACAGAGTAAAATGGAAAGACACTGGATGATCCAGTCCACTTAGCTGAAACTTACTGTATAGCGTCATGTTTTTTTTTTTTTTTTTTTTATTTGCTAAAATACCTTTCCTGTTTCAGACCCTGTGTTTTTTTCACACTCGTTTTAGACTTAGAAAAAAATGTGACTGGAAAATGATGACACCAAAATGTGGGGTGGAAAAATAAGACGGCAATATCTGAGAAGACGCACAGCCAGGGGTTTTATTTAGGGCTCCGCAGACAGTAATTTTCTGGTTGTTTACAATTTTCTTCATAAGTAAGTGGACATCTTGACACATCAGGGTGATGTGTGTGTCTGTGCGTGTGTGCGTGTGCGTGTGTGTGTGTGTGCGCCTCGGTGACTTTTCTCACTCAATTATAGTGATTTGCTTACAGGAATGTCCCTTTTTTTTCCTCACAGCACATTTTGTGATTTATTTACCGCCTCTTTTTCAGAGCTTGATTTAGAGCACACAGAGTGACTTCAGATGGAACTGTGCAGCCCAAACAAGCCTCTAATGGAACGATAACTTCTGCAAAACTCGTGTGTGTGTGTGTGTGTGTGTGTGGTCATTATGTTGGCTTGACAAAGCCAACATTCTGTTCTGCTGTTTAAGCTTATTATTAGTGGTGCTTGTTATGCAATGCTATTCACTATTATCATCACTATTATAATTATAATTCTTCTTCTTCTGTTTCTTATTATAGTTTCCAGACACTTTTTCAGCACGTAAACAGTCTCTCAGGCTCTTTTTGCCCAATGTGCAGCCCCACTGGGACACGTGTGCTATTACTTTTCTCAGCGTTCACACTTGTACTTTTCGTGCATGAATAGGGAATAAAACATGGGTGTCACAGCTCGGATGTCGTTCGGCTGACATGCTCGTATCACATATCCTCTCATCTGTCTTAGGGAGTAGACCTGGCATATACACATCGCGTCTCAGAATTTTCACCTGGAAAATGGTGTTATTCCAGCCCCATAGACAATAATGGGAAATTTTGCCCCCCCCACTAACTCCCCTAACTGTGTGTCAGTGACACAGACGTGAATGATGTGTGCAAGTGTTCGGCTTGGTCCAGAGAACCATTTGGGAACTGATCCCACGTGCCAGTCACGTGGAATTTCCCGTCAGGATTCGCAATACACACTAATGTAAAATGACACTAGAGGACCAAACAGGCAAACCGAGACTCTGTTTAGATTTACTATCTCTACAGGAAATCTGCGACACGTCACAGACACGGATCATACCTCAAATCAATCAGAATGCTCGGGAGGTGTGTGCGATTACTTTTCTCGCCATTCCCAAGTACGTGTCTTGATATTCCCGATCAAATTTTCCCCCATACACACTCACTGAGAAATCAGTAGCAGGACTCAGCAGGCCATAAACTGAGTGTAATCACCAAACTACTGCAGCAATGTCATACATCAAAACCCATTTCCCATTACGGAAGCTCGAAGTGGCCAAAATTCCCACTGATGTCCATTGAACTCCTAAACCTTTCAAGCTACATTCACCAAATTCAGCACAGTCCTTCAGGCTGTTCTGCACGTGGGATCAATTCTTAAATTCTTGGGATTTCCTTATTCTCTGGACCAAGCTGTAATTTTTTTAACTGATCGGACTTACGGATTTCCCGTAGTGGATGATCAAAAATCCCCAAAAATCCCATAGACTTACATTGAGGGAATGTTCAGAGCCTGGCTCGGAATGTTCAAGATTTCAAACTTCGACTGTCAAAACTCACACAGTCCTGAAACCCCTCCTCTCTCTCTCTCTCTCTCTCTCTGTCACTGTACCTGTAACAGAGACTCTCACCTCATCTATCTCTCTATCAATGCCACACACTCTCTCCATCCATCTCTCTATCAATCTACCAGCAGCGCACACACTCACTCTCTCTCTCTCTCCATATTTGTTTCTATCGATCTACCTGTATCACTCTCTCACTCCTTCTGTCTTTCTACTAATAACACTCTTTCTCCATCTATCTACTTGTGACACTCTCTCACTCTATCTGACTTTCTACTCGTATCACTCTATTTGTCATCTATCTTTCTACCAGTAACTGTCTGTCTGCCTGTCCTTCTACCTGTCTTTCACCCTTGAAGTAGAAATAGAAGACCTAGATGTATTCCTTTAGACTGCTCTGGGATCAGCTGGTCTGTCTTTCTCACATGAGCTCTTACAGAAGAATCATAGCTCACAGGTACTCAGGCAGTAATGTCTGACGACGTCATCTTTGCTCCATTGGTGATGTCTGGCTCGTTTATCCTCACTCTATTGATAATGTCTGTCTCTGTTATCCTCGCTCCATTGGTGATGTCTGGCTCGTTTATCTTCATGCTGTTAGTAATGGCTGTCTCTTTTATCTTCACTCTATTAGTAATGTCTGTCTCTTTTATCCTCAATGGATAATGTCTGTCTCTTTTATCTTCACTCTATTGATAATGTCTGTCTCTTTTATCTTCACTCTATTGATAATGTCTGTTTCTTTTATCCTCACTCTATTAGTAATGCCTGTCTCTATCATCCTCATGGCATTGCTAATGTCTGTCGCTTTCTTTTTTATCGTCACTCTGTTGATGATGTCTGTCTCTTAGATGCTCACTCTATCGGTACTCTTTTGGAGGTGGTCCCTTTTATCCTCACTCTATTGGTAATGTCTGTCTCTTCTATTATCACTCTATAGGTGATATCTGTCTCTTTAATTCCCTTTTCTTCCTGAAACATTGGTTTACTCCCACTTTTGGCATTTCTCCCTCTGTGTTGCATTGGTACAGACCACCCCCCCCTGCAGAGAGTGCGTGTGTGTGTTTGTGTGTGTGTGTGTGTGTGTGTGCGTGTCAGAGCCGGCCGGTTAGCCAATGCGTCTGCTCTGTGCAGGATCTGTGGATAATTCATACGAACAGCAGACCAACTGGAAACAAAACTAACAGCCACGGCATCTGTTTATCCAGACGAGAGAAAGAGAGAGAGAGAGAGAGAGAGCGTGACAAAACGAGGGTCAGACAGGAAGAGAGAGAAACATAAAGAGAGATACAGAGAGGCAGAATGTGAGAGAGCAAGAAAGAGACAGATGGAGGGGAGACAGAAGGACTACGAAAGACAGACATGAGAGACAGGAGGAGAGACGGGAAGAGAGCTAGAGAGAGTGAGACAGAAAGCGAGAGGCAGAGAGAGAGAGAGAGAGAGAGAGAGAAGCAGGAAGGGGAAGAGAGTTAGACAGGTAAAAGAGATGGGAAAAGAGTGAAAGAGAAACAGACATGAATAGAGGGAGACAGAAAGAGGGAAAAAAAGGAGAGATAGATGAAAAGAGAGACAGAAAACGAGAGGGAGACAGGAAACGGCATTGAAACGAAGAAAAGTTACAAACCAAGGTCTTTTCATGGACACACACACGCTCACGCACACACACACACACACACACACACACACGCACACGCACGCAGCTGTGATTGCCCGGTCGCTATGGAAACTGCCTCTCTGCCTAATAGAGGCTCCCTTCCACAGCACTGACTCACTCAGGCCTGTTACCACGGAAACAAATTCTACGCACGTCTCTGCACGCCCGCATCAACACCTGAACACACACACACACTCACACACACACAAACACACACTTATTCACATACAGGTTCGAAACCTCTCTCTCTCTCTCTCTCTCTCATATTCTGTCTATCTCTCTGTTCAATTGGCTGCTGATTTCCCTGAGGAATTGTAAACATGTTCAATTATCCTGGTATTAGCATCGCGTGTCCCTTCCAACACACACACACACACACCTTGAATATCATGGCTCTTAATGTGTGTGGAATGTTCTCATGATCAGTTATGTTGGCCATTTCAACCCCATCTGCGTACAAATGCTAACAACACTAACAGTGCTAAAAACGCTAACAATGCTAACAACGCTACCAACATTTACGAGTTTATGAACACTAAAATCACGAACTCTGTCCAAATCTTCACATCTCAAGCATCAGCCATTTGCACATCCTGATTCTGAAGGGTGAAAGAAGCTAATTACTAAACTAGCTACTAGTTTATAGAGTGACAGCAACTAACTACCAAGCTAGCTAGCTGTTTAGTGACGTAGCTGTTTTATTTACGTTTCGCTAATCCAATGACAGCTCCTCAGTGTAACACTCACCAGCTAAATATGTTGAATACCTAATTTTAGCGCACTATTAGCTAGCTATTAATGTTTAGCACATAGATATAAATATCTAGATGCTGCTTTGGCTTGTCCGCGATGCGTTTAGCAAGTTAGCATCGGCGCCACATTGAGGAGGTATACAGCAGACTTTACAGACCCAGCAACAGGGCATTATTTCACAAGTAGGTGTTTTATTTTAGTAACGTACGTTGTTATTGATCATGTTGATCAGGGAAAAAAAACCCTTTGTATTGCGTTGTTCTAAAAATAAGTCATACTGTATCAAGTAGTCATTAATTTAGATCTGAGGAGCTTCATTCAGTTTCAATTATAGAATAGAATCAGCGTAACGTACAAGTCGAACTTGACGAAGACGGATTGTAATTTTATATAATGTTATTCGTTCACTACGTAATAATTCCACTTGTAGCAACAGCCCCACTGAAACGGTTACTACAGTAGAGTTAGCGACATCATCAGCGGACGTGGCGAACGATACGTTTTTCATGAATATAACTTCTGACTTAAAATATGAAGGCTCGGCAGATGAAGATGGAAAGGAAGAAGAGAAGCTGATTTAATGGGAATGTACAAATCATTGTGAGCTAGCTAGCTTTTGTTTATAGAACTGTTGTATGTAAGCTGTGCACAAACGCAAAATCACGCTCGCACTATATAATAACGGTTTTGACATTAATAGTTACTCCTGCTGATAGCTGTCTTGAAAATCAGCGTAAAACTGCAGTACTGATTGTGTTAACGACGTAAAGTGCCGTTTTTTCAGCGCTGATTACCGCCACAAGATGGTGGATCTCGCTCAGCCATCGACGTGACTGCCTGGTGATCAATGCTAGCTATGTTTAGCAAAATCAGACAATATATATATATATATTTTAATTTATGAACTCGATAGTCATCCTATCGCTTTCTCTGTCTCTCTCTCTCTCTCTCTTTCTCTTACTTTCTGTCTCTCTTTATCTGTCTCTCTCTCTCTCTCTCTCGCTCTCAGGCTGGATCTTGTTGTTTGTCTTTCTCTCTGTCTCTCTTACTTTCTGTCTCTCTCTCTCTCTGTCCGTCTCATTTTCTGTCCCTCAGTCTAGATCTCTTTCAGTCTCTCTCACTTTCTCTCTCTCTCTATGTCCCTCTCTCTTACTTTCTGTCTCTCTCTCTGTCCATCTCAGTTTTTGTCTCTCTCTCTTACTTTCTGTCTCTCTCCATCTGTCTATCTCTCTATCTCTCCCTCTCAGTTTTTGTCTCTCAGTCTCTCTCTCTCAGTCTCTCTCCATCTGTCTGCCCCCCATCTGCCTCTCTCTCTATCTCCCTCTCTCTGTCCATCTCAGTCTCTGTCTCTCTCTCTCTCTCTCTCCATCTGTCTGTCTCTCTCCATCTGTCTATCTATCTCTCTATCTCTCTCTCTCTGTCCCTCTCAGTTTCAGTCTCTCTCTCTCTCTGTATCTCTCTGTCTTTCTCTCAGCCTGAGACAACTGGATTCGCCAGATGTGTCTCTATTAAAGCCTCGGCAATTTTACACACAAACACACACACAAACACACACACACACACATGCACACACACGCGCACACACACAAACACACACACACACACACGCATTAAGCAGCCTGTTTTTTGTGTTGCCTGGAAACAAAACGGTACAAAAAGATCAATAAAGGTACCAAATTAGCACCTGAGAAAAACACACACCTCCATGTGAATATGTAGAACCTGAAGTGAGTTTTAAGTGGCACCTCAGAAACATTCATTGAACTGTTTGAATCCAGAACCCAGTATCTGATGTCGGTGTGTGTGTGTGTGTGTGTGTGCGTGTGTGCGTGTGTGTGTCCGTGTGTCCTTAATGCACCCTTTTGTGAAGCCGGCATTGATGCAGACTCAGCAGCGTTCTCTGACCCAAACCTCCTTACAATTATTAACAAGGACCAATCGCAACAACAGGTTTGTTTAGAACTGAGTATGATCAAGTATCCAGCTTCATCTTTAGGAATCTACAGGGTTCTTCATGCGTTCTTTAAGGGTTCTTGAGAAACCCTTGAGAAACTTTTTTTTTAAAGTGTATATATGGACAGAAATTATAGAAAAGGTTCAAAGTAGAGCCCATTTAGGAAGCTAAGAACCTTATATGATCTAAAGAACCCTAGAAGAACCCTTTTTCTTTTTCTAAGTGTAACCATGAACAGGAATGATACAGAGAACACATTTAAGAAGGTATGAAGCCTTAAGAGTTTATCTAAAATGTCCTTAGTTGAGTTCCTTAGTTTCTATGGTCAGGAATCATAGAAGGGGGTCAAATTAGAACCCATTTAGGAACCTTAACTATCTAAAGAACCCTTGAGGAATTATTATTGGACAGGAATCACTAAGAAGGGTCAAAGTAGAACCCATTTAGGAAGCTAAGAACTCTTAAGTCCTTAACTATCCATAGAACCTGGTACTTCTTTTTTTCCCCAGTGGAAAGACAAATCAGGAACTTGTTCAGGAATCACAGAGAACCTCTGAGGAACCCTTTTTCATTTTCTAAGAGTATACTTATAGCTAGGAATCATACAGCAGGTTCAAAGGAGAACCCACTTAGGAGGGTGAGAACTCTTTTTTTGTAAGAGTGTACCTATGGACAGAAATCATAAATAGCTTTCAAATTAGAATCCATTTAGGAAGCAAACTAAGCAAAGAACCTGTAAAAGAACCTGTCAAAGAACTTCTTTTTTACTGGTCCAGTCCCAGTGGAAACACAGTTGTGAGTGCTGCGTGCTGTTCAGCAGGACAGGTGAAGGTCGGGATTTTATCGATCCTGACTCGCAGGAGCGTCTGCAGGTACACGAGCTTAGCAGAGAGATTAGCGTCCGATTACGGAGGGCAGCGGAGAACGTGCTGAGGAACCTGAAAGCATCATTTCTCACATATTTAACTTCTTGCATAAACAATTTTATTATTTTTTTGCAGAGTCCATACGCTGGCCTTTATTCATCACACTTCCAGCATCGTACCTGTACGATCAAACTCGCGTCTCATCGAACTGTGTGTAAATCTGAGCGTAACATTTTAATATACATAGCTTGAGCTTGATTTTCAGTAAAATAAGTACACTACCTGTAGAGTAGAGTAGTATAAATAATAATAACAAAAAACAAAACAAAACAAATAATATTAATAATCGCAATTATGTACGATGAAATATCAGTAATGAGGTTTAGTCTCTGTGGATGTAAGCACACATTAGTGTTAGCGCTATTAATTTTGTTAAACTGTAAAATGTTAAAAGAAGTGTTTAAAGAACTGTATATTTTTCCCCCTTTTCAATGTTAACTTTTTAGACATTTGTAGCTTATTTTTGTATATCTAAACATACAGGTATTTTTTATATTAGAATAAAAAAAATGAAACACATATATATGTATAAAGTATAAATATAATCAAATCAAATCAAGCCTCTTTGTATGAAAACATTTCCAGTTCTAAAAATAAACTTCTTTTCCAAATCCAATTCTAATAATCGCTGTTTGTTACAGGATCCGATATCTGATATGTTTGCTCCAATATCCCTTCCACTTTATATTTTTTATATTTATTATAATTGAAATGCAGGTGATTTTTTAAAGTGCTTCAGTTTTTAAAAAAAAAAGGGTTTTAAAGCTTAGTAGTTTATAAAGAAATAAATATCGGCTGGGTATCGGTACTCAAGGTTTCAGTACTGGAAAAGTATTGTGTCATCTCTAATAAAGTATCATTAATTAATTATATTTATTTATTTATTTTTATTTAAATGCAACATACTCGGCAGTTTTGTAGCAGTCCTATATATCGTGATACGTACGTGTATCATGGAAATGTCATCATTTGATTTGATCAAATCGTGATTTGATATTTTGGCCATATCGCCCAGCCTTATTCATGAGTGTTACAGCTGTGAATCAGGAGAGTGAGAAATAAATACGAAACACTTGTAACAATAACGTTATTTCTTTGCTTGAGAGTTACTTCTCGTGATGTGGAATGAGGAAAGAATCTAACACTGTAAATGCAACTCTGATTTTCTTTTTTAATTAGGTGTGTATAGGGTGATGTACGTAACACAAGTGCCTTCATTTCTAACATAACATCTAACATAAAGCTTTAATAAAGGACTTAAAAAAGAATTAAAAAATTTCTCTTTCTTCTTCAAAGTCTGTGAATTTTATTTCATCATAAATTTCCCTTCATTGCATTTTTTCCGCCTTCATTTATGCTTCATATTCACACTGCATTCGTGCTGCACTCGTTCCCCGACTCTCCTCTTCATCTCTGTCTTTCCATCGTTCTGAGACAATTGGATTAGCCAGATGTGTCTCTATTTAAACCTAAGCAATTACAGAGCACAGCAATGTGTGTGTGTGTGTGCGGGTCTCAGATATACAGTGTAAAATCTCAGCTCAGGCTGTGATAATCAAGAGAACAGATACATTTACACCCCCAAAAAAAGAGTGTGTGTATGTGTGTGTGTGTCTGCGTTTGTGTGTGTGTGTGTGTGTGAAAAAATTGACCAAAAAAGACATGCAGGAAAAATACCTTCGTCCCTCGGCCTGTTCGTCGCCGACTCGTCAGGTTTTTTAGTGAGTGGACCTGAGACAAAAAAAAAAAAAAAAAAAGAAAAAAAGAAAAAAAAAACCACACACACACAGGGGGGAAGAAGAGAAAAGAGAAAATTCAAAAAGAGTCTCATTGAGTCTCATTAAAAAACAAGAAAAAAAAACAGACAAGAAAAACAAGAAACGACAAAAATCTGTTTTTTAAAAGACAAAAAGACTCAAACAACAATAAAAAACAGACAGACTAACAGTGCAGCATCCCTCATGTCATTCATTCCTGTGTGTCCTTGTTTTACACACACACACACACACACACACACACACAGTTAAATCTAGCTTCAAGCCTTTGCATTGAGTTAAAACTGAGTGCAATTAAATCCAGATGGAACACATCACACACCAAAGAAACAAATGCACACACACACACACACACACACACACTGTAACAATGCTGTACCACTAGCACAGTACTAACATAATTCTAAAACCAAATCCAGCGCCTGCTTCCTTTCACATAAACGTACCTGTGAAAGTAGTTTGCGACTTATTTTACACTAAAAAGTGTCGAGTGTCTCCTTCACAGCTACTGAACACGAGACCCCAGTTTGTTTTATGAGCGACAAACAGCCCTAAGGAAGCCAAGGGTGCCAATACTTTTTCTCTTTGTGAAAATAAAGAGAGTGACATGCAACTTTTTGTTAAACTATGTTAGCGCTATCCATCCTCTTGAGCATACATGAGCTCACAGGCCTCACGATTCTCAACATATCTGTTTTGAACACATTATCTCTTCATTCCGAATAATGTATTTATATTCGATTACATCCTGACAGGAAGAGGAACCTGACTGAGCATGGGTACATGTTCACGGTAAATAACCAGCAAAAAAAATCACTATATGGTGTGTATCAGTATCCGAGTGTGTATCAGTCATGTCTAACTCAGCACTAAGTGCTCCAGCTATTAGCAAGCGCTATCGGTGTAACCTGTGTGTGTGTGTGTGTGTGTGTGTGTGTGTTGCTGTGAAGCAGTAAGATAGGGATCCGCTTCATTATTTACCCTGTTTACCTGTCAGCAAGGAACACACACACACACTCATACACACACAGACACACACAGACCTCTACTGACCACACACGCTCCATCGCTGTCTGGGCTGAGAGGATGGACCACGTAAAACACACACACACACACACGTGGTACGCTGCTCACTAGTGGGCATGTCCTAAAGCTAGTTTATAGCCAGTTGCCATGGTTTTGCTGCTCGCACCATGCTAGTGCGATATCCACACAAGCTAGCTGCAAAACATATAAAACCAGCCATCACCACTTGTTTCAGATGCTGTGGCTGTTCTCGAGTATGACTTACACTCTGAAAAAAGGTACCAGAAAG
Source organism: Pangasius sanitwongsei (assembly GCA_037576675.1). Classification (NCBI taxonomy): domain Eukaryota; kingdom Metazoa; phylum Chordata; class Actinopteri; order Siluriformes; family Pangasiidae; genus Pangasius; species Pangasius sanitwongsei. The sequence continues at coordinate 1,113,828 of CM075019.1, forward strand.
GTACCTTTCATGGTGCAATGTCCTGTAAAGGACGATACACTCAAACATCCACCTCAACCTAAAAGATGAAAAGCTTTTCTCATCTTCCTTTTGAGTTTTAAACGGAGTTACCGCTTTGTTCAGATGCTATAGTCATTCTAAAGTACTACTTAGACTTTCAGAAAGTAAGGTACCAAAAAAGTCACATTTTGGGGTACAATCCCTTATCAAAGGGCAGTACACTCAAGGGTGTATTTGTACCTCTAGTTAAAGGACCTAGAATATAAAGGGCTTGGGCTTAATTACCCCTTTAAGTTCAGATGCGGTAGTTACTCTACTCACACTCAGAAATTAGTGCACCAGGAAAGTTCCTTTCAGGGAACAATCACTTGGCAAAAGGTGGTACCTCACAAGCAAACATCTTGTGTCTTTAGGCCAAGGAACTAAATGATGATGGACCTAGGGACTCTAGGAAAACTTTTCTTACTGCTTTGGTCAAATGTTGTAGCCACAAGGACTATTTACTCTCTTAGAAAGGACGGTACTCAAAAAAAGCATCCTTTGAGGTACAAGCATTTGTTAAAGTGTTGGTTATGTACTCTGTACTTCTTAAACTCTTAGAAAGAAAGGTACAAAAAGGCACCTTTTCAGGTACAATCACTTCTTAAAGTGGTTGTTCCCTCTAATGATCCCATACCAATAGTTTACCAATGATTACCAATATCATTAGTTAGAGAACTCAGAGGATTACAGAGTTAAGGATGCTGTTTTCTACTCTTTCAGTCATTAGTTCAGTCACCACTTTGCTCAGATGCTGTAGCTACTCCTGTGTACACATTACACTCTGAAAAAAAAGGTATCTTCCAGGGTACTTTCACTTGTGGTGTTGGTACCGTCAAGGATACAATTTTTACTTAAAGGACCCTGAAGATGAAATGCATATGTACTCTGTTTTCTGCTCTTCAGCTTTGAATGGACTTACCACATGGTTCAGATGTTGTAGCTACGCTTGAGTACCGCTTTCGCTTGTCATAGTGGTGGTCCCATCAAGAACACATCTTGTAACTTTAGTTATGGACACGTGGACTGTTTTCTACTCTGATTTTTGCTTTGACTTGATTTGAGTTATCGTTTAAGTTCCACTGTTTTAGTCCCAAGTACTAATAACATTCTCAGAAATAAAGGTACATGAAAGAAATGTTTCATGGTACTTTCAGTTATCAAAGTGGTGGTACGGTCAATGGTGTTTGTGTCTTCTACTCATTCTCGGTCATTTTTTCAGTTACCACTTGGTTCAGATGCTGCAGCTACTCTCAAATAATACAAGTTACCTTCTATTGTGCAATCCCTTGTTGAAGTGGTGATACCTTTAGATAAAGGATGACAGACCAAAGGACTGTTTTCTACTCTTCTTTTCATTGTTTTGAACTGAGTTACTACCTGGCTGTAGGTACTCTTGAGTCCTACTTACACTCAGAAATAAAAGACCAAAAAGTTACTTTTCAGGTTAGAGTCCCTTGTCAACACATTCACCTTTCATAGAGCAATCTCTCATCAGATGTATCCTCAAGCATAATTGTTGTAAACTTTACTTAAAGGACCTAGAAGATGAAAGACATGACTATTCCTTTAAAATGATTTAAATTAAAATGATTTAAATCGATAGACTACATTGTACGGATGCCGTAACCACTCTTGAGTACCATTAGATCTTGTACTTTTAGTCAGAGAACATAAAAAGTAAAGTACATAAGCGCACTGTTTTCTACTTCTGTTTTTTTCAGTTTTGAATTGTTACCACTTTATCCAGATGCCATGGCCACGCTCAAGTACTAGTTAGGAAGAAAGGTACCAAAAAGGCTTCTTTTGGGGGTACAGTTGCTTGTCAAATGGGTATGTCTTGTACCCTTTACTTTGAAGATGACAGACTTTAATTGTGTTATCACTTTGTTCAGTTGCTGTAGCCACTCTTGAGTTTTACTTACACTCGGAAGGATACACTTAAGGATACATCGTGTACTTTTATTTAGAGCACATAATTGGACCTTAAAGACCCCGGTTGTACCTTTAAAGGTACATTTACATGATTTGTATCATAAGGAACACATATAGGTTGGTACCTTTTTAAACCGTGTACCTGCTATCTTTAGTTTCGTGCCTAAGGAACAGCAGATGTGTTTGCTTACTCTTCATCACCCTTCAGACACACACACACACACACACAATATTCTCCATCACTACCTTGTTTAATTGGAGCCACAGTGGCCGCACCACGCTCGCAAAAACTCTTGTATCTGGCAGACCACCACACAAACACATGCAAGACTTCTAATAGCAAAACACCACACACACACAGACACACAGGGAACTTAAAGAGCAGCAAGCGATCAATGCAGGGCTGATTCACCATCTCAAAACACTTCTTCTGGGAAACATCTCAGAGGGCTAGACGCTATCACAGTGTATGTGAGTGTGTGTGAGATAGATGGACGGGTATGGATTAAGCACTGACCACATCAGCACTTTAGCAGTGTGTTAGAGTGCACTTTAATTGCTATAAATGGAGTTCTCCATCAGTGTGTGCAGGTGTGTATTTAGTTCTCTGTGAGGACATTCGGAAGATTATCTTTTATGATAGTGTTTGCTTTCAATGCAAAACATTTCAGCACAAATCATATTCCCTAAAAGCAACAAGGTTTCGATCTTCCTTGTTGATGAGCTACAACATTTTCCATGGATGCACCCCAAAGAGAAGCATATCGCTACTTCCAGGAATTGGTGAAATTCCTATTGGTGATTTGCCGATTTCTATGGTCATGGTCCATGAGGTCACCAAAGATCATAACTCAAAACACCCTCCAATGGCAACGAACATACAATCATTGGTCATGGTGGAAAAGCGACATTTATCCTGGGAATACTCGGAGTGAGGTGGGAATACTCATCCTGGATGGGATGCTAGTTCATTGCAGGGCACAACACACACTCATTTCCACACTCATTCACATCTACAGTGCCTATAAAAAGTATTCACCCCCTTGGATGTTTTACCCTTTTATTGATTTTATAAATCAATCATCATCAATATAATTTGGCTTTTTTGACAAAAAAAAATTACAAAAAAACCTCTTTAATGTCAAAGTGAAAACAGACTTCTACAAAGTAATGTCAATTAAATAAAAATATATACACTGCGTTCCACATTATTATGCAAATGTAATTTTTCTCTCTTTTTCCTAAATAATCTATAAAAATGATAGT
>CM075019.1:1117167-1133757 GCA_037576675.1 Pangasius sanitwongsei
AATCAGGCTTGCACATCTGGACACTGCAATTTTACTCCATTCTTCTTTGCAAAACTGCTCAAGTTCTGTCAGGTTGCGTGGGGATCGGACGTGAACAGGTCTGGCCTTTTTTCTGTTATTTTTTTTGGTCAAAAAAGCCAAATTATATTGACCATGATTGATATATAAAATCAATAAAAGGGTAAAATATCCAAGGGGGTGAATACTTTTTATAGGCACTGTAAGGGTAATTTAAACTCACCCATCCACAAGCTTGTTTTTGGGACGTGGGAGGAAGCTGGAGAACCTGGAGGAAACCCACACGGGCACAAGAAGAATATATACAGAAACCCCACACAGAGGGTCGCTCAGGATCAAACCGGGAACCCTGGGGCTGTGAGGCAGCAACGCTACCCGCTGTGCCTTATGCGAGATTTAATGAACACAGATATTTCTCACAGCACTGCAGTGGGGTATTGCTGCACCTTGTTGTCTGTATGGAGTTGCACATGTTCTCTCCACGTATGCGTGGGTTTCCTCCAGGTTCTCCAGTTTCCTCCGACCTCCCAAAAACATGTCAGTAGGTCACCTGTCTATGATAAATTGCCCCTAGGTGTGAATAAGTGTGTGAGTAAGTGTGTGAATGTGCGTGTTCATGGTGCCCTGCAATGAACTGCCGTCCCATCCAGGGTGTATTCCTGCCTCACTGGGAAAGGGTACGGATCCACCGTGATCCTGACAAGAATAAAGCGATTGAAAGTGAGTGAGATTTTATTTACTCAAAACATTTCTGCACAAAGAAGTCTGGATGTTACTCCTTTTTTCTAATTGAAAACGGAACGCAGAATTAAAGTAACGTGGTCCTGAAATATACAGTTCTCAGAAAATTAGGTTTTCACATTTACAAATAGGGAACACAGGATGGTAGGATCAAAGGTTACAAGGTTTGACCATTCTTAAATTCAAAAACGTGGTTTAGGACGCTGTAAGGAAAAAAAAAAAAGTGGTACGGAAATAAGCGCAGCTGAAACCAGGGGCAAAACCTAGAGGGCACATTTTCTTGTATGTAGGAGCACCTAAAGGGCACTTCATCACATTTTCTCTATTGGAAGAGAACCCAATAGAGCACTACAATTTTCTAGCACATAAGGGAACCCTAGAGGGCAATTTATCATGTTTTTTCTACAATAGGGGAAACCTAGATGGCATTTACACAGTGTTTTTTAATTCATGGATCAATCTATATAAATTAAGAGCAGAATTTCCACTTAAGTAAATTATGTAGCTTTTACATATTGAGATAATGTCCATGTTACTACAATAAATTAAATTTGCAAATGTATGTATTACTGTTTAATGAGATTAACATAAACCAGCCATTATTTGCCTGTTTAGCTTTTGTTGAACTTACATATTTTACTTAAGTGGAAATGCTGCTCTTAATTTAAATCCATTGATCTATGAATCACATGTGAAGTCTAAATTTGTTCTTTTTCTTTGCATAAAACAACTCCTCCATTGGGGTTGATCTCTATCCATCTCTCTCTCGTTCTCTCTCTCTTTCCACCCCCTCAATTTAATCCAAGATCTCTGTATTAGTGTTATTTCTCTCTCTCTCTTTCCCTGTCTCTTATTTTATCTCTCATTTCTTTCTATCTCTCTCTCTGTCTCTCCATCCCACTCCTTTTCATCTGTGTTTCTTATCCTCCCCCTCTCCATCCCTTCCTATTTTTCTATCCCTCCATCCTCTTTTCTCTATCCCTCTTTTCATCTCTCTCTAACCCTCCTTCTTTATACCCTCCCTCCCTCCACCTCACTCCATCTGTCTGCCTGTCTGTCTCCATGTGAAACATGTTTTTAATAAAGTAAACGATTTTAGCAATAATAAAAATTAGGGATTGCAGAGCTCGGCTATGCATGGAAACAAGATCAAGGAAGAAAGTGTGTATGTGTGTGTGTGTGTGTGTGTGTGTTTTGGCACGCTTCCAGTCCTCCTTGTAACAGAGGGTCAGTTGTGCTTTTGTTTAAAGGGAATTTGAATGGAGGGGCAGCCAGCCTGCAGGAACAGACATGCAGTTGAGATGCTGCCAGTTTCAGGTGTGTGAATATATTTGGGTGGTAAAAAGGTGTTTATATAGCTGTGTGTGTGTGTGTGTGTGTGTGTGTGTGTGTGTGTGTGTGTGTGTGTTGTTCTTTGTGTACTGTCTCAGCTTAAGACTGGATACTGATATCCAAACATGTCGATATTACTGATAGCTGATACTCCAGCAGGAATTTGGGCTCAGAAAACACTTATACTGGACAAACACAAACACATTTGATCCCTGTCTTCTTTCCAAAGAAACACACACACACACACACAAACACACACACACACACACACACACACACACAGAATAGCCTCCTTCAAACCCAGTGTCAGCACTACCTAGGGCTTCACTTTAGCGTTTTATGCAATGTGTTCCATCAAACACCAAAATTCACTGTCAAACACCATCAAAGCAACACCCAATGCAATCAAACACCAGCAAACTGTCAGCCACAAGGATTTAACAACCTTTACCAAAATTCCCCACAAAATACCAACAAACACCATGATTATCCAATGAACAGCTACATTCTCCACAAAATACCAACAAGTACCAACATTTACTATTAAAGACAAACACCAACATTTACCATCAACACCAAGATTCACAGCAGCACCTGAAAACACCAACAGTCACCACAAACCGATAAAATACCAAAATTAAAAATATCAAATACTACAAAACAGCAACACTCACCCCTCAAACACCACAAAACACCAACACTCATCCCTCAAACACCACAAAACATCAACATTCACCCCCAAACAAAACAACACAAAACACCAACATTCACCCCTCAAACACCACAAAACACCAACATTCACACTCAAACATCACAAAACACCAACACTCACCCCTCAAACACCACAAAACATCAACATTCACCCCTCAAACACCACAAAACACCAACATTCACACTCAAACACCACAAAACACCAACATTCACACTCAAACACCATAAAACACCAACATTCACCCCTCAAACACCACAAAACACCAACATTCACCCCTCAAACACCACAAAACACCAACATTCACACTCAAACATCAAAAAACACCAACACTCACCCCTCAAACACCATAGAACATCAACATTCACCATCAAGCACCACAGAACATTCACCAGCATTCACTATCAAGCACCATCAAACACCAAGACTCACAATCAAACACCACAAACACCAACATTCACCATCAAACACCACAGAACATTCACCAGCATTCACTATCAAATATGAGAAACTACCAACACTTACCATCAAAACACCAGAAAAACCTAGATTTAATATCAAGCACCACAAAACACCACACCAACAATCACTGTCATCACAATAAAACATTCACCTTCAAACACCACAAAACACCAACATTCACCACCAAAAACAGCACAGCATTTACCCGCATTAAACACTAACAGAAAAACAAAAAAAATACATGTTGTCCACCTTAAATTACAGCACAGAAATCTCCCTTTTTCCTTTGTTTTTTTTTGAAAAGCCAAACTGAGGACCATTAATGTTTATATCAGAAAATTGTTTTTAACATCGTTAGTAAAAAAATGTTCATCGGGAACGTTTGAGCTGAACAGGATGTTGGGGTTTATTATCAAGGAGGTGCGTCAAAGTGCGGAAATCCACCCAGTGCTGAAGGAACATTCCGGCATCACTCAGCACTGCAACTCATTTAGTATCGATCACAAGGTGAAAGATTCAATAGCTGCACTCACACCGCTGCTCTAAGGCTCCTCTCTGATCATCTGGCTTCCACCAGACAAACCGAGCTCGTCCGGATACGCAGGGTGTTCCCCTTTAATGGAAAAGCTCTGGGTGGAATCTGTTTTGGACAAGAAATCCTAAAAGAACACATTTTGAGATGTCGTGCAAGGATACGATATCTGAAGGTCATAACTGACATCACAACATCATAACCGCACTACTGTCGCATAGTTACTAGCTAGCTAATCTGCTAATAAATACGTACCACAGATCATTTTAGGTATTAGCTGCGTTCTTATGACGCACTTCTCGTACATTAGTGCAGTAGTGTCCTCATACTACTGGGAGACTGGGAGAAATGTAGTGCACTCTAAAATCCTAAAAATGTCAAAAAATTTAGTGTGGAATGTTGGACACACCTCAAGCCACCAGATGGTACTGTGGTTTTAATTTCTTCTCATGCTGAGTGAGAATGGCGCTACATCACAGATATTTAAACTGGATGTTTTAGTGGTTTACAATCAGTCGTTATTATTTACGTGAATGTTAACGCGAGTGCAGAAATTTGTTCTTTCCCCCTAGTGTACGAATATATCTGATCTGAGCTGTTACTCCTCTACAAAAATCACGTACTACATACGCAACTACACAGCGTATATTATACAAGGGTATGGAGTATAGTACAGCATTTGAGACGTAGCTATTGATTTCAAGACACAGTATATAAACCGGAGCTCATTATTAATAAGTTATTAACGCATTCTCGCAGTGCATCATTTGGGAGATGAATAAAATTAACTACATTATCTGTAGAATGTACAGTGCCTTGGATAAGTATAACTATTCATAACTTTTTGACTTAATCGGAATTATATATCATGACTCTACATTAAATAGCTCATAATACTGCACTGCAGGAAACAAATCAATATAGTTAGCAAAATAATCTACAATTAAACGTACAAAATACATATACATACATCTACAAAAACCTAAAAGTTGTGACTTCATAAGCATTCACTTTATGAACGCAAATAAAAACACGCATACTTGACGCAGATTCAGCGAGCGCCATCATTCTTACGTATGTTTACATAAGTAAGAATCCTAGCCAGACTTGTAGCCTTGTGTTCAAAGATCCAAGAAAGCGCAAGCCTCCGTGATAACTGAACATCAGCGGGGATGAGTGTGTGGTGTGTTCCTGATACACACCTTTACACTGCAAATGAAATACAAGAAACCTGATCTAATTTTCACCAGATCACGAGCTGCAAAAATAGAATTTGTTCTTGCATCAAGAGGAAAATCGCGTGACGGTTCTTCTGCTGAGTCAACTGACTGCTGGTTTTTATTTATAATCAGCCCCTACACACACACCCACACACACACACACACACACAATTACCAAGCAAATCTACATTTATATTACACTCCTGCGATTCAAATGACTATCGAGCAGCTTCGGTCTCTTCGTTTTACTGTGCAGTGTTATTGATCGGATGAACAGAATATTAATTTGGAACACAGCCAGGGACATCGCAGAAGAACGTAAAAAAAAATTAATATTCTTTCCCAAATTGTGGCTAAAAATGTTTGAAAGATGTGTCCAGTATTCACCCAGAGCAAAACCCTTCATTTTGTGCAGCACCGAGTCTCGTTCCTTAGGGGAGAAATGAAAACCAGAGGCACGACTGCAGTGTGGAGAAGAAGAGGAAGAGAAAGGAAATACGAGAGGAAGAAAAGGAGGAAGTGGGACATGAAGAGGACGGCTACGGTATGAAGAGATTTAATGGCTATAAAAGTGGTTAGATATAAAAAATGGCATGAGTACCTTACAGAGAGGAGGAGGAAGATTAAAAAAAAGAGGTAAAGGAAGAAGAGGAAGAAGAGAACAATAAAGTGGATTTAAAGAAGAACAAGAAAAGGAAGATAAAGAAGAAAGATGCCATGAAGTGACAAAGAGGAAGAGAATGAAGACAATTTAGATGTCATGTGATTTTAGAGGGAATTAACCTACCAGTGTTAGCTAGCTAGCCAGTTTCTTTTTTTCTTTAAGAGTCAGCATACAACCCCTCAAAAATGGACTAGCTAGCTAGTTAACTACTTAGTGTTATTATTAGATAAGCATCTGGTGAACCTTCACAAACAAAACTACAATTTAAAAACACCAACCTAAGCACTCACATGTCTGACATGAAGTAGCTAAAAAAAACTAGCAGCTGAACAAAATCCTAAATTTAAAAAAAAGAGATATGTCAACAGTGTTGTGTTACAAATTCCTCTATAATACTGAATGTAGGTCCACAAATCAAGTGATGATTAATCAGGATGGATGAAAACACACACACACACACACACACACACACACACTCACACACACACCAGGACGCTGAGTGGCTAAGCGCTATGCTATCAGTCTTTGGCAATCTCCTGAGCTTTTGGTGTGAGCAGCGAAGTGCTCTCGTCTCTCTGATGACAGACTCATCTCCAGAGATCTGGTGACTGATTCTCCTCCAACGTGCACACACCCATACACACACACACACACACACACACACTTTTGATTTGCCAAAAGAATGAGAGGATCAGCCCGGGAAGCCATTACTGAGCCAAACTCCTCATTTACTGCAGCCAGTGTGTCGTCCCCTGAGACTTCCTCCTTAGGGGAGAGATTAAAAACGGAGGGATGACTGCAGTGCAGAGAGGAAGAGGAGGAAGAGGAAGAAGAGGAAGATGAGAGGAGAAGGAAGAGGATTCCCATCTCTTTATTTGGGGAAAAAAGCTTCAGATTCAGATTGAAGTGATGCTTCTGTTTTTTTCACAGTTCTACGTTGGCAATAACATTAAAAAAAAAGTGTGTGTGTGTGTGTGTGTTCATTAGTCAGCGTTTGTTCATTTGCATCACACGGCAGTTTACTTTTTTTTTTTATCACCTTACATGATGCCCTTTTTCTGCTGGACAAATGACTGCTAATCAGCAGCCATTTTATAGCCTAAGATCTTTTTAATAAAATATTTAATAAACATAATAAATCTAATCTTTAATAAAAATCAGCTGGTAAAATGTCTGTAACGTTCTGTTCATACACCATGGTTTAGATTTTATTTGAAGTTAATAATGAGTGTATTTTACTGTGTAATGGTGCAGATAGCTTCACAAAGGTATGTAGAAGATGTAGAATAAGTCGAAGTCTTAACGGTTCCTAAAGGCTCTGTGTAGAACCCTGCTTCAAAGGGTTTTGCAATCATAAAGGTTGCAAGAAGAACCTTTTTAGCAGGGTGAGAACCCATAATTATCCACTTAACCCTTAAAAATGCTTTTACTCTTAACTCTTACCCTTAAACAATGTAAGAGCTCTTTGTTTGTCCCCAATCCTTAAAGGTTCTTTGTAGAACCCTACGATGGAGTATTTCCCCACCAGGAAGGATTCTAAGAGTATAATTATCCAATGGACCCTTAAAGAACCATTAAAGAACCCTTTTTTCTACTGGAAATTGCTATTCGTTGTCTTGCAAATACCCAGAACCTGCCAAACGTTTAACATTTATACAAAGTGTCCTGGTAGAACAGTGTGTCCTTATCAGATAGAACCCAAGTAGAACCCTTTTAACAGGCTAAAAACTAATTACTTTAACCTTAATTATCCAATGAACCCATAAAGAACCCATTTTTATAAGACTGCACCAAGTACCAAGAGCTAAATAATAAACAGCCACAAAAGGGGTTCTATAAGGGTTCATTGGGTAAATACGGGTTCTGAGTCTCCTAACAGACAGTTTAGATAAATTCAGAACCTGTCAGGTGTTTAACTAAACTGTCTCGGTTCTTAGGAGGCTAAGAACATTTCATTATCCAATGAACCCCTGAATAACCCTTTTTTTTAATATGGTACCAAAAGCTAAATGTTGAACTTTTAGGAGGATAAGAACTTTTAATTATCTAATGATCCCATAAAGAACCATTAAAAAAAACATTTTCTAAGGGGTTCTACTAAGTAGCAAGAAGCTAAAAGTTAAACTCCTGACAGGTTCTAGATATTAAGCAGAAAATAATGAGCAATAATTTGGAGTTTATACCGAATTTGGAGTTTATATCCAGTTAATTCACACACTTACAGAAAAATAGTTCTTCAAGGGTTCTTTATGGGTTCTTTGCAATATCAGGAATCTGGAATCTTGGAATCTTTCTGACAGGGAAACACTCTGTTATAGGGTTCTACAGAGAACACGTTAGGTCTGGGGACAAGTGAAGAACCAGTAAGGCTTATACAGCTGATAAAGAAGAGGAGGAGAAAAGGGCTTACGGAAAATGAAGAGGAAGATGAGAAAGAGGAGAATATAATATCTGGAGCTTTAAAGAAAAGAAGAGAAGAAATGGGAAGAACGGGACGAAGGAGAAGAGGAGGAGAAAGAGATGTGGAAAGTGGAATAGAAAAATTGTAACGAAAAAGAGAAGTAAGTGGAAGAGAAAGAGAATGGGGTGAGAAATAATTTTATAAATATCATCGTTATTAAAGATGGAAAAAAAGAAAAAGAGGAAGAGGAAGATGAAGGGAAACAGGAAGATGACAAGGAGAACCGCGACAATTTTGGAGGTTTAATGAGGACATGAAAGTGGAGGAAGAGGATGAGAACAAAGAAGAGGATGAGGAGGAAGAAGGAAAAGGAGGATAAATGGATGAGGAAAAAGAAGATGGTTACGGTTTTGGAAAATCTGGAACTTTAGTGCCAGTAAAAGTCAAATGTTGCTTTACGACCAGAGCAGAGCTGAAAGAAACAGTCGAGAATGGTCATACATGATCACACACACACACACACACACACACACACACACATGAAAACAAACATACACTCAAAACACACGGCTAACACTGACAATAGGGTAACAGGAGCATGCTGTGTGTGTGTGTGTGTGTGTGTGTGTGTAGCAGTCTCAGTCTCAGATGCTCCTCCCACAGCATCTCTGTGTCTGAAGCGTGTTGATCACTTTTCTGGCCACAGGCTTCAGAATCTGCACTCTGATTTTAAACACTGAGACTCAGTAAACCTTTCAGAAAAGTTCAGTGTCGTGCCTTTTGTAACATTTTGTACCATGAGTAAATTGTGCTTCGGGAAAAGGTCTGTGATTCGCCGAATCATCCTCTTCTTGTGAAAGTGAGCGGGTTGAAAGAGAGAGAGTGAAAGATAGAAACGTGGCTTGTGAGCCTACATTAGCAGATCTGTATAAACTGACCTGCTGCAGTGCATTGTGGGATTGCTGCAGTTTAAGATGTGATTATAAAATGATTATTAAAAAAAATAGAGCACTGGAGAATCTGGTATAATTGCAGACATATGGGTGGAGTGTGTGTATGCATATGCGGCTCTATATGTGTGTGTGTGTGTGTGTGTGTGTGTGGTCTCACCATCCTCCGTGGGGACGTAGATGTTGAGGTAGAGACAGTCCTCGCTCTGATCCTGCAGGTACGCAGCAGCAGCGTCCAGGTTCTCCGTAAACCACACAGGCATCATGATTTCGGGCAGCGCTCCGTGGACGTTCTGCGGGCATGCAGGCGGGAACCGTGTGGCGTTCCGGATGTCGTGCCAGGCTCCGGGCGCTTCGGGGGGCTGGAAGCGTCGATCTCCGATGGGTGGCGTGGCGTACGGAACGCCGAGGAACTGTTCCACAGGGCCCAGGATCTCGTTATTCAGCTCCTTCCGGATGCCGCGGATCTTCCCGTAACTGGTGGAAACGATGGGGTGTTTGGAGGCGCTGTAATCCGAGCGCTGGCACGAAGAGAGTGCCAACCGGAGCGCCAATCCCAACAACCATACCAAGCACGTGTCCCATTTACGGCGAGGGCGGGAAAACGGACGCCGGCGTCCGCCGTCGCAGGGTAGAGACATGGCCAAGGGTGAAGAGGGTACGGAGGAGGAAAGTTCCTACTTCCTGTCTCGAGGGGATCAAAGTAAAGGGTACTGATGGGAAAAGGGGAGGGGCTGGAGATACAGTGTTTTTGTGTGTGTGTGTGTGTGTGTGTGTGTGTGTGTGTGTGTGGGTGTGTGTGTGTGTGTGGCCTAGCGGTGCACGAGAGAGGCCTGACGCAGAGTGCTGAAGAGCTTCATGCTGACGTTACTGCACCATCCACATCGTCCTCACTGAGCTCCGTCAGCTTCCTGCAGAGAGACAGTGAGAGAGAGAGAGAGAGAGAGAGAGAAATAATAAAAGGAGGAAGAGAGATAATAGAAGGAGAGAGATTAGGATATGAGGAGAAAAAGACAATGAAACAGAAAAGGAAAGATAGAGAGACAGATGAGACAGAGAGCAAAATAGTGAAAAAGATGTAGAGAGAGAGTGAGGAAGAAAGACGTGGATGAGACAGAAATAGTGAAAGAGGGAGAGAGACAGAGTATGAAATAGAGACAATAAAAAAAGAAAACAGAGATAAAGAATAGAGAGAACAGAGACGAGAGAAATAGAATAAAAGAGGAGGAGTGTGTGTGAGAGATAGACAGAGGAAGAGAGTAAGACAGATAGAGATGGATGGGAAGGAAAGATGGAAAGAGAAACAGAATGTTAGAGACAAACAAAAGACATGGAGAGAGATGTATAGTGAAGGATGGATGGATAGAAAGTAAGAGAGAGAGAAAATTAAGTAAGAGAGAGCCAAAAAGATTGGCAATGGGATTAGCAAGAGGGAGAGAGAGAGAGAGAGAGAGAAAGAGCAAGACATAAGAGTAAAAGAGAAAGAGATAAACAGAGTGACAATACAAACGGAAGCGTGAAAGAGAGAAGAAAGTGAGAGAAAGGGAGAAACATGGAGAGAGAGAAATTGTGGAAAAGAGTGAGGAAGAAAAAGAGAAGGAAGAGAAGATGAAGAGTGAGTGATAGAGTGAATGAGAAAGAGAAACAAAAGAGAAAGAGAGAACGTGTGAAGGAAAATAAAGAGACAGAAAGACATTATAAAGGAAAGAGAGATAGAGAGAAAAGAAAGGATAAGGTGAAGAGTTCAGAGAGTGAAAAAGAAAGAGAGGAGAAGAGACAGAGAGGGAAAGTTAAAGATATAGCACTTGTAGCTAACTGCTAAGTCAGAAACCACACACACACACACACACACACACACACACAGAGGCTATGCTAACTGCTACTTAGCAACGTTTTTTATTTAGGGCTGTCTGTGATTTCATTCAGAAATAAATGACAAACAGAGGCCACGCCTCCTTCACAGAAACAAGCCACGCCTCCATCAGTGAGACTGACAACCGAAAAAAAGGCCACGCCTCCTTTAGTAGGAATGAGAGGACAGAAACTGAGGCCACGCCTCCTTCACCTCCTTCACCGTAACACACAATTACAAGCTTGAAGCTGCTTATTGATTATAACAGCAGTGTTTTATTCCTCTTACACCACAACAATCTCCCAACGATTACACTTTATATTTTATTAAAGAACAAAATATCTTATCCATTTACAGTTACACTGAATGTTTGTGAAACACGTTCCTGTTGTCACTTACGTTACAGCAGCTAAAAAAACAGTCGTTCCCTCACCAGCCTCTCTTTATTCTCTCTCTTTGACTCTAATAAGACAAAAAAAAATCGCAGCTTGTTACGCACGTTACTGAGAAACCGCAAATATATCTGTTTATCAGTGGAACGTCCCGCCGTACACGTCCCCGTGAGTTACTATAGAAACGATAACCATTAGAACGAGCGTCATATTAATTAGCGATAAAGCGTACGTTAGATCAGGTAGAATTTGTTTCAGTTAAGCTGAAATGATTCTAACGTACCTGTAAAGTGGAGATGAGATGGAGCTGTATGTGTGTGTGTGTGTGTGTGTGTGTATGTGTGATGAAATGCCATGATGTTTGCATATTTATGAGACACAATTAAGGCCAGAGGCTCGTCCATCGCTAACAGGCTGCAGTCAGAACTTTTACATATGCATTTCACGCTTTGACCCCCTGTCGTCTCTCTCTCTCTCACACACACTCTCACACACTCACACACACACACAATCACACACACACACACACACAAACTAACTAATAGCAAAGCCGGTGTTTGTTCAGAACATCGAACCCCAAAAATAACATAAGATGAAAGTAGACGCTGCCTTGAAATGTGTGTAATTAGAGTAAAATAATGAAAGAATTAAAGGATTAAAGCGACATGTGCAAACGACTTACAGGATCAGGATCGAGCTCGAGCGCCGCTTAACGATTCCTCTTATAGAAATAAAAGAAATAAAATGTTAAAAAATGACAAAATCTAAAAAAAAAAAAAAACATGAATATTTGCTTGCATTTGTATGAGGTTTATCAGAATTTCTTCTGTTGCTATGTAAAGTGGGCGGGGCTAATTAACTAATTAGGTTATGCATCACAGTCACATGGCTGATTTAAATGGATGAAAATACTGTAATAATAATAAGAAGAAGAAAATGCAGAGCGATTACTCTCTGTAAACAAGTCCTCCACCGGCCGCTAGGTTTTTCCTAAGTGGTTGCTAGGGTGCTAAGTAGTTACTATAGCAACCCAGGTGGTTACTAGGGTGTGCTTGGTGTTTGCTATGGTATTCCCGGTGGTTGCTAGACTGTTGCTATGCTATCCCAGGTGGTTGCTAGGCTGTTGCAAAAACTGGATAACAGTAGTGTTGCGCACTGTGCAAACACTAATAATAATAATAATATTAATAATAAATAAATATACAGAAAAAACAGATTGTTGTGAAAGTGTTATTTTTGAACAAATCATTTTTAATACGAAGGATAAAAAAGTTTAAAAGTTTTGTTTTTCTATAATTTCCCTCCACTTTTGTTCATGTGAGCTGCTTGAGACTCTTAAAGACTGTTTGTTATTTTACTGTGTGTCATGAACACAGCGCTAACGAACGTTATGTTAAATTAACACGGGTCCTAGAACAGAGCCGTGAGGAACACCGCAATGTCCAAACAGTGGCAAATGCTTTGTTTCATTTCTTTTTAATTGATTCATGGTCAAATATTTGATCTGCTGTGGATACGGACTAGCTGTTGTTTAGCATGTATGCGAGAGATACAAACGATTTTTCATCTGCTGCTTGACAAACGCAGCTCTGAGTGGGCGTGGCTTGAAGGTCATAGTTGGGAATGTGGGCGTGTCTAAAGCTAGCTAACGTCGGCTGTACTGTTCAGAAGGCAGCAAAAAGGACGGACGTCTTCTAAGAGCTTTATGAATGCAGCATTGAGTGTGTGTGTGTGAGTGTGAGTGTGTGTGTGTGTGTGTGTGTGTGAGTGTGTGTGAGAGCTGAATGCTGTGACCCACAGGGGAGTGTTAGCGATGAGCTACAGTCGTGTTGCTGTCAGTTTGGACATGCCAATAAAGCACTCGGAGCGAACAGAGATGTAATGGAGACCTAATCGAGCATGTGTGTGCGTGTGTGTGTGTGTGTGTGTGTGTGTGTGTTGGGGGGCGGGGCTGTAAAACACCCAATAGCTCTGCTCCTGAGCGCCATATTTCTCTCACTAAGCGATTTCATCACTGCTAAACACTTCCATCACTTCATCTCACCCTGGTGCTGAGCAGAGAGGATTATGGGTAATGAAAACGGACAAGAACACATTTCTTATGCTTGTTATTTTTCCATTAGTCAGAGACGTGACCTGCCCTTTGTACACCTTACATGTACCGTACACTACTTTATGCAGAGAGGAATTATGGGTAATTATGGGAATTGTTCATTGACTGCACCGTTCCATTACTGATAAACAACACATTGGGGAGAAGTGCCCTTCATGCACCCTACATGTGCCCTTCATGCACTCTATATGTGTCCTACATTTCACCTTCCTTCATGTACCATTCATAATCCCTACATACACCCTACATGTGCACTTAATGCATCCTATATGTGCCCTACGTGTGCCCTTCATGCACCCTGTATGTGCTCTACATTTGCCCTACATGTGCCCTACATGCACCCCTCATGCAACCTACATGTACCCTACATATGCACTTAAGGCACCCTATATGTACCTGAAATGCGCACTTCATGGACCCTGTATGTGCTCTACATTTGCCCTACAAGTGCCCTTCATGCGCCCTACATATGCCCTTCATGCACCCTATATGTGCTCTACATATGCCCTACATGCACCCTACATATGCCCTACATGCACCCTACATATGCCCTACATGTGCCTATCATGTGCCCTACATGTTCCCTACATGCACCCTACATATGCCCTATGTGTGCCCTTCATGTGCCCTACATGTGCCCTTCATGCACCCTAAACTGTGCCCTTCATGCACCCTAAACTGTGCCCTTCATGCACCCTATATGTGCTCTACATATGCCCTACATGCACCCTACATATGCCCTACAAGTGCCCTACATGTGCCGTACATGTGCCCTTCATGCGCCCTACATGTGCTCTTCATGCACCCTGTATGTGCCCTACATTTGCCCTACATGTTTCCTACATATGCCCTATGTGTGCCCTTCATGTGCCCTACATGTGCCCTTCATGCACCCTAAACTGTGCCCTTCACGCACCCTGTATGTGCCCTACATATGCCCTACATGTGCCCTACTCTGTGTGATGAAAGGTGTTAAATCTCCATCCTCCTCTCTGGATCTTCTTCCATCCTGCGCTTCACTCCTTCTTTCCCCTCACCAGCTCCCCGTCACGACTCAGATGTGTATCACTTTCGTACGTCACACGAGTGTGCACTTGAGGCATGAGAGGAGGAGTGTGTAGCATCGAGAGGCTTCTTCAGCAGGACGACACTTGGCATCCTGTGTGATTCTTACCTTCTCACACTCACACGTACAGCTGTGGTGCTGATGTTCACCTACACACCTGCTCTACAGGGACTAAAGCGGAAAAAACTAATTCTTTTTCGAGTGGAAGAGAGCTCTTATCTGCTGCTCAAAAAGGGTCCCTACCTAGAGCCTAGGGAGAAACGTCCTTCATAAAACACACCGCGTATCAAGTGCTAGCTGTTAAGACACAGTGGAAATGAACACTGCGAGTGATGTGCTAGCGATTATTCAATCACTATTTCATATTCGACTCAGTAGAAGACTCCGTCTTTGCGTCATCCATGCGTCGTTTCCCAGCATGCACTGCTCCATTTCATAAGTACGCAGATATAAGTTGATGAAACAGCCAGTAATGAAGCAAGAAAAAAAAAAAAACGCTAATAAGTGTGACATGAAACAGCGACAAAAAAGGAGGTGTGAAAAAAATAATGACGAAAATCTCGATAATTAATGCATCGCCATGGAAACGATGCTGCTTTTAAACAGTTAGAAGGATGCCTACACGTATACACACACACACACACACACACACACACACACACACACACACACACACACGGTGCAAAATATGCCGAGAGCCAAACATTACTTTCCAACAGTAAACAGGAACCAGAGTGTCATTTATTGGGTTTTATTAATCTGTTAACGCTAAAGTCACGGGTCGCTAAAGGATCGATGATTATCGCCCATCGCTCATCGGGGCGTCACCGCGGGGGGTCTTTTATCGTCTCTGTGGCGACAAATGCAATCAGCAGAACATCAAACACCCGGAGAGTCTGATCAGAATGAAGGATTCCTCCTTTCCACCGGAGCGACACGTCGGCAGCAACAGACACCGCGTTAATGACATCTCCTGTTAGCTTCGCTGGTTGTTGCCATGGCAACAGTGAGGACAGGAGGCTCATCTCACAACGATCGTCTACAGTCTCACAACTTCCAAACTCCATGCGGAATATCAGCTGATACAACACTTTATGTCCGTCGCACCACCGTTACCATAGCGACGGAATTCGCATTCTTCCTCCGGATGTTATTTATAATAAACGCTGAGAGCTTGTTGGAGGTGTCACTGCCTAGTTACTGTTGCTAGGCTATGATTGGTTAGTTGGTGTTATCAGGACGGGCTTTAATGAAGGGTCAAGTGTCATGCTACAGGCTCCTGTGTGTGTGTGTGTGTGTGTGTGTGTGTGCGGGTTCATCCCTTCACTGCAGTGGTGAGAGCCAATCTGTTTGCTAATTACTGTTCATTCACAAAGAGCACAGAGGGTGAGAGAGCAAACAGTGTGTGTGTGTGTGTGTGTGTGTGTGTGTGTGTGTGTGTACCAGCTGCACAGCCTCCAGACAGAGCTCATTCTGAACGAACAGACCTGCACTAACACATGAACACAGCGACCCAATAAGATGTGTGTGTGTGTGTGTGTGTGTGTGTGTGAGATGTCAGAATTGCTCCAACATCCTCCTAATTTCCGTATTTGCCCATTCACTGCATCCACATTCTACTGTTCCACGTTCACACGCATCTTCCTCTAAAAAACACACAAGATGCTGAGGACTGACGTGTGCACGGCGCCGCCCTGCTGGTGGAGCGACTTCACAAACTGAGTCGAATTAAATTCAGAGCTTCCTCAGAGATATTTCCAAAAATGTCATCACACTGTGGAGGAGCTGGATGTGAGAATCACTGACGCCTCGGAGCACGAGAACACACCACGCTGCACACACACAGCGCGGAGAGAACCTGCGCTTGTGTTAAACAAGCACCTTAACGCAGGAGGTGCTGCTTATTACTGCTTATTACTATTACTGTTTACTACTGCTTATTACTGTTTATTACTGCTTATTACAGTTTACTACTGCTTATTACTGTTTATTACTGCTTATTACAGTTTACTACTGCTTATTACTGCTTATTACTGTTTATTAGTGTTTACTACTGCTTATTACTGCTTATTACTGTTTATTAGTGTTTACTACTGCTTATTACAGTTTATTACTGCTTATTACAGTTTACTACTGCT
>CM075019.1:1143062-1183090 GCA_037576675.1 Pangasius sanitwongsei
CATAATGCTAGACATTAATTCAGTTAGTATACTCTTTTATGCACCGTGTTACGTCTCATCTATAGTTATCTTTTAGCTAACAACAATTATCTTTTAATTGTGTCTTTTCAATTTTAGCTAACAACAGATTGTACAGCATTTCTTTTTTCAGTAAAGAGTGGAAATGTGTTTAAAAATGTGAACTGGAAAAAAAATTATAGAACTGTAATAACAATAAGCAGTTTATATTCCCTTTTTTCTCTTTAGCATGTATGTTGTAATTTTCTGCATTAGCCTGACTATATTGGCATCCGTCATGACTTTTTTTTTTTTTTACTGATGCTACCAAAGTCGGAGCTCATATAAAAAAATACAAGTTTCCGAGTTGCAACTGCGACATTGCTGTGGCGTTCAAGTGCGCTCTCTTCGTAATTACGATATTTCCGGGAGGATGGACAGCCATTGTTAGGTGATTACTGCTAGTCATACTGTAGGGAATTTTTTTTTTTAAGGACTTGGTAGTGCACTCAGACTTTCCATCATCTGCATATGACATTTAGACTCAATTAGCGGCAAGCGGGCAAAACCTTATTGGCAGGAAATGGTATCGGAAGAATCGTCAGACTCGGGCACCATCATAAACCCTGCACCTGGCATTAAGTGCTGCTAATGCATCTGTATAAATAATGTAATATTCTTCTGATCTCATCACCTAATGCAGCAGAGGAGAAGAAAACTGAGTGGTGGTCGGCTAAAGGTGTAGGATAACAGCATGGAAATTACGTTATAGCATTACCTGAAGGTAGTGTGTGTGTGTGTGTGTGTGTGTGTGTGTCAAAAAAAAATTGATGACATTTTTAATGCAAAAGATTTGTATGTATACGGCGTTCAGCGTCATCAAATGTTCTCTGGATTATAATATAAACATTTTATATGATCTGTTAAGTTATGTAATATATTCTGAATACAGCTGAATCCAGACTTCGGTACTACACCACCGCTTTACCTGGAACGCCGCACTCCTATACGAGCTCATACGATTAAATCACATCATATACATCAGATGGAATTACTTCCATATCACTACTGATGTGATATTAATCCATAGAAGACACTTTAATGTGATATAAAATCATATAATGTGATCAGAGAGCAGAGTTCAGTTCCCCAAAATGCACAGTAATACTCTAAGTTCATCTGATGTAGCGTTCTACCCATCACACAACGGAAATTATATTTTTAAAAATTTTATATAGCTGTTATAAGTACTGTGTAATATATACATACCGGTTCCTTACGTCTATATGGTTCCTTACGTCTATAAGGCAATAGGGTCTATTCCAGAATTATTGGCACCCTTTATGCAAATGAGCAGAAACGTAACATTTCTGTAAAACGATTAACGCGTTCACTAAGTGATGTTTTGAGTGTTAACATATTGATTAGTTTTAACACTTTTTTTATTAGACTATAAAGGTTTTTAAGTAGTGTTTAAAAAAAAAAAAAAGGGACAGGACCTGAGGTCTGACCGGTTACATTGACCTTTCAAGATGGAGCCATGATCTGATTGGTTATGATAACATTTCCGAACAGAACAGTGATCCAGCTGGTTAGAGTGGCATTTTGGAGGGGAACTGCAATGACATTTCCGGAGGGAATCCACAATATGTGATCCAATTGGTTACAGTAACAGTTTGAGACAGAACTGCGATCTGATTGGTTACAGCCACATTTTGGGTAGGACCTGAAGTCTGATTGGTTACAGCCGCACTTTGAGAGGAAACTGGGTTATGAGAGGTTTCAGTCACATTACGCACGAGAACTATGATTTGATTGGTTACTGTGGCATTTTGGAATGGAACTGTGATCTGATTGGTTACAGTAACATTTCAGAAGAGAACTTTGTTTCTATCGTTACTGTGGAATTTTGGAAAGGAAATGTGGTGTGTCGGGGAGGAAACTATGATCTGCAAAGCGTCTCAGGAAATGCTTGTTAGTTAGAGAACATATTTACAAATGAGATAATGAAGTACTTATTGTGTGGAAACCAGCGCTTGATTGGTTACAGCGGCATTCCGGGAGGGAAGTGCAATCCGATTGGTTACAGCAACGTTCCGAGAGGGAACTGCAATCTGATTGGTTACGGTGACATTCCGAGAGAGAAGTGCAATCTGATTGGTTGTAGTGGCATTCTGAGAGGGAACTGCAATCTGATTGGTTACAGCAGCATTCCAAGAGGGAACTCCAATATGATTTGGTTATGGTGACATTCCAAGAGGGAAGTGCAATCTGATTGGTTGCAGCGGCATTTCGAGAGGGAACTGCAATCTGATTGGTTGTAGTGGCATTCTGAGAGGGAACTGCAATCTGATTGGTTACGGTGACATTCCAAGAGGGAACTCCAATATGGTTTGGTTACGGTGACATTCCGAGAGGGAACTGCAATCTGATTGGTTGCAGTGACATTATAGGCAGGTCTGATGATAAAAATAAAAACCGCATGAACATTTGAAAATAAAAGAATGATGCTAAGACGTCTCACTGGAACTGTTTCTAGCAGTTTTAGAACTTTTCTTAAAATGGCTGCCGTTTTGGTGGAGGCATTAACTTCATGAAAATCCTCCCTTTCAAAAACGGCGCAGAGCAAAAAACTCATCATTCTGCGTTCCTCCCTCTCGCAGCACGTTAAACTTTAATCAGCCTGCAGTCCATGCAAGAGTTTCCCAAGACAACACACACACACACACACACACACACACACACATGCAACACAGCTTGGAGGGAATGCATATAGCGTTTCTGCACAAAGCTAACGCTGCATCCCTCTGCATTATTTATCTCTCGAGGAGCCGGGCTCATCCGCGCTGTTCTGTATTGCTCCATCTTACATCAATCTGCATCTCAAACTCTTCGAGCCACGGAGCCATTTTGGGAAAAACCTGACATTTTTCCCAAGATTAATTTAAAAAAAAAAACACATAATAACCTAATTTCATAGCATGACTGCAGTGTTTTAAATATACACCTGTGAAGCGAGTAGGTCACCTACAGGGAGTGTGATGTAGGGCACATCACTCATCACTACAGCTAAACATCAGAACAGTAGATAGATGCTAAGTAGACATTATGCTAATCAGGTAACTAGCTTGCCCTTTATATCACCTATGTCCCAAAAAGTGTCCACTTGCAGCACAAGGAGAGGATTCTGCAGCAGGAAGTGCATTCTTACTCAATACAAACGTCTGCTGGCTTGCTAAATAGCCTGTATGCTAATTAACTAGCTTGCAGGCTAGCTATGTTACACAAGAATCCACTTATATCACAAAGGAAGGAGTAGTGTTTAGCCTAAAAGTATTTTAGCTTGCTACCTGGCTAGCATACTAAAAAGGTAGCTTGCTGATTAGATCATCCACTTGGAGTATTCCTCATGCAGTGTGCAGCACAATGGGATATTTCTTCAGCCATAGTAGTTTGCTTGCTTGCTAACAACCTAGCATACTAATTAGCTAACCGGCTAGCAGAGTAGTGTCACCTTCTGACTGAAGTGTGTGTGTGAGAAAAGTGACCACTTGCAGCACAAGGAAGAACTTAATGTTATGTACACATGACATTTTTTCAGTCAGAAAAAAAGTTTGTTGGCTTGCTAGCGTAGTAATTAACTAGCTCACTGACATTAGCTAGTTTGCTAAGTAACTAGAATTCTACTTAGCTCACTAGCTAGCACAGTAGTTCCAGTAGCTTAATGAAGAGAGTGGAGGTCTACAGTGAGCAGATTTTTTTTTCCAAATGTGAGTTTGCTGGCTTAGCATGCTAATCAGCTAGCTTAGTGACTAACTAAAATCTTAAAATCTGACTTTAAACATCTGAGAAAATAGAAAATGGAGGACAAAAAAAATCTGTCCTCTGCTTTTCCTGCGTTTGAGGCCTCCAGATTTCACTGACTTCACTTTTCACACTCTTGATATCACACACACACACACACACACACACACAGAAGCTAAGATGAACACGACTCAGTTATTTTCAGATTCGAGCTCTCAGTATTTTTTTTTTTTTTTTAAAGCGATATGGAGGAACGAGGAATGGAAATCAGAACGAAGCCAAATGTTCTGTTCCTTCCATCGCTCATGCTTCGTTCACACGCTAAAGGAATGACAGCAAATACGAGTTTTTACCCCAAAACATGCACATGAACATCATTTAAAGCTGTAATTAAAACCTGTATAAGCGGAAACGGCGACGATCGCTGAGTTTCTGATTCGGTGGAGAAAAATATTTAGTACTTTTAAATAATCATTATTAATTAGGTCGTATACATGATTACGCTTAACCTGTCATTAGTCTGTAGACACTGGGTGCTTTATGCTTAATTTTACAATAATGTTTGGAAGATACCAAAGTGAGTAGTAGGGGTGTAGGGGTGTAACACGCCAATGCAATCTCTAACTGTATCACAGGAAGTGGGCGTGGCTTAAAATCAGAATGATTTGTTTATTTATTTAAATATGAATTCTACCACTCTGCCCCGATAACACTGAAAAACAAGTTATTTTTTCATCCGAAACAATGACGTCTCCCCACAAATCAGGGAACTGTTGTTTGTAGTTATGTTGCACAACAATATCCATCTAAGATTTATTTAACTAAACTATGTTTAATTGTTTTAGTTTTAGTTGCATTCCAGAAAGATCAGAAAAGTTTGCTGTCAGAATCTGGTACGAAGCTGGGAGAGGAAAAAAGTGCTGCTGCGAGTCAAAGTAGGGTCCTTCAAGCGTCATTTATGAATTCCTGGGAAGATTTTATTTACTCAATAACGATGAATCGTGATGAAAACCACGCACAATGAACGCACAAGTCAGTATTTTAATAATGATTGAAATAGATTTTGGGACACCTCCAGCAGAGAAACGCTGCCGTGCTCACAGCGTGGGCGATACGGAGAGGCGGCTCTATAAATAAAACCATTTCTTTGGTGAACTTCAGGCCAGATTGTAGAGGAACATGGTGCTATCTTGGAGCTTTTTTAAAAAAAAAAAAAAAAAAAAAAAAACGATACTGTGCCTCCTGTTTGAATCTGTGCAGAAGATAATATCCGTTCAGTCTGAATATTCATGTTCTCCACACGACAGACTGCTAACGGAAAGACTCTGGATTGGGAAACGGTACGAAAGTGAAGGTGAACGCAGCATGATCGATATTCCAGGAGAACATTTCCGTCAACTTCGATCAGTTTAGAGTGAGACACTGAGGAGTTCAGGGATAAAGTAGCACGGTGGAGGTGTTGGTTTAAACGGCGAGTGATGGTCGTGGTGAACAGGACGCAGCGTCGCTGAGTAGTGAACGCTTCACCGAGGTGATAATTGGAGCACTACACTAGAGTGTGCACTGAAACAGAGCTCGCCTTGTGCACCGACATGAATCCCGCCTTTGACGGAGCGCCGGCTCACCAGACCGGACCGGCATGTAAATGTGAACCACATCACCACGTCTGCACCATCCCTCATCCCTCATCCTGCTCTCTCTCTCTCTCTCTCTCTCTGTGTGTGTGTGTGTGTGTGTGTGTGGTAGATTTGGTACTATTGCTCCTGTCCTATTTCACACAAATGACATGTAGGTGCACTGAGAAGATGATATGAGGATGAGGATGAGCATCATCATCATCGTCGTGATCTTCATCATCATCATCATCATCATCATCAGGTGCAAAAAAGATTAAAAAAGAGCCATGGTTGCGTTGCCAGGCAGAAATCCTATCAATCACGTCTCATGATTCAGGTCGTGATGTCACAGCGCTTTGAAGCGAGCCGACCTGATAACATGTATTATATGAATGTATTAACGTGTGCGCGCGCGAGGCTTCGACAGCAACATCAAAAGCGTTTTTTTGAAAAAAAAAACAAACCGGATGTAGCGTTATTTATTTATTTATTTATTTATTTAAAGGAATGCGATTAATCCTTAATGAAGCATAGAGACGATAGAGGTGCGCGAGACGAGATCGATACAACAATGTTACATGACGGAGAACCTCACACACACACACACACACACACACACACACACACACACACAGCTCTTTTGCACAGCTCTTACCCCCCGGTGTTTGGTGTGCACGCGGACGTTTTATTCCATCATTCCGTGTGTTTTTAGCGCGCGCTGTTTTCACCTTCCCTCTTTTTTTTCCCTCCAGAAAAATAAAAAACCGGACAGAATCCTCTCCTCTTCTTCCTCAGACTCTCTCTCTCTCTCTCTCTCTCTCTCTCTCTGATTCCTGCAGCCTGATGATGGAGGAGAAGCGCAGATGAAGCGCTAATAAGAAGAGCCGCGCGCGCGGGAGAGAGAGAGAGCGTGTGTGTGTGTGTGTGTGTGTGTGTGTGTGTTTGTGCACGGCGCGCGTCTGAGATTGCGCGCGCGCGTGTGGATATGCGCGTGTGTACGTGCATACGTTTGTGTGTGTGTGTGTGTGTGTGTGTGTGTGTGTATACCGCATCAGCTCTATTCTTCCTGCGGGCTGATCTACATTTCGGAAAAGCACACTCTCTCTCACACACACACACATACACACACACTCTCTCTCACACACACACACCTGTCTCTCTCTCTCTCTAAACATCTTTTGCTCTTTCTCTTCCCCCTCTATTTTCTCCTCTCCTTGCTTCCTCATTCATCTTTTCTTTTTCTTTCTTTCTTTCGTTCGTTTTCTCACTTTATTTTCATCAGTGTACTCTCTGCCTCTCTCTGATCTTTCTCACGATTCCTTCGTCTCCTTCTCTCTCTCTCTCTCTCTCTCTCTCTCTCTCTCTCATTTTCTTGTTACAGTCTCTCCTTTTTCCTGCGCAACCTCCTTTCTTTCTTTCTTTCTTTCTTTCTTTCTTTCTTTCCCTCTCATTTTCTCCCTCCTCCTTAATCTCTCTCTCTCTCTCTCTCTCTCTCTGATGAATACCAGTAAATATTTTATTGCCAGTTTTTTGGGTTATAAAGTTCAGGAATATTAAAGAACAATAAAGAATGAAATTGAACATCGATTCTGTGAAGCTGCAAAAATGAAAAACTGTTAAAGCAGCACATTAAACATTTCCACTGGAAGAATAAATAAATAAATAAATAAATAAATAAACTGGTGTATAATAAACTCTTACAGTTCACAGGATTGTCAAGTCACTAACTCGAGTCCCAGATATTTCATTTTCTCCAAAAACTGACCCCTGAGTTTGGGGCTGGGGCTAAAAGGAGGGGCACTAGGAGGCCTCTGAAGGGGCACTGGGGGGGCATGAGGGGTACTGGGAGGGTATGAGGGGCACTGGGTGGGCAGGAAGGGCACAGGGAGGGCATGAGGGGCACTGGGAGGGTATGAGGGGTACTGGGTGGGCAGAAAAGGCACAGGGAGGGCATGAGGGGCACTGGGAGGGCATGAGGGGCACTGGGTGGACATGAGGGGCACTGGGAGGGCATGAGGGGCACTGGGTGGGCAGAAAGGGCACAGGGAGGGCATGAGGGGCACTGGGAGGGCATGAGGGGCACTGGGTGGGCAGAAAGGGCACAGGGAGGGCATGAGGGGCACTGGGTGGGCAGGAAGGGCACAGGGAGGGTATGAGGGGTACTGGGAGGGCATGAGGGGCACTGGGAGGGGTACTGGGTGGGCAGGAAGGGCACTGGGAGGGTATGAGGGGTACTGGGAGGGCATGAAGGGCACTGGGAGGGGTACTGGGTGGGTATGAGGGGTACTGATAGGGCAAGGGTAGAACTGGGGGGCACTGGGGGGGCACTGGGGTCAAAGCAGCATCCCTGAGGTTCTATATTCAGCACTGTTTGTGCTTTAATCTAATAAAACATTGCCAAAGTCTGAAACGTCCTGTTTGTGTGAGAGATGATTTTGGACGACCTGCTTTAACCCGCGGTCCTCTACAGCGCCCCAGAGGTCAAAGGTTACATCTGAACACTGCGATTACAAAAGGGACGGAGTGATAATAGAACAAATAATTTTAAAAAAGGTTTAAAAATGTTTAAAAAGCTCACAAAATAAACCGTTTTAAAGTGAGAATAAAACAAAGAACAGAAAAGGGAGAGAGAATAATAGAAGAAGAAATGTGCAAAGCTTAAAAAGTAAGGAATACTCAAGAGAAAAAAATATTTAAAAAAAACGTGTGAGAAAGAGAGAAAATAGAAAATGAAAGTGTGAAAACATGAAAAGAAAGAAAAGAGTCAAAAGATTAAAGAGAGATTGATAAAAGAGAATTAAAGTGTGAAAAAGGGAAAAATTGAAAAGAGAGAAAACGTGGGAAAGAAGAAGCGGTTTGTGGCAGGTCATTATTTATTTTTAATTTTTCTCAACTAAAAAAAAATGTTTTTAAATGTTAAAAAAAAAAACATTGTCTGGAACAAGCTGAACGTTTTATTTTACTTTGATCCGTGTCATTTTTTCTTTCAGTGAAGAAAGAGAGCAGCGGCGATTCCAGGATGTTTTTAATGGGGTGGCATCGGGGAGGGACCGAGACCCATTTGTTGGGGCCCAGGAGAGATCAGAGAATTCGATCGGAGGTAAGTACTGGAGTAGAAAACCCTGGGCAGGATTTCAGGCTCTGCTGCAGCGGCCTGTGCACTAACACGCGTACGGGAATCGTATCAGAATCATATACAGCAAATCATTTCTTCTGAATGACTTTTGCATGGACACGACTAATCATTTCTGTTCTACTAAATAAAACATCAGCATTAATGATTCATTTGTTTTATTCTCAACACAAACATTGCATTTTGTGTGTGTGTGTGTGTGTGTGTGTGTTCTCTGCACTGGAATGTGTGTGTGGTCATGTAGGCTATGCTGTATTCTGCGGTTTCTGTGCTGGCTGCTGAATAGTGGAATAAACTCGTCCATGTCCAGGGACTTGGCTCTCCGTGACTCCACACTGAGCTTTTCTGGATATGTAGATAGAGTGAAGAGCTCGTATGACTCCACCACAGCCCGCTATAACGTCAGTCTGTTCCACACCACCAGGCCTTCATCATCCTACAGCTTAAAGTTCCCCAGCGTCACTGGATCAGGTCACTAAGTTGCTGCTGTCGTTCCTCTTTCAGCTCCCGTTAGGGTTCAGCCGCAGCGGTTCACTGGTGCGAGTATTTGATTTGGCACGGTTTTTATGCCGGATGCCCTTCCTGACGCGACCCTCCCCATTTCTATCCGGGCTTGAGAGCGGCACTGAGAGAGCGCTGCTGCACGCTACCCCAGTGGCTGGTGCTGGTTCCCTGGCTGGGAATCGAACCCGGGCCGCAGCGGTGAGAGCGTCATGGCCGAACCACCAGGGACCAGAATCAGATCAGGAAGTTAACATTCGCAAACCCACATACCACTTTATTGTAGCCTTATCTGGGAAAAGTGATTGTGGCTTTTATCTCTAAACCATCAGGAGGAACGATAACGTTCATGTGGCGGTGCCTCGTGCTGAATAACACGGGGAAATCACAGCCACTCAGCAGCCTGCGGGACCGAGTGTGTACACACAGGCTCTGATCCAGTGGAGTGGAGGGGGCACCAGGGCGGACAATCATATTTCAGGAGGGGGGGCGGTGCCACCCCGTGCCACCCCTTTAGACACGCCCCTGGACGAGAGAAGGAAAACTTAAAAAAAAGGTAAAATGATAAAAGTTAAAAGGAAAAAATTAAAAAGAGAAAGAAAAAGAAAGAGAAAATAGAAAAATAAAGAGAAAAGTGGAAAGAAAAAAAAGAAAATTTTCGTCAAAAACTACGGAGAAAGAAGGAGAAACTGTGAAACTGAGAAAAGTAAAATAGCTTCAACAACGTGACCTCCACCGAGCGTACGTGTGTGTGTGTGTGTGTGTGTGTGAGAGAGAGAGTGAGCGAGAGAGAGAGAATAAATGAGGAAACATCGCCCTCTGCTGGAGGACTGCTGCTACTGCAATACACCTCTCTCTCTCTCTCTCTCTCTCTCTCTCTCACACACACACACACACACACACTTACTGTGTTTCAGTCAGTAAAAGTCACACACTGCCTCATATCAGCGCCGCAGGCTGAAAGAGTCACAGCCAGATTTTAAACTTTATCTACAAATAAACGTTTCAGTTTGTGTTTTGGTTCATTGTCATTTTCACAAAAAAAAAAAAAAAAAACAAAGAGGATGCAAACTTTTGAGTAGGAGAAGACAGTGAAGAAGGAGAAGATGGAGAGGATGTAGAAAATAGAGAAGATGGAGAGGATGTAGAAGATGCATAAGATGGAGAGAATATAGAAGATGTAGGAGACGTAGAAGATGGAGAGGATGTAGAAGATGCCTAAGATGGAGAGGATGTAGAAGATGTAGGAGACAGAGAAGATGAAGAGGATGTAGAAGATGGAGAGGATGGAGAGGATGTAGAGGATGGAGAAGATGGAGAGGATGTAGAGGATGGAGAAGATGGAGAGGATGGAGAGGATGGAGAAGATGGAGAGGATGGAGAGGATGGAGAAGATGGAGAGGATGGAGAGGATGTAGAAGATGTAGAGGATGGAGAAGATGGAGAGGATGGAGAGGATGTAGAAGATGTAGAAGATGGAGAGGATGTAGAAGATGGAGAGGATGGAGAAACGCTGTGGGACACAGAGGGTATTAGCATGCTCGGTGTTCAGCTCGTTACCTCACTGCGTGATTATAAAGATGGAAGTGACGGAGTGTGAACAGGATTAATGAGCGACTCGGAGAGAAATCCAGCTGTCTCACTGCTCAGCTCCTGATTCTCACAAATCAATCAGACACGCACACAGCGCCTTACTCACACACACACACACACACACACACACTCTCTCTCTCTCTCACACACACACACACTTTAGATTGTGTGCTTTATGTAGATTTACTAGTTAGATAAGAAGAAAGAAGGAGCAAAAGAAAAAAGACCAAAATAAAGCGCAAAAAGAAATGAAAAAAAAAACGAAAGAAAGAAAGAGCAAAAATAAATACTAATGATTGAATCAGAGTTACCAGTGCCTGGACACCAGGCGGCGCCCTCATCATTAACACACACACACACACACACACACACACACACACACACACCACTGAATCAACAGCTAAAATTGCATCAATTGTTCATGCTAGTGAATCAGTGAATCATGTGAATCAGTGAATCATGTGACTCAGTTGTGAGTCACTTTGTACCGTTTTCTTTTTCACAGGAGATAAAATAAACGACCAGCAGGGGGCAGTGTCTGCATGGTTCACTGCAAAACACACACACACACACACACACACACACACACACACACACACACACACACACATTAGGGCAGTGTCCTAATCCACAGTGACTCTGTTTGGGGTCTGATAGTCACGGTTCGAGTAAGACCATCAGGGAGGAAGAGGAGAGGAGAGAAGAAGTGGAACTGCAGAGAGAGGTGGTTTCGGCTTATACACACACACACTCTCTCTCTCTCTCTCTCGTAAGGATGACAAGGTGTGTGAAGCTGTTTCGCTCCATCAGCACAAAGCAGATCTCTCTCAGAGAGGAATTCCCCACCATGAAGTGAAGTTTCCAACTGGGAATAATAATAATGAATATTATTACTTTTATAAAAGCTTTAGTCAGCAGTCAGGTTGTGAAGAGTGTCAAATTAAATTGTACCTTAAAACCTAGATGTGTAAATGAACCCCATATAAACCAGGCAGTTAGTGTAATATTCTAATCAACGTCAATTAAATATTAACACAATATGAACATGATAATATGATAAAATATGCACTCGTTCATTTCAGACATCTTTTCCTGGTTCATGCTGTTTATTCTGCGTTTTCCTTTTTTTTAAAAAAAAAATATATATATATATATATAAATATTACTGAGTCGCTCTGTTAAAGCTGGAGTCAGTGATTTTTAAATCGGATCACTTTTTATTTTGCAATATTCCAGCAGCTTTAATAACACATCAGCTCAGACCACTAACATCCAACCAATCAGGACCAGGAGGCGGGACAATATGCCACAGCGCTGTTGAATTCTGCATTCTGATTGGTCGCCAGGTGTTGATTAATTCTCTAGAACAGCAGCTCTGACAGTAGTGCAGCTGCACACACAGGTTTATATTAATGCGCTCGCTCTGATACGTTATCGTTTCTATAGCAACAGATAACATATTTCGATTGACGTTTTTTGTCAATTGAATATTTATGGAAGGAGTCTCCAGTGCGAGCACAAAAACAGAAATTAACATCAAAAGTATAAAAAGAGTTTTAAAACCACTGAATATTCAGAAAAGTGTATATCAATATATCACGATATATAATGATACCGATATACCGTCATATCGCCCAGGCAATGTGTGTGACATCACCACTGCTTTCAGCCAATCAGAATACACTGGAGGCGGAACTGGAGGTTCTTTTTGTTTTGAGGAAGTTTGTTTCGAGAAATATCTTTAAATAAAAATGAGAGGGAGGTGAAGATGAGAGGAGTAAGAGGGATGAAGAGGGATTTGAACAGAAGCAATGAAAGTACGGAAGCGAGTGAGAGATGAAAAAAATCGGAAGCACGACAGGGATAAACGATCTGGAACGCCGTCAGAAGAACACATGTATGAAGAGATGCGCAGTGTTTCAATCTGTCATGGATAAAGAGATTAAAAGGATTTCCTGGAACGGGTGATGAACACTCGTCCTCGTGTTGGGGTCGTTTGGCCTCGCCTGCCCCGGTTACGAAACTGTGTCTCCTTATAAACATGCAATAATCATCTCACACACACACACACACACACACTTGTGAGAAACACGGGGTCTTTCGGTATTTCTCACAATTAAGCTCCACAGGGTGACCTCGAGTTCACCAAAATAAAATCGTAATTTCTTATGTAAGAAAACACTAAACGTCCTCAAAACCCAAACAATAAGCATCATAGAAACTTCACAAGAATTATTTATATTGTAGATTTTTTCATTTTTATTTAATCAAAACATTTCTTTACAATGAACACTTAATACTGTAACTGTTCACTGATTAATATTCATCATGTGGGGTATTTGTGGCTGAGGGGGTATTTAGCTTTGGGGAGGGTAGTTGAGGTTGAGGGGGTATTTAGCTTTGGGGAGGGTAGTTGTGGTTGAGGGGGTATTTAGCTTTGGGGAGGGTAGTTGAGGTTGAGGGGGTATTCAGCTTTGGGGAGGGTAGTTGTTGTTGAGGGGGTAGTTGCGGTTGAGGGGGTATTCAGCTTTGGGGTTTCGGTCCACTCTTCTGTGTTATCGTCTCTACTGTTCTCAGCCAATCAGAACACTCGGTTCTGACTCGATCCATCCGTCTTTCACGTGTCCTCGTCTTCCATCCATCTTCCTTTGCTTCTCTTTCTGCGTTTCTTTTCCTCCTGATCACTTCTTTGCTCGTTTGCATTAACTTCATTAAAACGAATCGTATCTGAGGCGAGATGTGAAGGACGTTTCTCCGGGAAGAAGGGATTTTTCCAAACGAATAAATTAAGCGCCGTTTGTTTCAGGAGGTTTATTTTTTCCCTCCGTTTCCAGATCCCTCATTTTTACTTCTTCCCTTTTTCCTCTCTCAGTCTCTTCAGCCTCTCCCTCGCTGCTCCGAGACATTAAAACTCTAATCTCTTATGAGGGAATTTCGTCAGTGTGTGTGAGGTTTATTCCGGGTTTGTCCGACCGGCGCCAGATCGACTCTCTCCATCTCGCTGTGTTAATTAAAATTTCCTTTAAATGATATATTTCTCTGCGATTCCAAAAGAGCGCTGTAATTAGCCGTGCCATCCGGAGCTTTGAAGTGAAATTGCTTCAGTGACGTTTGTGAGAAAAAAAAAAAAGAAAAAAAAAAAAACAGGATTAGAAGTCGACAGGGTAATACGCCATCACTCACTTCTCTCTCTCTCTCTCTCTCTCTCTCTCTCTCTCTCTCTCTGTGTGTGTGAAACAGCACTCATCTGTCTCTTCCGTTCATCCACTGATCCTCATTTATTCCTCCTGTCAGGTCAACCTCTGCTTCTCTTCCGTCTCTCTCTCTCTCTCTCTCTCTCTCTCTCTTTCTCCCTCTCTCTCTCTCTTTCTCCCTCTCTCATACTGAGAATCTTTTCCATTTCCTTTCTCCTCTTTTCCATTACGACTGCAGCCTCATGAACACAAGATCAAAATGTCTTAAATCCCGCTGTTTATTGCGGTGTAGCATTTTTGGTTGTGCATTTGTGGTCGAGGGTATTTAGGCTATTTATTTAGCTTTAGGGGTATTTGTGGTTGCAGGGGTGTTTAGTTATGGGGTTATTTGTGGTTGAGGAGGCATATATTTATGGGGTTAATTGAGACTGAGGGGGTAATTAGTTTTGGGGGGTATTTGTGGCTTAAGAGGTATTTAGTTATGAGGTTATTTGTGGCTGAGGATATTTAGGCTACTTATTTAGTTTTAGCGGTTAATTGTGGTTGAGGGGGTAATCAGTTTTGGGGGGTATTTGTGGCTTAAGGGGTATTTAGTTATGAGGTTATTTGTGGTCGAGTGAGCTCTTGGCTTTGATAGAGTTTTTTTTTTTTTATTAAAGAGGATGATTAAGCTTTTGAAGGGTAGCTTTGGGGTTATTTGTGGTTGAGGGGTCATTTAACTTCAGGAGGAATTTGTGATTTAGGGGGTATATCATTATGGGGTTACTTGTGGTCCGGGGGTTAATTAGTTAGGAGGTATATTGTTTGAGGGGGCATTTAACTTTGAGAGTGTGTCTGGGGTTATATGTGGTTGAGGAGGTATTTAGTTATGGGGTTATTTGTGGTAGAGGTAGCATTAACATTTTGGGGGTGTTTGTGGTTGAGGAGGCATTTAAATATGAGGTTATTTGTGGTCAGGTGAGTATCTAAGCTGGGGCATTTTGGTGTTAGAGGGTACATTTAACTTTGAGGAGGGTATTTATGGTTGAGGGGACATTTAGTTATTTGGTTATTTGTGGTCAAGGGGGTAGTTATATGTGGACATTTAGTCTTGGGGGTATTTGTGGCTGTGGGGGCATTAACTTTGAATATGTATTTGTAGTTGTGTATGGGGTTATTTTTTGGTTGAGGGGGTATTTATTTGTGAGGAGGTGTTTGTGTTAAATGTTGTGCATTAAGTCATGTGATTGGATGAATAGGTGTGAAAATACATGTGTATAATATATGAATGCTAATGACTTCCTTCTTCCGCCTGGAAGACTTCCGTACCTGAAGACACGCCCACATTTCCACTTTTGGAATTAAAATCAGGTCCACTTCTGTGTGAATTTATTTTTATATATATATATATTTAATTTTAATATAATGTCATTGTATGGATATCACTGTAAGCTGTGATTGATTGGGTAATTATGATATGATGAGATTTCAGTATAAAGCTGTGAGGGTGTGTGAGAGAGAGTGAGGAGAGAGTGATAGAGCTGGAGGATGAGTGTGACAGCAGAGAGAATAATCACACCGTCGTGACACTGGGCACAAAAACACGGCCAGCGGAGCAGAGTGGATTTGGATCAGTGCTCCTGGGAGAAAAAAAAAACCCTCTCGGCCATGGTCGCTACACGGAGAAAGTTTTCTCTCGCTCTGAACATCTCCTTTATTTATTTTTTCTTTCTAGCTGCATTTGAAATGGAAGTCTTTAGGAATATACAACACGTCATTAGCTTGATGTTTTTTAAACTGTATACACTTTATTGAAATGGTAACAGATGTACGCTCACGTCTCTTAACGACTAACTGCCGATACACAGTCAATTAGTACCGCCCCCTTTGCGTCCCGAC
The DNA here is from genome assembly GCA_037576675.1 of Pangasius sanitwongsei. Taxonomy (NCBI): domain Eukaryota; kingdom Metazoa; phylum Chordata; class Actinopteri; order Siluriformes; family Pangasiidae; genus Pangasius; species Pangasius sanitwongsei. The sequence goes on from CM075019.1 coordinate 1,158,779, forward strand.
ATTATCCTCCAGCTCGACTGCGGCACTGGAAATGATTACGATGAGAACATATGGATCCGCTCGCTCGGGCACAGAAGGCTTTCTTGGACTCTTAGGGATTCCTGTAGCAGCTTGCATAGTTCATGTCCGCTCTGTATTTTTTAAATAACTCTTATCCTCCTTCATTACAGGCCCCATTTTCATGATCATAACGCAAATGCAAAGCGGTACTTTCCCAGCCATCTGCTCAGGCGGTATCCCGATGTACAAACATTCGTCTGTAGTGACGTACAGTTTATAAGAAATGAGACAGAACTTTTAAGCCAGGACATTACTTGTAAAGCCCTATTCGGACTGGATAAGTTTATCAGTAATAAATTACGTATGTAGTAAATTCCTTTACACGCCTCCTCAGTGATGAAACTCTCGCATCCAGACTGCAATATAATGACGACAGGAAGAGTTTCTAGCTGGTTGTATTTTCTCTGAACTCATATGTTTGCGTCATGTGGTCCTATAATCACGCTACATTCACAACATGGTGTCCAAGAGTCAAAGAGAAGAGACGCTGTGGTAGAGAAGGGACGGTGGAGTAGAGAAGAAGAGACGGTGGAGTAGAGAAGAAGAGACTCTGCAGTAGAGATGAGATGTTGGAGTAGAGAAGAGACGCCGGAGTAGAGAAGAGACGGTGGAGTAGAGATGAGACGGTGGAGTAGAGAAGAGACGGTGGAGTAGAGAAGAGACTCTGCAGTAGAGATGAGATGTTGGAGTAGAGAAGAAGAGACGGTGGAGTAGAGAAGAAGAGACGGTGGAGTAGAGAAGAGACTCTGCAGTAGAGATGAGATGTTGGAGTAGAGAAGAGACGGTGGAGTAGAGATGAGACGGTGGAGTAGAGATGAGACGGTGGAGTAGAGAAGAGACAGTGGAGTAGAGAAGAAGAGACGGTGGAGTAGAGAAGAGACAGTGGAGTAGAGAAGAAGAGACGGTGGAGTAGAGAAGAGACTCTGCAGTAGAGAAGAGACGGTGGAGTAGAGAAGAGACGGTGGAGTAGAGAAGAGACTCTGCAGTAGAGATGAGATGTTGGAGTAGAGATGAGACGGTGGAGTAGAGAAGAGACGGTGGAGTAGAGAAGAAGAGACGGTGGAGTAGAGAAGAAGAGACGGTGGAGTAGAGAAGAAGAGACGGTGGAGTAGAGAAGAGACGGTGGAGTAGAGAAGAAGAGACGGTGGAGTAGAGAAGAAGAGACGGTGGAGTAGAGAAGAAGAGACGGTGGAGTAGAGAAGAGACGGTGGAGTAGAGAAGAGACGGTGGTGCTTGTTTCAGGTTGGAGTGAATCAAGGTTCCAGCAACAGCTCATAATCACACACTATACGAGAAGCCTCCATTTTTCGATACAGGAAGTGTTTAATATCTGGGAGAGAGTCGCTGATACGCACGCTACAAGACTAAATACGACCAAAAAAACAACACAAAAAAGACAAACACAGGGATTCATGTGTGCAGACTGACGATGAGGTTGAACTACTGTGTAAGGTTTCTGAGAGTAGGTCTGGAGCGGTGGATTCAGCAGCAGTTCCGCGCTGATCGCACTCCGTCTCCTCCACACAGGAATGAGCATGTTATCAAATAAGGAAATAACAACCAGATCAAGAGCCAGAATACAGAGAGTCCTGCTGCATTCATAACACACGCAAAACACACGCAAAAGGCACGCACAGGGTCACGCCGTGACGTCAGCACTTTCTCAACAATATATTACTCAAAAATTCTCGTCCACATGCCAACACTGACAACAGAGTTGGAGAAGCTTCATTTCAGAGACAGAAAACAGCGTTTTTGTGACAAAGGAGGGGTCAGGTGACACCAGGGCGTAGACAAGGCGGAGCTAAGCCAGAAACCAGGAAGTAAACAGGAAGAATGCACAGTGAAATTTAAACATAAGAACGAGCTCAGCAGCTACATATCCGGGAGTAACTGCACTTTTAGAAGCTGGTGATGAAGGACGTGAACTGAGGTTTAAAACCAGAAAATTAGAGAAACAAGTGGCTGCTTTCATTCTTGCTCTTTTTACTCCCACACACTCCTCTCTCTCTCTCTCTCTCTCTCTCTCTCGCTGTCTCAGCACCCACACACTCCTCTCTCTCTCTCCCTCCCTCTCTCTCGCTGTCTCAGCACCCACACACTCCTCTCTCTCTCTCTCTCTCTCTCTCTCTCTCTCTCTCTCGCTGTCTCAGCACCCACACACTCCTCTCTCTCTCTCTCTCTCTCTCTCGCTGTCTCAGCACCCACACACTCCTCTATGTCGAGCATCTGTGGGCTGATCTGCATCCGATTTGGAAATCTCATATTAATATGTGCATTCACAGAGCCTGGCAGGACGCCTGCTTAGCAGGAGCTTTCCCACTGAGATGATTGAGTGTGTGTGTGTGTGTGTGTGTGTGTGTGTGTGAGGGATATCCTCTCTTCAGTATGCATTGGCCAGATTTTGGATGTAGGGCTGATATCAGGGGAAAACGTGAAGGTCAAAGAGACACTGATTAAAACCCCTTCTGTCGTGTATGGATTGTAATTACCACCAAACTGGAACAATGTTTAAAACCAGTTTTCCAAAATGAAAATTTATGTTTGGCAATCTAAAGTCAGAGAAGTAGCGCCAGCCTCCCGTCGCTTCCCATCTATAAAAGGTTTCACACAAACACCCTGCGAAGTCGACAGCTGACGGTGGATGTGCTCGCACGTTGCTTGCCTGTATGAAAGGAAAGACGATAGCACTCCACGCCAGCAGGGTTTATTTGTAATTAAAATGAAGAGTATTGCGAAAAATGTGTGGTTTGCGTTTTCTCGTTTCCTGTTTTTGCTTGCCTCTTAGCTCCGCCCACGGAGAGGAAACAGCGAGAGGAGGAATCGAGGACAAACTTATCTGCCAGTTGAGATGCGTAAAAGCGACATCACTTATTTACGACGTGTTGTGCTGCACATACAGACACGTTTCATTCATTCGTAAAGATCAGAGTACCATCTATCCACTCTTTAGTGCACTAGCTGCGGTTTGGGACATGCCCACTGCCAAGATAGCATTTTAACAAATCTGTTTCGCCCTACAACTGATGCTTTCCTACACACATGCGTGACAAAGAGCTGCGATTTCAGCAACTGCGACATCTGAACTGAAATTTTCTCAACTTTATGCAAATTAGGTACGACGTGGTAAAAGCGACAAATCCAATCGATTGTCTCGAATTAGTCCTGTGTGCGTAGTCCAACGTTTCTTCAGTTCCCCACTCACAACTTTAGTTCCTATAAAAGAAAACAAACAAACGATTAGTTACCATTTGCTATTTGACGCACAAATGGAAGAGAAACCTTTAACCGTGTTTTCATCTCATCTTGTCATATAAAATATGTACAGAGACGTTATGAAGAAAAATAAAGCTTGGAAAGAAGCAGCAGAGATCGTTGTGTCTACGTAACTAGTGCAGTTAGCTCACTTTGCTATTCGAAGCTAGTATTTAAATCAAACGACTGATTTTCATGCTGATTAGTGCGTTATGTCATTTGTGTTTAACTAGTCAGCTTTATATATACTGTAGCTACTACACAGTTTCTCATCGGAACTAAAAAAAAAGGTGCTGTACAGGCCACGCCCATTAGCGACAACAGTAGCGGTTGCTAGACAACCATAAAAGACGAGCAACAAGCGTCATGTGCGTCTTGCTAGTGTGAGCGTAGAGTAAAGCACAGTGTTACGCTACGTAGCTTTCTAAGTCACGTATAAGATATTTCTATAACGTAGTGATGCTAGATATTTTTCTGTAGCTACTTACTCTATTTTCAGCTACTTCTATGACCACACCTGCACGTAATGTTTATAAAAAGAGTATTAGATATTTATTATCTAGATATTTATTTAAGTTTAGCTAGCAGCTTCGAATAAATCGAGGTAGCTTATTTACTAGTGAGCTAATAAGCTAGCCTTTGGGAGCAGTTACAGGTTAGCGTATCAGGGTAGTTTGGTGTATCAGGGATGTAAGGAACCTGAGAAAAAAAATCCCATTGGCTTAAATTCATATTCCTCTAAAATATTAAGAACGCTAAACTTTACAGAGGTATCATTAACGCTAAAACATGGCTGCTTCCTGTTGCTGGTCGCATTTCAGACTTCAGACAGTGCAGAGAAATCAAATCTGGACATGCCTAAGCGAGCGATGGAATAATAGCGTGATGTCGGGTGGGAATACATCGTTAATTAGCAGTGTTACGCCTCAGACGATGGCGTTATATTCACGTCCTTTTTGCTGGGTAATGAAGCAGTGACCTTGCGGGCCGATCGCTCAGACGCGGCGTTCCTGCTACATTTACTGCATCTTGTGTAATTGCTTTTTTACCGGTGAGATGGAAGCGATCTGCGCTTTATGGAGCTCAGTGGATTGTGTGATGTGGTGTGATGTGGTGTAATAAAGAGCTCAGTAAGTCTGCGCTGCATGCTAACTCCATCCACGAGCGCCTCTGAAGCACAGCCATGACGCACATGCAGATCGATATGCAAATCAGGATTACTGTTAACCGAAGGCTTCGTTCCAAACAACTTCCACAAAATGTTTCAGGTCTTTATCAGGACACTGGAAAAAACATGGTGGAGGAAGCTGTGTAGTGGAAACAGCAGCAACAAAATATTTAAAAATAAACAAATACATATTAAATTGTGTGCAAATGAGCTAGCTATGTTGGTCAGCTCACCATTGCTAAGCATCATTTATTAGCCAGCTAGTAAGCATTAGCAAGCTGACCTACTGCTAGCCAGTATTTGTTAGTTACCTAGTGATAATATAAAAAAAATATATAAAACAAATATTTAATTGTGTTCAAATTATCTAGCTACGTTATCTAGCTATTGCTAGTCAGCGTTAATCAGTTACCTAGCCCATTGCTAACTAGTTAGCTAGTGAGCACTAGCAAGCTCATCCACTGCTAGCTAGTGTTAATCAGTCAACTAGCCTACTGCTAGCTAGCATTTGCTTGTTAGGTGGCAAACATTAGAAAGCTCATCCAGCTAGCTGGTGTTTGTTAGTTAGCCATCAAGCGTTAGAAGGTTCACCTAATGCTAGCTAGAGCTTTTAAGATGCTAGTCAGCTCACTCTTTGAGCTAACAGTTTAAAATTATTTATATTGTTATTTAAGCTGTGATGCTAGCAAGCGAGTTTGAGGGAACACACCTGATGTTATTGCTTTCCACAACAATAAAAGTAACTATAAACGGATAAAAACTATGACGTATAAATAAGAATAATAATCATTGGCAGATTGCTGTGGTATAAGAGGAATAAAACACTTACCTGACATGCTGCTGTAGGAAAATAATCAACTCTGGTGTGGTAAGAGTGACTCCGCTTCATCACGCCACCCTGTCGGTGATTAATTTCCTGCAACAGCACGACACACACGGTGTGTTATTGCTCACTTAAGGAAGTTGTGTGTGTTGTAATTTGTGACATTAATTTAAACTTGGCTTCATATTAAATCACACACATTCTTGCACTTTAGTCCTTGACATTTAGCGAGTCGCAATATAATACCACACGAGTCACATGAAATTAAAAACGACGTTATTTCACAGTGTTGGAGTTAAAATTAACTGAAAAATTCGGGCCAGTGAATGTCAGCCAAACCGAGTGAGCGTCCGAAGCTCTATTTATAGCCTCTTCACTGATACGCTCGAGCTCCGCTAGACAGAGCGGCACCTACACCATCACGCCGGATTACATCCCGCCGCCGTGAGAATTATAATCTCTCCTCCTTCCTCCCACTCGTCCGTCCAAATCCTCACTTTCATTCTCGGAATCTTTATGGAAAAGATTTCGGGTTGGATATCTTTCCGTAACGGCACCTTTCTGCGTCCTCGCCGCCCGGATCACTCGCCAGATTCCTGTCAATCATCCCGAGTAAAAGCAAGTGGAGGTGCAGTTCATGTAATTAATGTTCAAACCGCTGATCAAACTCCAATCCAAACCCTTCACCTTTAAAAAATCTAAATCAGTGTTTCAGAGCTTTGTGTTCTTCTCTCTCAGTGTTATAAACACCTGCATTATACCCGAGCCAAAGAACAGACAAAGAACGAGTTCTGGAGATATTCTCGCTTTAAGTTTATAGCTCTGGGATCTCTGACGTTTATCTGAAAAAGATTGTTTTAAGTAAAGAAGAAAGTCGACAGGACGCGGTACGAACACAAAGCTCATCTCTGCGTTGATGTCTGACGCTTTCCTTTACAGAAAATCCAGCGAACTAATCAAACTTTTTTAGCTAGAAATCTGCTCATAACCTCGAGTTTCAAACAAATAGCGTTTTGTCAAAATTTAATAACTTTCCAATTTTGTTAAAAATATACGATTGACCAGACAGTTTTGTTAAAAATATTTCTAGCATTTTAGCAAAAAAAATATATAATTAATAATCAGGCACAAGCATCATCCAGTAACCCATTTTTGTGTCTCCTTTCTGCAGTATCTTATAAAATAAATATATCGAACATCTTCTAACAGAATAAGCTTATACATTTTTAATTTGTAAGTTTTGGACAAAAATATACCAATATTATGCATTCCTCCTCAAATTTAACAATTAATATCCACTAAATCACACTTTTTGTTTGTTAAATATCTTCTAATAAGTGGGTAGTTTTGACAAAAATACACTTGGGTGAAAAATTATATATATATTATATATAATAACCTGCAGTTATTACTGTAAAAATTGGCCAGTTTTGCCAAAAATAAAAAATAAAAATCCAAAAAATGATTTAAAAAAATTTATATTTTAAATTTATATTTTAAATATAATAATTTGGTGTTCTTTGATATATCTACTACTAATAATTTTCTGTGAAATATGTAAAACTCGAACTCAAAATGTTATCAAAAATAAGTGTTTGAACAAAAATATACTAATAATCTGATGTTTTATTTAAAAAAATCCCTTAATGAGGCAAAGATTTGTTGTTATTTGTTGTGTTTTTTAAATTAATTAATATTTTTTGTGTTTTTTGAATGAATGTGTGTGTCAGTAACTGAGCATGTGAGCATTTCTTTGCTGTAATATACTGAGGAAACGGCGGAGCGGTGGACAGGAAGCCGATGAGGAAGGCTTCGCTGTGTTTTGTGTCACGCTGCTGATTTATTGCGAGTTTGAGTGAAGCACAGCGAGACGTGCAGCGTGAAGCGGAGATGAATCACACACGGACTGAGGATCCAAACCCCGGAATAATAAACGGCTCTTTGCAGCTTTTCCTAACGTGATAACGGTGAGATTTTCCCGAGACAAAAGACAGCGAAGCTCTCAGACGTCGCGTGATGAATTACAGCAGATTCGGCAAACGGAGAACAGAACTTTCTGTAGACGTTATGAAAGAAATGCTTTAAAAAATAAAACAGATCTATTAAAAGCCACTGAAGGCCTGCTGTCTGTGGATGTGTGCGCTCGGATCGCCAGGATATTCCGCGTGTCCTCTCTCTCTGTAGCTTTATCAGCGTTTAGCGTGCAGACGAAAAAACCTCCTTTACTAGATTAACTCTGATAAAACTGCTGTGATGACGCACTACAGAACACACACACACACACACAGACACACACAGACACACACAGACACACACCTCCTCATTTTTTTTATGGATTAAGAGTAAAATTAATCTTTCGTACTTAAGTACTTTTTTTTCCCTCCTCTTAATTCCTCCGAGGCAAAAAGCGATGCAATGAGACGGAGAGAATCTAAAGAGGGGATTGAGTCGGATTTGGAGGAGTGTAACCTGAGGGCATGGCTCGCTAAAATCTTCTCTCTCTGTTCAAAAAACTCACAACACACTCACAGGAGCGGGAAAAACACCGGAATCTGTTTAAACTCACAATAAACCTGGATAAAGGCATGATTTGGACTCGTATAACTCAGCCTTTTTCGCCAAAATAAAGCAAAAAAACCTGGTGCTTTGACCACAAATTACTAATAAATTACAGAATTATACCAAAAATGCAATGTTTTTACCTGAAACTATACTTCAAACTTCAGCATTTTCAAGCACATCCACTAATGACTGCAATGTTTTGCCAAAATTATACTAATAACAGTGAGTTTCACTAAAATACGCCAAAAATTGTGAATTTCTGTCAAATGTATTTTAATAACTCACAATTCTGACCAAAACATAACTAACTAACTAATAACTGTAGTAGAAATCTTGCATTTTTGCACATTTAGGTTCAAAATATACTAGTGTTGATTGTTTTATCCAGAATATACTGTCAGTTTTGCTAAAGATATACTGATAACTGGACAATTTACTCAATTTAAACAACTTACACACTCAAAAGAGTGATGAAGAGACCTAAATCTGATGATAAATTGCTAAAAATGTACAAAATCATGCCAAAATTGGTTTTATAACTGAAAATATACTAATAACTGACCGGTTTTTCAAAATATATACCATTACTACAGCATTCTAACCAAAATACTTATTAATCTCAACCAAAAATAAGAACAATTGCCAAACTATACCACTAACTAAACATTTTTATACAAATATTTACTAATGATGGGACAATTTTGCCAAAATTATACTAATAACACAGTTTGACTAATAATTGAGAAGATGTGCTAGAAATGTTGAGTGTTTTTGATCAAAATATTCTTCCAGTTTTGCTACAAATATATATATATATATATATATATATATATATATATGTTAACTGGACAATTTATACAATTTACATAATTGAATACAAAATATGTTTTATATCAGATAAAAATCGAATAACTGGGCAGTTTGGAGAGAAGAAGAAAGCAATAATCCATAGTTTTTAATAAAAAATGGTTTAAAAAAACTGTTATTTTGACGACAAATTGCTAAAAGGTTACAAAATCATGCTAACAACTTGGTGTTCAAACTAAAAATATATTAATAACTGATCAATTTTATTGAATATATACACCAATAATACAACATTTTAACCTCATTACTTACTAATCCCGACCAAAAATCCAAACAATTGATCGTTTTCAATATACTAATAAACATTTTTACTAATGACTGGACAATTTTTGCCAAATTTACACTAAAAACATGGTGTGTTTGACTAAAATACTCTAACAGTTGTGCATTTTTCAAATATATTTTAATAACCTGCAATTCTGACTGAGAGATTTCACTAGAAATCTTGCATTTTTACAGGATTATACTAATGTCTGCACACAGCTGTCAAAAAACATATATATTTTATATAAATACACAGCCACATGCCTCCAGCGCCAACAACATCTGACCTTGCTGTGACCTTGACTCTGTCTGGATCAACTTCCGAAAGCTGATCAGAAATCCTACAAACATTCAACCACTCGCTCTTGAGATCTCGCGCTAACGACAATCTCAGACAGACGCAAAAACACGACAAACCCGAAAATATAAACGACATAACGACATAACATCACCTAGTGACGGAGAAATAAATCAGCCTGAAAATAACCTAAAGGAATAAAAAATATGTAAATAAAATCAAATAACAGAACATTTTGTAAAATTAAAAAAAAAATGCCATTTTTCTTCTAAGTACATGACCTTATATTCCCCAAAATGCAAAAATAAAACGATTAATAGGAATGTTATGCTAAATTCTACTAATGAGTTGGTGTTGTGGGCAAAATTAACACTAATGACTGAACATTTCTGTAAAATTGTACGAATAATGAGAGTTTTGGGGGAAAAACAAAGCTTTGGCACAGCGGTGAGAGTAAATGACTCTCTGAAAGTGTGACTTACTGGGTTTTGCTTTTCTAGTGACAGATGTGTGTGTTGTGTGAGTGATGTGTGAGAGCTGGGGGATGAGTGGTGTGTGCGTGCGTGTGTGTGTGTGTGTGTGTGTTGTGCTGCTGGGGGGGGGTGAGTGATGATGAGTGATGATGTCACAGTGTGACTGTTTCAGCGTGACGCTATGAGATAACGTGAATCATAACGCAGCTCTTCAGGATAAATCATTCATCTTATCTCTCTCTCTCTCTCTCTCTCTCTCTCTCTCTGCGTCAGTCAGTGAAGCGTCATTAGCTGACATTACATCACATTACAGTGTGTGTGTGTGTGTGTGTGTGTGTGTGTGTGTGTGTGTGTGTGAGAGAGAGAGAGAGAGAGAGAGACTGCACTTCACTGTGACGCCTCAAACAGAGACACTAAGGTAAACCTGCTGTTCTCAAACCGCAGGATCGGGAAGTCTGATTGGCTGTGGATCGACCAATCAGAGCCCAAACGTCTTTTAACTGCGACTCTGTGCAACACCAACAAAGATGGATAGAAACTGATCTGTACACACAACCATAATGAATTATAAACAATAAGCACATCATCCACACAACCATAAATATCATTTACTACACAATTATATAACACACACACACACACACACACAGAAATTACTGAGTGAAGAGTGAGATGTATATAGGAGGGAGTATGAGGGGCAGACTGTGTGTGTGTGTGTGTGTGAGTGAGCAGTCAGGGTGGTGGTGTTGTCTGAGCTGATTTCTGGAGAAACTCTGCTGCATCCCAACAGTACTTTAAGAGAGAACCGGACCGTGTGTGGGCGTGGCACGTGGGCGTGGCACATGTGGGCGGAGCCTCAGAGCCTCTCATACAGCTTTCATTCCAGCATCGATCAGGACGACGTTGCTATTTTCCTGTTATTTTAACTTCTTCCCCCATTTCATTCATTAATTCTTTCTATTCCATTTGTTTTTCATTCATTCCTCTTTCTTTCTTTTCCCTTTCTCGGTTTTTATCTTTATCCTTTTCTTTCTTTTTCCTTCTACAGAAAAGAATGAAATAAAATTTTATAAAACTTCTGCTGTAAACATTTGAGGGGCGGGGCCAAGCTTAAGGAACGGGGGCGGGGCTAAAACAACCAGAGAGAGAGTGAGACAGAGAGAGGGAGAGAGATGGGGAGAGAGAGAGTGAGTGAGACAAAGGGAGAGTGAGAGAGGGAAAGAAAGAGTGAGAGAGAGGGAAAGAAAGAGTGAGAGAGAGAGGGAAAGAGACAGGGAGAGAAAGAGTGAGAGAGAGGGAAAGAGACAGGGAGAGAAAGAGTGAGCAAGCGTGGCAGAGAGAGAGAGAGAGGGAAAGAGACAGAGGGAGAGAGACAGATGGAGAAAGAAAGAGAGATTTTGAAAAGAATAAATAAGGGGAAAGAAAAAAGATAAAAAAGAAGGAGGGAAAAGAAAGAGAGATGCAGTAAGACAGAAGTTGTAAAAAGTATTTATTGTATTAATGTGTTATAAATGGTTATTACTGTTTTATTATAACTGCTATTACACACACGTGTGTATTCCTGTAAAACTGAAAGGGTGTGTGTGTGTTCTTGTGTGTGTGTGTGTGTGTGTGTGTGTGTGTGTGTGTGTGCCCCTGTGCCTGAATTTGGCAGCGACGCCTGACTCATCTTCTGCCGTTTCTCCTGAGGCAAGTGAAGAACTGTCACCATTGGCACCTCACACACTCCTCTCTCTCTCTCTCTCTCTCTCTCTCTCTCTCTCCCCCCATCTCTTTTCCTTTTTTCCTCTCCATTTTTCTCCATCTCTCTCTACCTTTCTCTCTCTCTCTATCTCTTTCCTCCCTCTCTCTCTCTCATGTGAAGGACAGTGTAACAGAGTGAGAGTGGAATCGTAGCTCGTGTTCTTGTTGATCTCTGTGTATTTCTATTCTCACTCTCTCCATCGCTCTTTCTTTCCCTCCCTCCGTTTCTCGTTCTCTCATGAATGTCACCTTTACTGGTGGCTTCATGCTCTCTCTCCCTCTCCCTCTCTCTCTCTCACACACACACACACACACACACAAGGGTAGGGTTGGGAAAGAGAGAGAGAGAGAGAGAGAAAAGAGAGTGCTTGCCAAAAGAGGCGGGAAGGAAATCTCTCTCCGTCCATCCTTCCATCATCGTCTTCATTCGTCCGTCAGCCGACGCCGAAGTGCCTGCGATTGCGCCGGATTAGTGCTCCAGATTATTCGTTTTGAGATTATTCCTCTGCTTTAGGATCTTCCAGAAGAAAACTTTATAATCTGAGGAGAAAGGGACACGTTCCAGCGGTGAGAACATCTCTGTTTCTTTCTTTTTTTTTTTTTTTTGAACGAGTGTGCGAACTTTAGCCTCGTCACTGTTTTGGGTTTCAGGACCCAGACTCGCGGGGTGGGAGGGGAGGGCAGGGCAGGGATCGGGGTCGATATCGCGATGACTCCTTCCGCATCTTCACCTCTTCTCTCTTTCTTTACGGAAATGTGAACGCACGAATTTCGAAATGGACTCGTTCCAAATCAAACGAGGATAACAGCGACGATGAAGACAACGACGAAGAGGAAACCCAGAGCGAGGAGACACTCTGATAGAACTTAACACTTCTACCTCTGCAAGTGTTTTTTATTTTTTGTTTTTGTGAAGTAACCAAACCAAAGCTCACGCAAATCCCCTGAACCCTCGAGGGGCTCCGAACCCCCAGCGAGCACTTTCCCCTGCTTCAGGACCAGGAGTGAGCGAGTGACCGAGCGCAGAACCTCAGGCAGAACCTCGGTCCAACCCCCCTCCCACAGTTGAGAGGGGGGGAAGATGGCAGCTCTCGCCAGCTCTCTGATCAGACAAAAACGGGCGGTGAAGGAAGACCAGGCCAACCGGCCAATCGCCAACAAGCGCAGGCCGTGCCCCAAGAGCAACAAGTCGCTTTGCCAGAAACAGATCCTCGTTCTCATCTCTAAAGTGCGACTATGTGGAGGACGAAGAGGGAGAACCGACAAAAGACCAGGTACACCTGTCTCCATTATAAACTGTTATAATACATATAAACGTTCTGCATGAAAACGTTTCCCCTACGCTCGCATTAGCGGCCGACAAGTCGCTCGGGTCGCTTGTGGGCGTGGCCTGCCCATCTGTCCAGTGTTTCTTTTATTTCATTTCCATTGCATCAATACACCTCAGAAGCGCGAGGTCAGAACTCAGAACTACGTCATTTTCGACCTCGAGTGGGAAAAGAAAGTGGTAAAAAAAAAAGAAAAAAAGCCACGGACACCTCCATGTTCGTCTTTCGTTAGCAACAAGCTAGCCAGTTAGCTGTGATGTGTGACGTATATCTACCGCCTCAGAGCGGCATTCTGAATGTCTGTATGTTGATTGATCTAAAATAAATACGTGTATATAGAGTATAACTCGTTTAAAGGTAAGAACTGCTGTGAGCGGCCATTTTGATTTCAGGTCACATTCTGAACTTGAGAGTTGAAGACACGAGCAGGAAATCCGAGTTCTTTGGATTTTCCTAGTCAGAGATCAGACATATATATAGAGAGAGAGCTTCTAAAGCTGACTAGTTGAACATGAATTAAATAAACGCACTAATAAAAATGAAAATCCGTGGTCTCATTGACATGCTACTTGTTCAGTTGATGTTTCACAGTTGTTCCGAGACTCTTCTCAATAATTTTCAAACACTTCTGAGGTAAACGTTGACGTTCGTGTTTCTATGGTCACGTCATCTGTACAAATGCCTTAACAGACATGTGGTGGCTAGCTAGCTGAATCGCCTCAGTTATTAGCCGCTTTAGGATCAGGGTCGATATTTTCCAGTTGCCTAGCAACATGCTACGTTCATACAGGGTTTGTTTTTAATGTTTGAATATCAATGTCGTCACAGATCACAGGCTCGTGTAAAGGGTCGCGTATGAATAATTTACGACATCATTGATTATCTATAATTGATTTAATAAGTAACCAGCAAGTAATAAATTAAGTATTTATCATAGAGTCAATAATCCACTGTTACACCACAGCGCTGTTGAGTTCTGCATTCTGATTGGTCGTCAGGTGTTGATTAATTCTCTATAACAGCAGCTCTGACAGCAGTGCAGCTGCAAATCACAGGTTTATAATAATGCGCTCGTTCTGATACGTTATCGTTTCTATAGTAACAGCGACTCGTATAATGGATGCTCCGTGCAAATGGATACGGTGAAATTTTCTGTAAATGTAACATTTAAGGAAGGAGTCTCCAGTGTCAGCACTAAAAGCTTTAACTAAGCTTTCCGACGTCTTCAGGACAGACGAGTTTACGCTTCTTTTTTGCGGTTTCTCGGTAACATGCGCAACAAGCTGCGTTTTTTTTTTGTCTTATTAACTTCAAGAGAGAGAAGAGAACGAGCGTTTATAGCTGCTATAACGTAAGTGACAACAGGAACTAACTTGTATCGGAAACATTAACTCTAAGTAAATCTTAATCATCAGATTGATAGATCTCCAGAGACACCAACAATAGCATCTCTGCTATTTTCTTCCAACCTTTATTGTTCTCCATAACGTCTTTACGCCCGTTTAAAGAGACATCGTACTGTACATGACAGGTAGAACCTAAAGTTGTGAGAGAAGGAATGATAAAAATGTCATACCAGGCGCACCATACGATGGTTCCGAGGAATTCTGGTTCTGGCTCTGAAATCGTAGCTCTGTGTTACGCATGTGCACAGAAACCGAACGCTCTCCCGTCACTTTGTCCCTCGCTAACGTGAACACACCTTTACAGAGTCGCTTTGTAGGGAGATGAGCTTAAATCATATCTAAGATATACCGTGTGTATTAATGTCAATATGGAGCTAATTGTTTTGGGGGGAAAAACTGATGTAATTATATAGCAGACTTTATTTCTTCCACTGAGATTAATTATTAACTTCAGTTTTTTGGTGATTTTTACACATTTATTGTTAAAACTGTAGGCACATACAGCACTGTTTCAACAGAACATCCTTTAACAGACTTCACAGAGGAATAAAACGCTGACGAGTACCATGTAACGTACGCATGTTACGTGTTAAGGTCATGTTGGAAGGTCACTGAATAATTGATCTCGTTAGTAAGCCATTTATTATCCTTAATTAATGTAGTAATTAACTATTCGTTAAGCTTAAGTGCTCAGAATGTGTATGTCTTTATCCTCGTGACATCATTCTGTCTCGGCATTTTGTCTGTTTTTATCGACGTTATTCATGAAAATTCAATGTTTTGAATAACAACCAATGAGCACAGAGAGGAGGCGGAGCTTACTGAAATAAATTTATACTATAATATAAATAATTTTTTATAAATATATAAGTATTAGAGCTACTAAATCTAGTTAGCTTTAAATATTAATGCCTTTTAACTTTTTCATTTAAAAATATGTTGAAAAATTTAATCATTTGATAATTTTAGAACTAAAGTTTTATTATTTTATAAATTAATTCTTAGCACATCTTTACTGAGGTATTTAATGCATTTTTAAAAAAAAATAATTTGGCAAAACACTACAGGAGTTCATCTCTTTAATAAGGGTTAATATGGATAGTGTGTGTGTGTGTGTGTTGAAGTGTCCCACATGTGTGTGCTATTCTGGGTTTCTCTCACCTTTAAGTCTTCTGGGACACTAATTATTACACTCAGACCTATAATTGCACCTTGTGTGTGTGTGTGTGTGTGTGTTTGTGTGTGTGTGTGTGTGTGTGTGTATGTGTATGAGAGCCCTACATACATGTTTAATCCATACTAGAGTGCACACGTAGGTCACTTAGAAATGGCGGCTCATGTTTAAGTCACAGGTAACCTTGCCTCTGGCTAGTGAAAGAAACCACATACACTCTCATATTACACACACACACACACATACACACACACACACACACACACACACACACACACACACACATGTTCCTACAAAGCAGAAAGAAAAAATGAAATGAACAAACGTTTCTCAAGTGTGTATTTTGAATTTCAAGGACGGAATTGCTGTGTATCTCTCGCTCTCTCTCTGTATGTGTGTGCGCGTGTGTGTGTGTGTGCGCGCGTGTGTGTGTGTTCTTCGAGTACTACCATAATATCCAGAGAACATTATGCTTTTGTACTGTGTTATTAATATACAACAGTGTTGTTGCTGCACACACACACACACACACACACACTCACACTCACAAGTCCAGATATTGTGTATAAAGCCTTCGAGCTGTATAATATGGCAATAACACTGGTGTGCCAATGTCAGACATTAGCAAACTGCCTGTGCGCGCACACACACACACACACACACACACACCGGGTGCCCTGGTTAAGGCTGCGTTGGCATTTTTAAGATTCTCTCTCACACACTGTGGATCGATGCTGCTCATTAACGTGTGGTGACTAATCAATAACCGAGCTCTCTGTTTTCCCCGTGCCCCCTTACACACACACACACACAGACACACACACACACACACACACACACTTCTCTTAAGTGCAGAGACAGGTTTATAAAGCACTTGGCTTCAGATTTTTTTTTCTTCTATCTTTAATCAGATCTGAAATTCTGTGCATTTTTTCATCCTCCGGGGGAAAAGTTCTACGCAGAACCCTATAACAGAGTGTCTGAAAGGGACCACTGGAACAGTAGAACTCGAGAATGCTGCTTGACCATGCAGTAATACCCCCAGAGGAAGCCTTTTTTGAGCAGCGAGAACATTCAGCCTGAATCTTTTCTGTATAAACTCTAATTAGAAAAAAAAAAAAGAATCCTTCACTGGGTTCCTTAAGGGTTCTTCAGATAGATAACCACAGAAAACGGGTTCTCTGGTCTGATGAGACCCACTAGCACAAAGCGTTACATTTGTTGGAAACTCAACACGAAGAACATCATCCTCGCTGTGAAGCATGGTGGTGGTAGCATTGTGTTGAGCGTTACCTTTACACTGTTTGTGCAAAGCTGTTTGTTTTACATGCACTAATTATGCAGCTAGCTAGCTTAAATTGATATTTTAGTTAGCTATCTAGCTAATAATTTTACTGAGAAAGCATTAATAAAGAGAAAATTAACTATAAATTTTCAGATAAATAACAATTTATACCAAAGTTGAAGATACTCTTGGCTAAATCAAATCGCTAATTTCTTTATTGAAGGGTTAGCAATTAGACTTTTTTTGACTATTTAGGGAGCAACATCATGATGATATTATTATTATTATTATTATTATTATTATTATTATTACGTTAATATTTAAAATGATTTTTTGCCATTTTTCTCATGCACTGCACTCCGTATGCAGCTAGCTAGCTTAAATGAGTATTTTAGTTAGTTAGCTGGCTAAGTATTTTATTGAGTAAAGAAATAATGAAGAGAAAATTAACTATATCATAAATCTGTAATGACCAGTTTATTTCTAAATAAATTGCTAATGGAGCAATTTTCATCCATCTACAGCTAGTTAGTACGCAGTGAAACAGAACAACGTTCCTCCAGGAACAAGGTGCTCCATAAAACAACACAAGACTACAGGAGACACATATTTTACATAAAGTGAACGTGCAAACGTGTAAACAGCACAATACTACTACACAAGAGTACACCTGAACCTCCCCTGATAGTCTATCCTGCTCAAGTGTGTGTGTGTGTGTGTGTGTGTGTGTGTGTGTGTGTCCTGCTCAGGACATGAGGACACACTGAGCTCGGCCCGGAGGAGGAGGATAGCATTAAGCTGACCGCTAAAGACGCAGGTCTCATCCCGCTTAGTCAACAACACCCGATCACACTGCGCAGTGTAAGATAGCCTCACGCCAGAGAGAGAGAGAGACTGACAGAGAGACAGACAGAGAGACAGACACACAGAGAGATAGATAGATAGAGAGAGAGACAGACAGACAGAAAGACAGACAGAAAGAGAGATAGTTAGAGAGTGTGAGAGACACACAGAGAGATAGTTAGAGAGAGAGAGACAGGCAGACAGACAGAGAGACAGACACACCGAGAGATAGATAGATAGAGAGAGACAGACAGAGAGATAGTTAGAGAGAGAGAGACAGACAGAGAGAGATAGTTAGAGAGAGAGAGAGAGACAGACAGAGAGAGATAGTTAGAGAGTGAGAGAGTGTGAGAGACAGACAGAGAGAGATAGTTAGAAAGAGAGAGAGACAGAGAGATAGAGAGAGAGAGACAGAGATAGTTAGAAAGAGAGAGAGACAGAGAGATAGAGAGAGAGACAGACAGACAGAGAGAGATAGTTAGAAAGAGAGAGAGACAGAGAGATAGAGAGAGAGAGAGACAGACAGACAGAGAGAGATAGTTAGAAAGAGAGAGAGAGAGAGACACAGACAGAGAGTGTCAGTGATCAGTGGCCACAGACACGAGAGAAAATTCCCAGTCTGTTCTTATGGACTTTTATCTTTACCTCTCCATCATACAGTTATAAGTGAAAAGTAGTTCCGGTTACGGTTCACTTTCCTGAAGGTTTTGTCGCGTTCATGCGCCATCGGGGAGTCACGACTACAAATCTGTTCCTCGGGAAAAGTAGTTCCGTCTCTGGAAGAACAAATCCTGCAGATTTACAGCTTCATTCGTTTAACTCTTTTACATTTTACTGATTTCAAAATCCGCTCTTAGACTTCGACTGTACGGGAATTCTGTTCTTCTCTCGGTAAAATAAAGGCATGTTTAAATTCTTCTCTCTATTAATCTCACACACACACACACACACACACACACACACACTATAGACAGTGTGAAGTTTACAAAAAGCTGACGGTTACCTGTAATGCTGTAAGGCAGGATATTTTTACGAGGTTGTGAGAACCGTTACAGGAGATTTACTGACCCACATTCATCACACAGCTTTTTAAAGAAAAAAAAGAAAGAAAGAAAAGCGTCCCGTTTGGCCCACATTCGATCCGACACCCTGCGATTATTACAGCAGCGCTTATGAATATTAATGAGGATCGTTTTTTCTGTGTCTTTCTGACACAGGCGTTTGCTTTAGGCTCGACTTGTGAAGCCCAGTGAAGAATGTTGAATAAATTAAACGTTAGAACAAAATAATGCACTAATTATCAACAGCGTAGTATTATTAACAGTACAGTAATGCGCTCGTTTCTATAGCAACAGCTCATTCATAGGGACGGATTAAGAAAATGCTTGTAATTGTTGACATGGTGAAGTTTTCTGTAATTAAGGAAGGAGTCTCCAGTGTCAGCGCTTTGTAACAGTTTTCCGATGTGCGGTTTCTCGGCAACATGACGAGCTGCGTTTATTTAGAGAGAAAGAAAGAGAAGCCGGTGAGGGAACGAATGTTCATCGCCGCTTTAACGTACGTGAGAACAGGAACTAACTTGTGTCACTGGATATTAAACGTAATTATTAACAGATAAGAAGTGTGTCACGCTGTATGTATGTAATCGTTGGTAAACTGCTGTGGTATAAGAGGAATAAAACACTTGGGGATGTGCTGTTTTAGGAAAACAGTCAACTTTGGAAATAATGTCTTGAGAAGAACCCTTAAAGGAGAACCACAGCGTGTGTGTTAAGTGGCTAAGTGTGCGGTACAAACTCCGAACTACGGCTCATGCTCTTCTCAGAAGCCGTCAGATGTTTTGGTATTTGGTACTTTTAGAAAAAAGGGTTCTTTAAGAGATGATTAAGGGTTCTTCTTGGAACTCTTTCTGATGGGGAAACACTTGTAGGGTTCTTGTATATTTAGAGGTTCTTGGCCCCTAAAACGCTTCTACCTGGAACTATTTCTCATAAACGCTCCTTTTATAGGGTTCTACATAGAATTTTTAAAGCTTCCTCCAAAGACACCGCTGAATAACTGTATATATCTGTAAGAGGATTTTTTAAATGAAAGATTTAGCCTGAAACGTGAGACGGGATATCGATGAGCTGAGGAACACTGCAGAAACACTCGTTTAGCATTTTGTCTCACATCCTTAAAGACATCACGAGTGTAATGTGACAGCGAAGACCTCGAGACCGACTCGGCTGAAATGAAATTCACGGACGGTTTGATTAAAGCCGACAAGGACAGATTGAGTTTGACCTCTAACGAGAGAAGATACAGAGAAATGCTATGCACGTGTGTGTGTGTGTGTGTGTGTGTGTGTGTGGTAAGATAAGTAGGCACAGAGAGACATTTCCATTTCTAATCTCTAAGCTCGGAGTGTGTTGACGTCAGCGGCGGTTCTGGGCTCTGTTACCGGTGGGCCGCCGTCCCAGAGCCTCGTGTTGCAGGACGTTTCTTTACAAAACACGACACGTCGAGTCCTGAAAGCGAGGCGAGAAAATAAAGCAGGCAAACACACACACACACACACACACACACACACACACACTGCAGTGTTGGTTTACACTTCAAACCGCAGCTCTGCACA
Source organism: Pangasius sanitwongsei (assembly GCA_037576675.1). NCBI lineage: Eukaryota > Metazoa > Chordata > Actinopteri > Siluriformes > Pangasiidae > Pangasius > Pangasius sanitwongsei. The sequence goes on from CM075019.1 coordinate 1,178,945, forward strand.
TTCAGAATTAATCTTCACACAGACACACGGTGGCAATCCTCTCACTTTCTCTGTAGAAAAGCACAGGCTAAAAGCACAGCATGCTAATCGTTTTCAGCACCGTCAGCTTCATGGTCTTCATCATCATCATCATCATCATCATCATAAAACAATATTTAACAATAAAACATCGTTTACTCTGTAATGAATTCACACTGCTAGTTTACGCTGCCGTGCTCGCTAGTGCTCGCACAACTGATGGAGTACTGAAGCTGGGGTACCGAAAAAAAGGGGTTCCTGAAGGGTTCTTTAAGTGTAATGAGTTCCTGGCCTCCTAAAAGGGTGCTAGAACCCAATACTGTGCTCTACGGTTTGACACAGAATTTTTGCAGGTTCCTCCAGAGGGACAACCAGACAATCTCCATCATCAGTCCACTGTGGGCGTGTCCCAAACCAAACACCCTACCGACTCTACAGGCTACATACAATAATCACCACCACATATGCAGTACGTTACCATCATTACACCAGTGTTCACTATTCACTATATAGGACACAAACACCATCACTAACATCAGTCCAGTGTGGACGTGTCCCAAATCCACACGTCCTGATCACTACTTAGACAGCATGAACAACATCACAGACCTCTCGGTCCTCTCTGGACTGAGTGTCCCAAACCAAACACACATACCTTATTAACTATATAAGGTACAAACATCACCACAACCTTCTTAGTGGACTTTGGACACGTCCCAAATCACGACATAGTACTCGTACACACATTAGGATATCGCTGCTATTTCACAGAGAGACATTACGGAAGGTAACGATGCGAGTTTAAATCAGTGCTAAAGAAGCAGCACGTCTCGGCTGATCGACTACACGTGGTGTAAAGAGGACAACCTGTTCCTCTCACGTTCACACACTAAACCCTTCCCTTCCTGCTCCCGGCTGTACATCCGGTCCCGAGGGACCATCCTGAGAGCTTTGAATGACATGACAAGGACGTTTTATTCACTTTTCACCCCCGAGCGGTTCGACTGTGCTTCCCATCACCCCGATACCGATTCATTTTCATATTCATAAACGCCAAAAGCACATCAAGCGACAGAACTGACGGAAATGTGACACTCGAGCTTTCCGAAAGTGGCGCTTTATCCTTTTTCATGTTCCCCTGATGTTTTAGAAATTCATCACATGTCTGTTCCCTACATAAGAGCACTATGTAGCACACTAATTTAGGGACAAGATTGAGTGATTGTCTTAAATGGATTTCGCTCATCACTGTTAATGCTTTACCATTATCACATTATTGTGGCCGCGTCCCAAATCACACACCCTATTCACTACACAGGACACAAACATCATCAGCAGTGATTGCATTTAAATGCGAGTGTTTGTGTTTAAAGGCGTTTAAAGGCTGGTGTTTGCGTTTAAAGGCATTTAAAGGCGAGTGTTTGTATTTAAAGGCATTTAAAGGCGAGTGTTTGTATTTAAAGGCATTTAAAGGCGAGTGTTTGTATTTAAAGGCGAGTGTTTGTATTTAAAGGCGAGTGTTTGTATTTAAAGGCGAGTGTTTGTATTTAAAGGCATTTAAAGGCGAGTGTTTGTATTTAAAGGCGTTTAAAGGCTGGTGTTTGTATTTAAAGGCGTTTAAAGGCGAGTGTTTGTATTTAAAGCCATTTAAAGGCGAGTGTTTGTATTTAAAGGCGAGTGTTTGTATTTAAAGGCGAGTGTTTGTATTTAAAGGCGTTTAAAGGTAGAGTGTTTGCGTTTAATTTGCCAACCTTGGAAGTGTGAACTACAAGCAGGTGATTCTAATAATGTAAATATCCACTTAAGCAGGTGCGTAACGCGACTCTGAATACGGGAAACATTCCCCACGTAAATACTGACGTGACTTTTGAGCGTAAATCGCCATTTCCTCCACATCGTCCACATAAACTGCATCATAACACCAGGGCAGACTGTTCATATCTACTGCAGTGCACTGTTGGATTTCATGGCATGTGATCATGAGGGACGTGTTAGAGGGCGAGGGAGAGTAAACGAGTGAAACAGTAAACAGATGGAGAACAGGGACTAGTGGGAAGCTGTATGTATATTTAATCCACGCTGAGGGAAGCCCCTGTCTCCGAGCTCGGCTCTGACGGCGGCGTGAGAATGCCCTCGGCTGCTCAGTGGAGTGGAGCCCGTAATTACACCGCTCTCTAATCCAGATAAGATGAGATGGAGCTGCAGTGGAGGAGTGTGTCACACAAGGAGACAAAAGTGCAGGACACAGTCAAGGTTATCGTGTGGAACGTCAATCAATCCGGTCAAACGTCCATCCGTCAGTTAGGGTCAACCTCGGGTTACTGCAGCGCGCTTTAAAGGAACAGTGACATGAAAAATCGAACTTACTCAATTTTCCCTTTAAATCAAACGCAGGCGATCAGCTGATACATTCATCAGTGAACTCATGTAAAGACAGAATTACTGCAATTACGAGTAATGAGTGAGAAATGTCGGAATTTTCCTGATATTTTTACACCACAGCGCTGTTTGATTCTCAATTCTGATTGGTCAGATGATGTTGATTAATTCTCTATAACAGCAGCTCTGACAGTAGTGCAGCTGCAAATCCCAGGTTTATATTAACGCACTCGCTCTGATACGTTATCGTTTCTATAGCAACAGCTCATTCACAGGGACTTGTACAGCAGATGGTCTAATAATAATAATAATAAACAGATTTTAAAAAGTGTGTAATCCTTGAAATGGTGACATTTTCTTAAAGTAAGGAGATGTTTCTGTAACCTTTATGGAAGGAGTCTCCACTGTCAGCGCTTTGTACCACTCAGAGGTAAAGCTGTAACTGTAATTTGAAGTTTTCTGACATCTTCAGGAGTTTACGCTTATAACATGTAACAGAAATGTGAATGGATAAAAAACTACAATGTGACGTTTTTTAATAAATAAAAAAAAGACATAACAACAAACAGATTCATCAGGTCACCTCTGCCTTTTTGTTTTTGAAGTTTTTAAAAAATATATATATATTTATTTAAGCAAACATCTAGCGTTCTTGATACTTGGCAAACGTCTAGAAAACAAGGTTCTTCATGGGTTCTTTAATTTGTCTTTATAGAATTACGGCTTCTGACCTTCCAGAAACATGCTGTTTTAGTGAATTTATTTATGTGAATATGTGTACATTTGCTAAAGTCTACTTTTTGCATGATTTTAGCATGAAAATATTTATTTCACTGTGAAGACACTCTTTTGATGGAACATTTGTGAAAATTTTTTATAGTTTTTTCAAGAAAATACCATTTGTTGTATTTCTTTTATATAAAAATATCATGTTCTGGTATAAAATGCTGCAAGTATAAAATAAAAATAAGATTCAGTTCTCTGCTGTTGTATATGTACATACACAGAAGCGTAACTTTTTGATTCTGAAGCTTGTGACCAGAAAAGTGTACAATAACTAATAACTTCCTTTCTGTCTCTCTGGCTCTCTCTCTCTCTCTCTCTCTCTCTCTCTCTCTCTTCACTAAACACTACTGCTCTCACTCCTGAAACTGGTTATTTCTGCTCTTCTTCTCTCACTGGTATCTTTTCTTTCTTTTTTCTCTTCCCCATTTCCCCTTGATCTCCACGCAGCTCTCTGCAGTCCTCCTGTCACGCTCTCGCTCCCTCTCGCTCATCCCCTCCCTCCTCTGAGTAGAAAATGGGTCTCGATAAACACAAAAGATACAAATAATTTGCTTCACTCGCTGGTGTGTGAGAGAATAAATGACTCTCATTAATGCCTGTAATTCATGAGGTCTAATGGCTCTTACGTCAGGATGGAGGAGCTGAAATAGCTGACACACACACACACACACACACACACACACAGATTTAAGAGGGATACCAGGGTGCTAATGAAGCGAGAAGAGCAGAAGGGAGAAGTAAGAGTTTCAGCACAGAGAAAGAAAATAAAGTCAGAGTAAAGATGAACAAGAATAAATCTTTAGAACTGACACACAGAGGCCACGCCTCCTTCTTTAGAACTGACACACACACACACAGAGGCCACGCCTCCTTCTTTAGAACTGACACACACACAGAGGCCACGCCTCCTTCTTTAGAACTGACACACACAGAGGCCACGCCTCCTTCTTTAGAACTGACACA
>CM075019.1:1183100-1195987 GCA_037576675.1 Pangasius sanitwongsei
ACACACACAGAGGCCACGCCTCCTTCTTTAGAACTGACACACACAGAGGCCACGCCTCCTTCTTTAGAACTGACACACACACAGAGGCCACGCCTCCTTCTTTAGAACTGACACACACACAGAGGCTACGCCTCCTTCTTTAGAACTGACACACACAGAGGCCACGCCTCCTTCTTTAGGACAGACTTAGACATATAAGCACCTCCTCCTTCCCCTTACATAGAGAATTAATCACCACCTTCTGACCAATCAGAACCCAGAATTCAGCAGTATTCAGCGTGAGGGTCAGTGTTAACACTTAGATAAAGATTTCAGCAGATAAAGCGAGAGGAAAAATGGCCACGTCTCTGTTTTTTCCTCGTTGCTTTCTTGAATGAACACGTAACAGTCCTGAGGGACGCAGCTCATAAAACATTCAGGCTCCGTTCTCCTCCTGTTCCCTCGGTCATAAACACTCTCCCGACGCTAATCCATCTTTTATAGCGCACAACACGAGCTCCTTTTCACTCTGGAAATAACGGCAGCAGGCTAATGAGCAGCACTGACGTGGGTTTAAAGGTGCGGTCAGCGGGTTTTAAATGAGTAACACTTGGTGAAGTTTCTCTTCCTCTCTCTGGTGCTCCTGACTGTTAATAAATGAAACATGTCATGGACCACCACTATCCAACCAATCAGGACGAAGAGGCGTGTCTATTCACCTGTCAATCATACTGCCTAGCTGCCTGACAATTCAGGCTAAAATCACTGACCGCACCTTTAATGTCACAGGGGAAAGCCTGTATGTTTCCTTCTGGAGTCTTTTCATTGTGTGTGTGTGTGTGTGTGTGTGTGTGTGTGTGTGTGTTTCACAGAGCCTCAGCTAAAAGGGATTGTCACACGCCTGTACAGTCAGCACGGCTTTTACCTCCAGATGCAGCCAGATGGAACCATGGACGGCACAAGGGACGAGAGCAGCTCCTTCTGTAAGTGTGTGTGTGTGTGTGTGTGTGTGTGTGTGTATAAACAATCAAATGCAGTTAAGGAGATAAACTGTAGAGGCTTTCAGGGCAGATTTCCACCTAAACGTGCTAATGTGTACACAGATGTTCTCTCCATCCGCATCCTCTCTCTCTCCATCTCCACCTGTGTTCTCTCTCTCTGTCTCCGCCCGCGTTCTCTCTCTCTCTCTCTCTGTCTCCGCCCACGTTCTCTCTCTCTCTCTGTCTCCGCCCGTGTTCTCTCTCTCTCTCTCCGCCCGCTCTCTCTCTCTCTCTCTGTCTCCGCCCACGTTCTCTCTCTCTCTCTCTCTGTCTGTGCCCACGTTCTCTCTCTCTCTCTGTCTCCGCCCGCATTCTCTCTCTGTCTCCGCCCGCGTTCTCTCTCTCTCTCTGTCTCCGCCCACGTTCTCTCTCTCTCTCTCTGTCTCCGCCCGCGTTCTCTCTCTCTCTCTGTCTCCGCCCGTGTTCTCTCTCTCTCTCTCTGTCTCCGCCCGTGTTCTCTCTCTCTCTCTCTGTCTCCACCTGCGTTCTCTCTCTCTCTGTCTGTGCCCATGTTCTCTCTCTCTGTCTCCGCCCACGTTCTCTCTGTTTCCGCCCGCATTCTCTCTCTCTCTGCCTTTCTCTGTGTCTCCACCCGTGTTCTCTCTCTCTCTGTCTCCGCCCACGTTCTCTCTCTCTGTCTCCGCCCGCGTTCTTCCTCTCTCTGCGTCTCCGCCCGCGTTCTCCCTCTCTCTCTGTCTCCGCCCGCGTTCTCCCTCTCTCTCTGTCTCCGCCCGCGTTCTCCCTCTCTCTCTGTCTCCGCCCGCGTTCTCTCTCTCTGCGTCTCCGCCCGCGTTCTCCCTCTCTCTGCGTCTCCGCCCGCGTTCTCCCTCTCTCTGCGTCTCCGCCCGCGTTCTCCCTCTCTCTGCGCCTCCGCCCGCGTTCTCCCTCTCTCTGCGCCTCCGCCCGCGTTCTCCCTCTCTCTGCGCCTCCGCCCGCGTTCTCTCTCTCTCTGCGCCTCCGCCCGCGTTCTCTCTCTCTCTGCGCCTCCGCCCGCGTTCTCTCTCTCTCTGTCTCCGCCCGTGTTCTCTCTCTCTCTGTCTCCGCCCGTGTTCTCTCTCTCTGTCTCCGCCCGTGTTCTCTCTCTCTCTGTCTCCGCCCGTGTTCTCTTCATCTCGTCCTTCTGTCAGTGTGTTTTTAGTGATAATTAATTTGCGAGCTCGGAGCTGGAACTCTCTCACCGCTAACCTGCATGTGTGTGTGTGGAACCTTGCCAAGTGTTTTACACCTCACCACTCACACTGCTTTCACACACTCCACACATACAGTCGTGTGTGTGTGTGTGTGTGTGTGTGTGTATACACTTCACAGCCATTTACAGTGAGATCCCAGCATCAGAGGGTGGAGCTGTGAGTCACTGTGAACTCTGAGGTCACGGTGAAGTGCCATGTGTGTGTGTGTGTGTTTCTGTTCTGACCAAATTTTTAACCTCTACTAAGAACAGAGCAATATTTTCACACTGAAAGGGTGTGAGTGGTGTGTGTGTGTGTGTGTGTGTGTGTGAGAGAGTGTGTGTGTAAAACAAAAACAAATCAGTAAAGGAACATGTAACCAGATGTAAAGAGTAACTGAAAAATAAAATACAATAAAATAAACCCAGCTTGCATTGTATTTAGCTACTAACACTTGATTTAAAAAAGTATCTTGTGAAATAAGATAATAAACAAGGCAGTTTATATCCTCTATGAAATTATTCTTTTGAAATACATTTTTTTAAATGACGTTCCTGTTACAGAGATGACGTTCAGGTCATTCCACGCCGAGAATAACCGAGTGAAAGAGTTCAAACTGATCCTGAAGCCCATCTCGTGTCTCAGGAGGATGGCTGAGTGTGAGCGTTTATCGGTGCTCAGCTTCCATCAGATTTGTTTATTTCATGTTTTATTGATCAGATGAAAACAGAAGAGAGATTTTGGGGTTTTTCATAAACAAATCTGTGTGTGTGTGTGTGTGTGTGTGTGTGTGTTTCAGCTCAGTTCAACTTGATTCCTGTGGGTCTGAGGATCGTGGCCATTCAGGGGGCGAAGACGGGGCTGTACCTGGGCATGAACAGCGATGGCTACCTCTACACCTCTGTAAGTCACGCCCTGCAGTGTTAGTGATGTCACTCGGCGTGTCAGCATCAGAATGAAACAGGGGGCGTGGCCTAAAGTCTGAGTTTTGGAATTTTTTAATCTGATTAATTCGGCTGTTTTATTTTAAAGCTGTCTATAATGGAGAAGAGTGACGGCTTAAAGCAGCTGTGTGGTGATGATGATGATGATGATGATGATGAGCCACACCGTGTGTTAAATGATTGAGGACGAGAACTGAGAGCAGAGGTGGAGCTGTCCATGCCGTGGTGCTGAAATCTTCACACACAGTTGTATGCAAAAGTTTGTGCACCCCAAAAAAGTTTGTGCACCCCAAATCATATATTTTGTTGACTTTTGACGTGTAAACACAACCACTGCAGCAAACTATTTTAGGAAAAAAATACATACAACAGTAATTGGGGTGTGTGCAAAAGTTTAGACACCCTTCCAGTTGTAAAGTATCAGAACTTAATTAACTCCTTAGCCCTTATACTTGACACATTAGGACACATTGCTCAGGCCAAGAAAATCATTGTGAATAATCAGAGCGTAATAAATTCTCTCTTTAAACCTTGTGCTACAACTCAACAACTCATGGGCTCCTCTGAGTAGCTGATGGAGGATCTGCAAATGAAGTTAACTGCATAACTAGGATCTGCATGGAAGAGTCATCAGAAGGAAACCTCACCTGAAACCTCATCACAAAAGTGAATGTCTGATGTATGAAAAATAGCATCGAGATAATCACTAAAGGTATATCTGATGTTTGGCCCTGTTCACACCTGGAATTAACGTGACGTGGGTAATCCAAACATAAGTAGACAGCGCTAATTACAGGTGTCTCAGAGATGCATTGTTATCCTATCACTCAAACCACCTTCCCAGATGGTTTGGGAAGCATACGACCACGTAACATTTGTAGTGTGAACGCAAAAGCTTTCCAGACAGCAACGAAGGACCGCCTAATTGGCTGCGTCACTGCCCGAGCTGGAAAATGCACTGAAATCGTTGAACAGTAGAGTTCTCCACCACTAAGCTAATGGATAAAGGTGACGCTATTGCAGCAAAGACAAACACAGCTGCTTTTTGCAGCTTCTTTTCTCATCTTATCTGTCATTCATATATAAGTGTCGTTAGCAGACAACATGACTGAAGCGTCTGACAGGCTGTAGAGTTAGACCAGAAAAGATTCACAAGACATTTCTGCCTGAAAACAAATGTAGCACAAGACTGACACAATAAACGTGTGTGACGCCCTTCCTCAAGCGGAAACGTGTGAAATCTGAACACAAAATGCCAGGTGTAAACGGCTCCGCGTCTCGATTTCCACTCGATCGGATCACTCGAGACACGGCCTATGGAGCAAAAAGATGAAGCGGCATTTGATGAAAAGAACACCTTGCCAACTGTTAAGCACGGGAAGAGAAAGACTTCAAACTGACTACAAAAAGCGTTTGCAAACTGTGGTATCTGCCAAAGGGGGGTTTACTACCTACGAGGAAGTACTGACTTATCAGTCATGTCTTATTAGGGTGCCTAAACTTCTGCACACACCACGATTAATATTTAATAATTTTTTCTATTTTTTTAAGATCATCAAATATAAAGTAAATGTGCATTAACATTTGTGGAAAAATGTTATTTTTGAAAATATCATTGGCTGCAGAGGTTGCGTTTACGTAATATGTAATTTGGCCAAGGGTGCACAAACTTTTGAATATAACTGTGTGTGTGGGTGTGCGTGTGCAAAAAGGGATTGCTTTGTCGTTTGAGATGATGCAGAAGGAATCTCCTCACCCATGGTGTGTGTGAGTGTGTGTGTGTGTGTGTGTGTGTGTGTGTGTGTGTGTGTGTGGAGCTCTGCTACCTGCAGACTCATGAAAATGGTTTCTTTATTTAAAAAAATAGTGCTACGTTCCTTCATCCTGACCCACTTAATAATCATCACTCAGTGTGGAAACACCCTCAGCGAGAGACAGAGAGAGAGAGAGAGAGAGACACACACAGAGACACACACACACACACACACATAGAGAGAGAGAGAGACACAGGCAGAAAGAGAGATTTTTATTTGAAAGTCAAATAGAAAAGAAAAAAGTCTGGTGATTCAATATCATTTACTTGTGAGTGTGTGTGCGCGCGCGCGTGCGTGTGTGTGTGTGTGTGTGCGCGTTTTATTTTTTGGCTCTGTGAACTGTATTGAGATTCAGGACAAAGCAGAGCTGAGACGCAATCACTTCAATCCTGGCAGAAAGAAAAAGAGAATAAAGAGAGGCAGAGAGAGAGTTCACTAAGCTCCGCTCGCTCGTGTGTGTGTGTGTGTGTGTGTGTGTGTGTGTGTGTGTGTTTAAAGACTGAGAGATGAAAGTACAGACACAGGAGAAATAAGAAGAGCACAGAAGAGAGAAAAACAGAGAAAGGAAGTGTGTGTGTGTGTGTGTGTGTGTGTGTGAGATATGTTTTATAGGAAATAATCAACGTGATAACATCACATCCTGAAGTGTTTTATTCCTCTTCTACCACAGCAATTTGCCAATTTATTTATTAAAGAATGACGTCATACTCTTTTTTTATCCGTTTATAGGTACATTTAATGTTTGTGAATCAGGTTAGTTCCTGTTATAACTTAATGAACTTCAACATATCAACCCTTACACACTACCGAGTGACGATAATACACGGGTTACAGCGACATTCCCTTTCTTGGAAATCTACACACCTCACCATTTTCCGGAATTTTCCGAGCTATAAGTCACACTGTTTTTGTTTCTCGAGCAGGTGTGATGAATCACACAGCTCAGTGAAGGATCTCTAACGTTCTCATTAGCTTGACTGGAACCAGACGCTTTCATAATTACGAGGTTATTAAACAGCAACACGGCTGAAGTCGCAGTAGATCTTATTTACACCACAGCGCTGTTGAGCTCTGGATTCTGATTGGTCGTCAGGCGTTGATTAGTTTTCTATAACAGCGGCTCTGACAGTAGCGCAGCTGCAAATCACACGTTTATATTAACGCACTCGTTCGGATACGTTATCATTTCTATGGTAACAGCTCGTTCACAGGGACGTGTACGGCGGAAGCTCCACTAATAAATGGATAAAAAAAATGAAAAGGTAAAGGTAACGTATGGAAGGAGTCTCCAGTGTCAGCGCTTTGTAACAGTCAGAGGTAAAGCTGTAACTTCAAGTTTTCCGACGTCTTCAGCACAGAGGAGTTTACGCTTCTTTGCGTTTTTTTTGTCTTATTAACCTGAAGAGAGAGAAAAAAAAAGGAGGCTGGTGAGGGAACGAGTGTTTATAGCTGCTGTAACGTAAGTGACAACAGGAACGAACGTGTTTCATGGAACATTAAATGCAACTATAGCTGGATAAAAAGCATGCTGCGTCATTCTGTATTAATAAAAATTGTAATCACGGAGTGTTTTATTCCTTGTGTAAAAGACAAAACTGCAAATGGCAAGACAGGACAAGAAAATGACACGCACTTCTTCATACTTAAATAAATCTGACGCATTCCTCTCGCACATTTCTGATTATTGTAAAAATGGACGATTTAAGAACATTAATCTGAGAGTTCTCGGGGTTACGTGAGGTCAAAGCCGCTCCTGTAACCCAGAGTTCATCGACACGTCTTGCTTTTGCGTGTCTTCGTTGTGAAGAGTTTGACTTTGAGAAGGTGATTCGTTCGTCATCGTCAGAGAAGGAGGAGGAGGAGGAAGGAAGAAGAGGAGGAAGAAGAGGAGAAGGAGGAGGAGGAGGAAGAAGAGGAGGAGGAGGAGGACAGATTTGCGGGACGATTAGATCCGCACGCCTCCGTCTGTCAATTTCATGCTCACTGAACGGAAAAAAGAAGTTTATTGATTGCGGAACGTGTCGGACGATGACGTTGTAGCTCCGAGCTTTTCAGTTTTATCAGGTTAATGGAGTTTATCAGCAGCGACGCTTTACACACACCACTGAGCCAGAGTGATTACAAAGTGACGTGTAATACAGAGACGTGTCAGAGAAAACACACACACACACACACACACACACACACACAGGAGGTGATGGGAATTAAATCCGTGCCGTATTTTCTGGATTTTTTTTTTCTGGAAATTTCTTTCTAGTAGGTTCTGTGGCCTTTACAGCTTACACAGTAGCACTTTATTTAATTCCTTTTTTTGGTAATCGTAAAACACACACACACACACACACACACACACACACGAACGTTTCTAACTGCAGTATAAACACTAACAACTTTTTTTGGGAGTTTTGTGTGCAGCTAGTTAATATTTTATTTTATATATGTATATTTTTATTAATTGATTTTCTATTTTTCTATTTTTTTCTATTTTTTTTTATATTCTATTTAATTGATTTTCCTTTTTTAGGAAGTATTTTAGTCGAGCTACGTTTTCTCTTTTTGTGTCCATTTATCCTTTATTTCTACATTTTTATTATTTTATTGTTTTTATGAAACTCGGATTCGGCAGATTTTTAATCAGTGACGATTAAAGCAGGTTTAGAAAACGAGCTCGTACACGGCTCAAGCTGTAAGCAGATGTTTATTATTAAACATTTAGGGAAGGAGTCTCCAGTGTCAGAGGTAAAGCTGTAACTTTAGGTTTTCTGACATCTGCGTGTTTTTTTTTTTTTGTCTTATTAATTCGGAACGACTGTTTACAGCTGCTATAACGTAAGTGACAACAGGAACTAACTCGTTTCCACAATGAGAAATGTAACTATAAACAGATAAAAATTTCTTTTTGTTGGTGTTGGCAAATTGCTGTGGTGTTAGAGGAATAAAACACCTCTGTTTTAGGAAAATAATCAGCTTCATAGTGGCAACTGTAACTCTGCTTCCTCACGCCAGCTAGTTGTTGATTATTTTCCTATAACAGCACGACACTGTGTGTTTTATTCCTTAATTAACATGCACACACATCAGCGCTCAGTATTTAGATTTCAGTTTAGATTTCTGCAGACAGTTTTAGAGACACACGTCTCCTGTTTCAGACGCCTGGCTTACGAACGCAGAGGACATTCACTTAGAGATGTAATCAAACACCACGCAGAGGGAGAGCGAGAGAGAGAGAGAGAGAGAGAGAGAGAGAAAGAGAGAGAGAAGGTCAGAAGGCTGCACCACATGCTCTAATCTCTCTAATCGTTTCATTAAGATTCAATCTGCCACGAGATTCGGCCATTCGGCCATTTTTAGACGCACGTTTAACTCACACACTCGCATCGGGCCGAAGTTTCTCCACAAGGGGGCGCTTCATCCGCTCCAGCAAATCTCTTAAACGTTAATGACGTAAAAAGCCTGAATCACATCCTCCTCCTGTATAGATGTAGCAATATGAAGCCCCTGGATGAGCAGAAACAGAGTAAACTCCAATAAACTTCAAATAATGCACCCTTGAGAGCTTGGGTTCTGTCTGCTAAGTCAGCTTTTTCTTCACTAGCTAGGTTTCGCTTGCTCTGTTTAACGTTGTGTCTGTAGGTTAGAGTTTATTCACTGGGTGAACTTTCACTCGGTTAGCTTTTGTTTTGTTGGTTAACCGTCACTTGCTCGGAGGCTCATACTCAAAGAAAGCATTAAAGTGTAGAGAGAATTAGCTCCGCCCACTTTTCATGGGAAGAGAAGAAATCCTGACAGGACAGTATAAATAAAACACAACGACAGGAGCAGATACGAAACTTCACACAGAGTTGTTATTATTTGCTGTTTTTTTTTTTTTTCAGGAGAACTTCAACTCAGAGTGTAAGTTTAAAGAGAGTGTGTTCGAGAACTACTACGTGACGTACTCGTCCATGCTGTACCGTCAGAGCCAGTCGGGTCGCTCGTGGTACATCGGCATCAACCGCGACGGCCAGGTCATGAAGGGCAACCGGGTGAAGAAGACCAAAGGCGCCGCCCACTTTCTTCCCAAGGTCATCGAAGGTCAGTCTCCTTCATGTTCTAGTCAGCATCAACACAAAACTTTATGCTAACAATCCAAAGTGAAAGCGTCACGTTGCTCACATCCCTGTGTGGCGTTCACACCTGGTTGCTATGGTTACTTGCGTCTTTCCCCAGTTGCCATGTATAAGGAACCTTCGCTGCACGAGCTCGAGTCCGAGCAGAGCCCGCCTCGAAAGACAGCCAAGACGTCGGACTCGCTGCAGAACGAACGCAACGGGGCGCAAAGATCCGACGCCTCCTTATAACACAGGGAGGTCAGAGGGAGAGGGAGGCGGAACTCAAAGAACTCCAACAACTCCAGGAACTCCATTTCCCATCATGCACCATGGCAGGAAGTTCTCAGATTCTGGGAGGTGTCATGGTGGGACCTGAGAGAGGAGAACCCCACGTCTTCCCTCCTTCTGATTCAGCATGAGCTTCCTCAGCCCCGTCATCACACTCTCACACTCCAGTTTCCCAGCATGCAACGGTCCTGCGGAACAAGATGGCCGCCATCTACACACTCCGACATAATGAGTCATCTTCCTTTCCCGCTTCAGCAATACTGCAGCCTGATTTGTTGCTTATTTTTACACTTGTGGTTCATTTTTTCATATTTTCTTAGAGGTGAACATTAAGTGAGTGTTTGAGAGAGAAAGAGAGCAGTAAATGATTAGCGTCCAGTGATTAGCATTAGCCTTAGCATCCACCAGCACGAGGAGGCTCTATCTCTGCTAAGCAGCATCTTTGACAAAACAAATAGGATTTCGCAAAGAAAGTTAGCATTTTTAACATCATGAACCCAACAGTCAGTGTTTCTAAAATAAAATCTAACGTTTTTGTACTTGCTTCACATCATCATAACAATCCTCGATACCAAATAACGAGTATGAAGACTGGTGACTTTATATCGAGAACAAATTAATCCGGAGACCAAACACTTTTCCGTTTTTAATTTAGATATCATGTAGTAGATTTTGATTCGGAGAGAAAAACTGGATAAACGGGTGATACATTCGACAGTTTTTTTAAATAATTTTTTACGATCAACGACGAAAATGGAAATTAATTTTATATTTTTGTCAGAGAGGAATTCCTGTTTGCTATGTTAACTAGCTCGCAATAATCTCCTGGTAACTTTCACCAGCTAGCTAAGTTTTATTAACTTCTTAATTACGTTGTAGCTTATAACGGTACGTTTTCATTTACAAAAACGTTCATCGAGAGCAAATATTCCCTCATTTGCAACAAAATATCACCGAATGTTAATTTATTAAAGTTCTCAAGAGGAAGTCCTGGTTAGCCACCTATAAAAAGCAATAACCTGCTGTGGTAACTTTAGCTAGCTAGCGCTCTTTCTTAAGTGGTTAAATATTGAACTGTAGCTTTTCCCCCACTGTAGAACATCTTGGATAAATTCAGCTAACCGCTAGCACTAAAGGCTAGCAGGTATGCTAGTCAGTTCGCCATTTTCTCTCCTCCTTATTCGTCTTTTCTCATTCCGTACTCTTTCCATCACCAACGAAATAAATGCAACGTTAAACGCACAGGAAATTCCTCACAAGGACGAGGACGAGGATGTGGGTAATAACTGTGCTAACTCTGTTTTGGTTAAGAGAGGAATGTTCTTTCTAAATTTAGACCTTCATAAATCAGTTTTTTAATTTTTTAAAAATTTATTTATGGGTTTATTCAGGGCCAAATATGCAGGCATTATTCCACTGCGCTAACTCCCTGATCCGATTCTTTCCGGGGATTTCAGCCATGATTGCTTGTATTGTTCACAATGCATCATGGGAATGATGGGCCGAAGTTTGTCAGAAATGATTAGCGCTTTGCAGGGTTTATTGACATGCCGGCGCTGTTTTCATAGTGTGTGTGTGTGTGTGTGTGTTATGTATGTGAGAGATTGCTAATCCATTTGCATTTTTGTCCTTCCTACACACACACACACACACACACACACACACAGCTGCTAATCCTCTCACAGCATTTAACCAATCTACAAAACACACACACAACCAGAGGATGCCCTTCACCCGAGCTAAATGTTGCTGCGTGTAATGACAAACAAAAAAATTGTTGAGTGGTGCGTTAAGATCTTGCTAGCGTCTTCTCAGGATAAATTGACGGATTAGCATAGCTAAATTTTACACAAGACTCTAGCATCCATGTTTTATACGAATTTTGAAAATAAGACTTAAAAAATACCCTGAAAGAATAAACCGAAATAAAACGGATAAATATCATAACTTTTGGCGCTTGGCCGAGGTGGAAATGTCGGTCTGTTGATATTGAAAATTGAAAATAAAACGTGCGAAAATGTTACAGAAATGTGATTTTTTTTTAAAAATAAATGATGTAGTCGACGTCAATCACACGTTTCAGTCAAATATCTAAACATTAAATGGGCGAACAAAACGATTGGTTTCTCGATTGAATTAACGAACTTCAAATCTCTTCATTATGCTACTGTTCTGTCGATTTTCTTTACGCACACAGGTGAAATTTCAGTCTAATCACCTTACGTTGTCTTCACATCATCTTTTCACGTGACTGTCGTCGACGGAAACGTAAATTCATTCACATTTGCTTTTTGGAAATTCACTAAAAAAAATTGCGCAACGTTCGAATGGAAACGTAGCTAGAGAGGTGGTTGATGAACAAGTGGTCGACAGAAGTAGCTAGAACTCGGTTTTACGTTTAAAAGATGAAATGTTAAATAGCTAATACTGCCACTGAACGTCAAAGAAGGTTGTAAAGGGTTTATGAAAGTCGTTGAATGTTACAGTATGTCAGAAGAAATGTTTCTGCAGGTAGAGGAGGGTGGATACAAGGTCATGCGAAGGTCAAAAGTCCACAAGTATCAGGACATCAACGGCATTATAAGAACGTCACTAAGTGTAAGAACAACGGCTTAAGAATGTCGCAGAGAATGATTTTGAAAGTTGTCAAAAGATAGTTGTAGTGAGGTTACAGAAGGTCATGTCAAGTCGAGAGCTGGGTGGATTCAAGGTCACACAAAGGTCAGCACAAATAGTCGCTCATCCCAAACTAAAAAAGGAGGCGTTCCTTCTAAACGTCAAACATGAAACCTTAAACAACTACGACCAAACGACGCTGATGAACGATAAAAGAAATGCGTAGAAACGTGACCGAGTGAGTTTCTGAAGCTGAAAACAGATAACAGTAGGTCTTAGGGCAAGATGAGAGCTGCATGGTTTCAAGGTCATTCACAGGTCAAAGGTCTAGGTCATTTAGTCCCATGAGCGTAAATAATCAGGAATGCCAACACTGAACCTTTATTTGAACGTAAGAAAGTGTGTTTTCAGAAGTTCTTAAACATAACAGGAAAATTATTGCAAGGTCACGGTATGTTGTGTTGAAGGTCGAAGCAAAGCGAGGTCACGTGACCTCATGTGATGTGTGAGAGAACGTAGCGTGGGAGAGATTCAGTGTTTGAGTAATGAGGTTGTGTTTAGCGAAGACGTGAAGACGCTCAGATGGAGAGCGACAGACAGACAGCATTAGGCCTTGTTTAACCTTTTAGTGCTAAAAGTGATGCAGACTTAGACTTTGCTTTATTTTAATACTAAAAGTGAGACAGATTTAAGCTTTCCTTGAATTTTAGTGCAGAGAGTGAGACAGTTATAGGCGTTACTCTACTTTTAGTGCAGAGAGTGAGACAGTTTTAGGCGTTACTCTACTTTTAGTGCAGAGAGTGAGACAGTTTTAGGTGTTACTCTACTTTTAGTGCAGAGAGTGAGACAGTTTTAGGCGTTACTGGACATTTAGTGCAGAGAGTGAGACAGTTTTAGGCGTTACTGGACATTTAGTGCAGAGAGTGAGACAGTTTTAGGCGTTACT
>CM075019.1:1196087-1215876 GCA_037576675.1 Pangasius sanitwongsei
TTTAGTGCAGAGAGTGAGACAGTTTTAGGCGTTACTGGACATTTAGTGCAGAGAGTGAGACAGTTTTAGGCGTTACTCTACTTTTAGCGCAGAGAGTGAGACAGTTTTAGGCGTTACTGGACATTTAGTGCAGAGAGTGAGACAGTTTTAGGCGTTACTCTACTTTTAGTGCAGAGAGTGAGACAGTTTTAGGCGTTACTCTACTTTTAGTGCAGAGAGTGAGACAGTTTGAGACTCGGCTGCTGCTTTATTGGAAAACATGACACACTCTGCGTTCATGGCTGAGCAGGCAGAAGGGGAGGTTCCTCAGAGGAACACAAGGACGAATATGGTTCACACACACACACACACACACACACACACACTTCCTCTGAAGTCACGCTCCACTTCTTGAGCAATCTCCCCAAACCCCGTTCTGCGTGTCCAACGATCATTAACCTTCACTCCCACACAGTGTGTGTGTGTGTGTGAGTGAGTGTGTGAATGAGTGTGTGTGTGTGTGAGTGAGTGTGTGAGTGAGTGTGTGAGTGAGTGTGTGTGAGAGAGAGAGAACAGCGCAGTAACGATCGATTGAGGCAATAAAAGCTGAAGTGGAGAGCGATATAACAGCGCCGTGAGCAGAAGGACGTTTAGCACACGATGAACTCGGGAGCGATTTTGCAGAGGGAATCTCCTCGACTCAGTCACATGACCTGCGTTCCAATAACACTCAACACGCCCTCGTCCACTTCCCCTAGGGGATGAGTGTGTCGCGGGGAGAGACTCTACTCCCTACAAACCATATATAATGTCATGTTGCGCTAACTAGCTGTCTTGTCTAGCGTACTGAAAGCTGCAAGGAGGAGGCGGAGTAAATGAAGACCTCAGCGCCGTTAGCATCTTAGCCAGCTAGCGAGAATATTATAAACATTTATCAATATACTTCAAGCCAAGTTAGCTTTTGTTAGCTAGCTGGTTAGCATTAGTGGCGAAGATCATGAATATTTCTACATATAGACGCAAAGACGCTCCCGCAGTTCCACATAGTCTTTTCCATATATTCACTCGACGACACGCCATGATCCTGCAAAGCCACGCCCACTCAGAGCCACGAGCTTCACTCCTCACTCATAAACTAATTTCCCTTAAAGATCGTCGTCAAGGACACGATGAAGAAAGGAAAGGAAAGGAAAGGAAAGGAAGAGAAGGGAAGGGAGTCGATGAGGGTGCAGTAAAAACAGTACTGGAACGGGGCCATGGATTTATCCCCAGCCAAATTTCCCATCATCCCCGGCATCTTCGCCCGCCTCAGGGCTCTCTCTCTCTCTCACTCTCTCCATCTCTTGCTCTCTCTTGCTCTCCCTGTCTTTCACTCTCTCTCTCTCTCTCTCTCTCCTCTCTTTCACTCTCTCCTTCACTCGCTCTCTCCTCTCTTTCACTCACTCCCTCTCTCTTTCATTCTCTCTCACCCTCTCTTTCAATCTCTCCTTCACTCGCTCTCTCCTCTCTTTCACTCACTCTTTCTCAATCACTCTCTCTCTTTCACTCTCTCCATCTCTTGCTCTCTCTCACTCTCCTTTCACACTCTCTCTCTCTCTCTCTCTCTCTGTCATTAATCAGGCCAGGTACAGAGGCGTCTCAAGGACACTCGGTCACTCTCAGCTTCCTTCACTCTCGACTCGAGCACGCAAACGAGCTGGAAACTGAATTTTTTTATGATCTTGTATTTTTATGACAAATGAAGAATTTCATACGATTTATCTCAGAGAATTAAAGAACACCGATAAAGGGAATACAAAGCGAATATATTATGAACCGATAAATGGTTGTATATCATATAACGTCTTATTTTTACAAAATATGAAAGAGCCATAATGAGAATATGTACATAATAAGTGATTTATTCCTCTGGTGAATAAAGTTCCAGGGACACGCTGATGATGATGACGATGATGATGATGATGATTTAAGGTGCTTCCTTCACCTATGAATTCTTAAAGCTATAATAATCTTTCTACACTGTACAGAGTGTGTAAAATGAGTTTTATTATTATTGTTATTTTTAATGTTTCATTCTCTGTGAATGATACTTGGCTCGGGTTTGTATAATTTTTGTTTCTTCACAACAAAGTTTGTCTGAAAAGGTCCACAGACGACTTCCTGGGCATGTGCCGATATTCAGCCACAATTTTTCCCTTTCACCTGTAAAGTGGGCGGGGTTAATCTCGGGTAACGTGTGTGTGAGATCCACTCTGACCTATCAGAGCGAGCGAAGCTTAACTCGGAGAGTGAATGCTAGCCTAGCGAGTGTAGCCGCTGCGACCCGAGCCACTGTGTTTAGTTGTCTGATTGACATCAAAGATGACATCTCGCCTGTCAATCAAACTGCTCATTAGAATATTAGACCACGCCCATCAGAACAGTTCTCTACGAGAGTTTTGATGGCGTTTGAGGAACTTTTTGTAACATATTTGTCTCATTCAAACTTTAGTGCGTGTTTAATTGAACCATGTTTAACGTAAAGATCGTATACTCTCTTTTTTTTTTAGGAAAAAAAACAACAACATAGCACTACGTTGAAGCCACATCACCATGACAACAATATCGGGCTTGTTGAATAACGCAGCATACTATTTAACTGAATATGAGCACATGCCTACGCCCATATTTCACTTCCTGTCTAATGAAAGCTGTGCTTTGGCGATGAGGGAATTAATTTCCTGTCGTAATCGTGATCACAGCGCTGTAATTGTGATTTTTTTAAAAATCGCAGATCTATCGTCTTGTTCGTGTGCTTTTACAAATTGCTTTAGTTGCAGCTTTTAGAACTTTTTTGTTTTAGCCCCGCCCCTTTGTGCCTCGCCCCTGAAAACATTACAGTAGTGAGTTGCTTCATTTAAAATCTTTAAATTGTGATCTTTTGCTTAGCTGGTGATTTGTCAGAATAGAGCATTTCTGTTGTAAATACATAAATTGTCATTTGTAATCGTGTTGTCAATGTTTATAAACAGATTTTTGCAGATTTGCAGATCTGATTTGCGATTTTGTAAAATTACGATCTCGCCGCTGCGTTAACATCCGATTCCTCCTGACAGGAAAAGAACTCTGAAATCTTGCACATCTGATCGTATTAACTGCTTTTCACATGAGCAGGTTGGTTTGACCTCAAAGGAAAAAAAATATAAAATGGTGAAATGTTTTATTTTCTGTGTGAAAAAAAAAACAAAAAACAGATGGAGTCTTTCTGACGAAAAAACGAAAGCCAGTCCCTTCTTATTGTCTTCCGAAAGAAAGGAAAAGTCTTCCACCAGCCAGGACTACTGTGGACATGACAGAGGCCGATGAGGAGACTTTAAAGCACTGAACACACACACACACACACACTTCTTCCTAACCTGGCCTCTGTGTTTCTTACTGTAATACACACGTGTCTGAGGGGGGGTGGGGATCTTACTACTAAATAAACCACAGTGATAGATTTGTATTATTGTACACCGATTGCTGTCGAGTTTCTCTGTGTGTGTGTCACGCTCGCACACACACACACACACACACACACACTCTAACACACAAATACTAATCCATACAGTTTAAGACTGTGTGAGACTGTACGAGTGTGTGTCAGACTGTATTAGTGTGTGTTAGAATGGATGTGTGTGTGTGAGACTGCATTTGTGTGTGTCAGACAGTATTAGTGTGTGTGAGACTGTACGAGTGTGTGTCAGAGTGTACGAGTGTGTGTGTGACTATACGAGTTTGTGTGTGTGTGAGACTGCACGAGTGTGTGTCAGACTGTATTAGTGTGTGCGAGACTGCACGAGTGTGTGTCAGACTGTATGAGTGTGTTTGTGTGAGACTGTACGAGTGTGTGAGAGACTGTACAAGTGCATGTGTGACTATACGAGTGTGTGTTAGAATGGATGTGTGTGTGTGAGACTGTATTTGTGTGTGTGAGACTGTACGAGTGTGTGTGACTATACGAGTGTGTGTCAGACTGTATTAGTGTGTGTGAGACTGTACACTGAATTCTCTGCTGCTGCAGAGTTTGAGAGAGAGAGTTCTAACATTCTCTATCTGGCCTGAGGATAAAACTATCATACACACACACACGCGCACACACACACACACACACACACAAAACTAATAGTTTAGATCATGGTGTTTAGCTGTAGGGTTTAAATGGCCATCACTGGAAGTGTGTTAACGCTACTAAACACACATTAGAGCACAGCCCGTGTGTGTGTGTGTGTGTGTGTGTGTGTGTGTGTGTGCTCTTGGAAAGAAAAACAATGTGCGCAAAGTCATAATTCAGCCATAAATTATTCATCCCCTCATCCCTGAGGGAGCACAGGGGTCAGGGAAAACACACACACACACACACACACACTGCACAAAAACACATCCACCAGTAAGTATACACACTTGCCAAAAAAAAAGTGCAAAAGCAAGCATACTTAAGAAAACAAAAGGTATACGCATGCACACTTAGAAACATGCATGCGCACGGGGAAGTGTGTGTGTGCAGTGTGTGTGTGTGTGTGTGTGTCATTGCTCGGAGCTGCATTTGTCCTACACTGCCATCTAGAGGACACATGACCCAGAGATCATGTGATTTATAGTTTAATAATCTGTTTTGTGTAAATAACACAGAAATGTGTGTGTGTGTGCGCGCGCGCGCACGCTAATGGATACTCAAAGATTTTGAAAGGAACAATATTCTAACAAATATTCTAGTCTGATTTTTTTTCTTTTCTTCTCCCCTTCTTTTTAAACGTGTGTGTGTGTGTGTTATTCACTAGGTGTCAGTGGTGAGTCAGTGTCATGGTGGTGACTTTAATGTGTAGTAACTGAAATCCTCATGTTTGTACATGTTAAATATTTATTGGTTGTTAAGTGTGTGAAAACACACACACACACACACACACACACACACACACACACACACACGCATGTGCACACAAGAAACGTAAGCAATGATCTGAATGGCCTCAAATATTTATATGCATAAGATTAATAACGAATGTTAATTCACTTATGTACAATTAAACTTAATGTGTTTATGAATCATAAACATTCAGCTCATTCAGCACATGAACACGTGTGTGTGTGTGTGTGTGTGTGTGTGTGTGTATATATATATATAAGTCATCATTCTCCCACAGTGTAAATTACTTGACTGGGAACTCTAAACAAGTGTGTGTGTGTATAATAACTCCTCTTTATCTTAAAGAAAAAAAAAAAAAAAAACACACACACACACAACACACACAACACACACACAACACACACACAACACACACACAACACACACAAGTGTTACAGGCACACTTCTGTTACTGCCATGCAGAAGATATTTACTGGAAGTGTGTGTTTAGGAGAAACTTCCGCTCAGTGTGTAGAGAGTGTGTGACGGTGTGTGTGACCGTGTGTGTGTGAGTGACCGTGTTTGTGAAATTCCTCACCCACATCATACTAAGCACCATGATCCAGATATTTGGATATCTGATTGGAGTGTGTGGAAGGATGGATAGATAATATGTGTGTGTGTGTGTGTGTGTGTATGTGTGTGTGTGTGTGGAGCTATCTGTACATGTGCATGTGTGTCTGCTTCACAGTGTGTGTGAGTGTAGGTGTGTGAATGTTCCTCATCTGTTAAAGAGAGAGAGAGAGAGTGAGAGTGTGTGTGTGTGTGTGTGTGTGTGTGTGTGTGTGTGTGTCTAAAACCAGTTTAACCAGGCTCTGTTTGTTCTCTGGAAGTCCAAGCGGAAAAGAAACTCTTTGTACACATTACAGTTATAACACACACACACACACACACACACACACACACGATATAAAATAATCCGGTTTCTCCAGTTCTGTTAATAGGACATTAATTGGAGTGATTCAGATTGTAATTAAAAACTTCTGAGAGATAAAGGGCTCCACGGTGGAACGTCTGAGTGAGAAAATAGTCACCAAACTCTGTGTCTGTGTCTGAAACTTCAGGTGAAAGCAGACAGACACAAAGTAGAAATTCAAAGGTGATGATGAGCATCTACACTGTGTTTGAAGGCCAAAGTTAGTGCACCCCGACCATCACACCCATATGTGCTGGTTGAACGTCTCATTCCAGATTTATTCCCCTGTGTTTGCTGTTATAATGAGCTCCACTCTTCTGCGAAGTCTTTCCACTAGATGTTGGAGCGTGGCTGTGGGGATTTGTGTTCATTCAGCTACAAGAGCATTAGTGAGGTCAGGCGCTGATGTTGGTGAGGAGGTCTGGGGTTCAGTCGGTCAGGGCTCTGTGCAGGACACTCGAGTTCTTCCACTCCAGCCCTCACACACCATGTCTTCATGGAGCTCGCTTTGTGCACAGTGTCATACAGGTTTGAGTCTCAGAGACGTTCTAGACAACGGTGTGCTTCCAGCTTTGTGGTAACAGTTTGAGGAAGAAGCACATCTCAGTGTGATGGTCAGGGGTGCACATACTTTTGGTGATATGGTGTAAATTCATTCAGCTGTATATTCAAGGAAATTGTAATCTCTGACTGATTTTGAATCTCACTTTGTCGTTACATTTGGATTATTCTTCATTATTCTTCTGGATTTCGACTCGTCACTCCTCTCCTCCTGGTAAGCTGACTCATCATCATCTCGCAGCTCAGAGTTCCTCCTCAGGAGCTCGGGCCGGGCTTCTCAACCCAGATGAGTTCAGCAAGTGACGTTAAATCAAAATGGCCAACTCCAAAATTATTGGCACCCCTCATCAATTGCTAATTACAATTAAACAATTTTGCAGACGATTAGAGGAACTGGTTACTTTTCCACTGACAGCATTCACATAAGAAATGTCTTTTAAAAAAAACACTAATACCAACACGTACTAACTGAAGACGACATCCATATGCACAATCTCTGCGGATATGAAATGAGCTCGGAGGACGGACGCCGACGTGTTTACACACCAAACACACGCCACACACATGACCTTTAAGTTTATTCCATTACACTGTTGTTTGAACAGTAAAGTTGTAAACCAACTGCACTGACACCGATGCATACTTTCAGTGCATTATGGGTAATAAACAAACAGTCTCTCAGTAATGTTGCAGAAACACGCAAGAATAAAATATCGACTACAACGAAGTCTTGCCAAAACGTAGATTGTTATATGTTGGGATTTTTCTTAAAAGGGCAAAACGCTCACCACCCAAGCAACAAGTTTATGCATTATGGAAAAAAAGTTTCTTCACTTAACATTTCAAAAATTGTTTATTTCAATTTATTCAAAAATTAGTTACATTTATTAAATTATTTAAATGATTTTGTCAACTGATTAAATGAATAACATAATAAATGAATACATTTACTTAATCACGTTAAACTAATACATTAAATTAATTCAATGATTACAAATATATCCTTCTTCTTATTATTATTTTGCATTCTCTTTCACTCCTATAAACACTTGCTTACATGAGCTAAACAATTTAATAAATAAATAGAAATGTATATAATATTTTTAGGTGGTACAGTCAAATCCAGAATTATTGGCACCCTTCATGAGAATTAAAAAAAAAAAATTAACGATTAACCAATTTTCCAGACAGTTGGAGAAACTGCTTTTCCACTGATGAAAATCAGTCGCATAGGAATTTCCTTTGCTTTAAAAAATATTTTGATTTTCATACCCGAGATGTTTGTGCTCTGAAAACACGAAAACTTGCTCAACTGTTAACATGAACACTCATTTCTGCAATGTTTTTGTGCAAATAGAATCGTTTTGTTTTCAGACAACTGCACGAATTTTATTTATATTTGTTAGAACGCGTCAAATGCTGAACGTTTTCTGAACGTTAGGATAGGAACGTTCCCTTTTAATCAAGCACGAGTCAGTAGATTCCTCTCAGTCATATTCTCGTTATCATCACAGGCTAATTCCTGAGCGCTGTAGTCATCTCGGTCACTTACTATCGCAAGCATGTCATCTTGTGTTCATACGGTGTTCTTCTAGGACTGGGTGTGTTATCTGTAATGACTCACTTCTCACGAACAAAAAAAAAGTCTATTTTTTTCACTTACAAAAATCTTGCTAACTAGAATCTTACAGATTAACTCATATTTCCAACAGCACGGGTGAAGTCTGAGATAAATCCGTGTTCGAAAACTTAAGAAGCTGAAAGGGAAGAAAGCAAAACAGGAAGTGGATAGAATAAACATTTCATACCATCATCGCGCGACAGGCGTGGGGCGTCTCCACACGGTAGTGCATGTTAGGAGACGTGCTACTCCTGAGATCCCGCTGATCCCGTCTCCTCCTGCTCTCCAGACCTGCCTGATCCATCCTGATGCCCTCCCTCTGTCCGGAGCTCTCGCCACCTGAAAATCACTCGCTGCTGCTGACGATGGCCTCCAGCATGGACAAAGAGCACCATGAGGCTACTGTGGATGGTTCCACATAGAAACCATAAAGATGGCTGTGGATGTTCTTCCTTGGATAGCCTTCAGACTGCAACTGCGTAGAACAGTTTACACTCGAGTCTCCATCAGTGAACAGTTAATAACTTCATTTCGATACAACAGACTTGGAAACTAGAAGGAATTCAGAAATAGCTCTGATGCTCACACTCATAAGTTGCTCATAAGCTCATCAGCTCCTGATTACACAGTTAGCACTTTTTGACTGTACAGTATACAGTTATAGAAAAAGAAATGATTTATTAAAACCCAGATGAGAATGGATTTCATTTTGACTCTGGTTCCTCTCAAGGTTTCTTCCTCATATCGTCTCAGAGAGTTTCTCCTCACCACCGTCACCTCTGGCTCGCTCATTAGAGATAAATTTATCCATTTAAAATTGATATAATCAGAATTTATATATTTCTGTCAAGCTGCTTTGTGACAATGTCCATTGTTCTACACAAACAGAACTGAATTGAATTGAATAGTGTTTCAGTGAATTATTCAAAGGAGTTGTGTTGTTTATCTTATTTAATTACCTAATAAAATGGTGGATAATTAGCTAATTAGTATTTAGACAGATAGATAGATAGATAGATAGATAGATAGATAGATAGGAAACACAACAACACAGAACAAGTACAATGCGTGAAGACACAGATAGGGAAGTAAATAAAAACAAAAAGATAATAAGTTGTGAAAGAATAAGTAATAGTGCAAGCGAAGCTGAGGTAGCTTTGGTAGCTAAACGACGTCCAGTGGAAATCTTTCCAGTGCTCCATGGAAAGATCCGTGTAAAAGTTCACCTTTCGTCTCCATCGATTTTCTCAATATTAATTTCCGCCCTATGGCAATAACAACAAAAAACCCAATAACAAGACAAGTGCTTAACGACCTGCGTACAGTAACAGCAGCATGATTTTAAAAACACACTGTCCTACCTTAATAACCTACACCTCAGCAACGCCTGTGAGTTAATGCGATTAAAAAAACAACTGCACGCATTAATGCCTTAATTTTGACAGCCCTAATAATCATAATCATAATAATAATAATAATAATAATTTATCTAACTTTACACTTTTGTTACACAATCAATGAAAACATTTCACTCACTGCACTTAGTAGCTAACAGCCTGGTAGCTAAACAGGTCAGTAAGAGACGACTAACACAATTCTGACAGAGGACACATTTACTCTAGCTCTGTGCTACAGATTACATGGCTAACGTTGTGCTTTATTTCATCACACACACACACACACACACAAGTGCACAATGAGTAATAATATGATCACGCTGTTTGAACATGACTATGGGTCTTTCTAACATATCGGATGTTTCTTAAAATGGCAGATGTTCTAGTCGTATCATCAGACACGTGCCGGTTACAGGAGTCCGTGAGTTCGATGATTTCTAGTCAGAACTCTGTAACTCTGCAGTCATCTCTGATACACACTCTCTCACACACAGGCCTTGGGTTCACACGACTCCAGCATTTTGATTTGTGAAATTGGAGAACCACTTTCCAGTAAGAAAAGACTTTGTTTGATGAGAATTTTTGACCTTTGAGGAAGCAGAAAGGACGACTACGGCGACGATGGTCGCACTCGAGACGTCAAACTTAATATGGACCCAAAAAGAAGAGGCGCATGTAAAACACAGTCTGAGGTGGTTATAAAAACAGTGTGTTTGTGTGTTCGTTTTAGGCCACGTGACGTCCGGTGCTCCCGCGATAAACTCCAGATCCACAGCGATGAAGTTCAGGATCTTACTGAAGATTACGTTACCAGTGTCACAGGCTAAGTTTACCAATGTTAGCTAAATTTAGCTAGCTTGTTTTTTTTCCCCTCATCACTCTAAAATGTTATGTTCTTTTTTAAAAGAAGAAGGAAATAAAAAAGGAACAATAATGCACCAACACTGGATCTTTGGATGTTTCTGGTCGGTTCGGACGGTTAATCATATGTCATGACTGGAACAATTTGAACAATTTGTTTCACAGTACTGCAATGAATATTTTTGCGTGATATAAAAATCTTATTTTCCGATTCAGTTCCTTGCTGAAGGTTCCAAAGTTCACAGCAACTTTCTCAGTATTTCTCTTCTCAGTACTCAGAAGCCTTAGGCTCAGAAAATCAGCAAAGAGCAACATAACGGACACGGTTTTGCCGTTTCAAAATCGTCAAACATAAAATAACGCAATATTTCACTGCCTGGTGTTGAACCATTTCAGCGGCAATGGATTTAAACAGCTAAAGTGTTAGCATACTGTAGTGTTCACTTTTTTAGTGTCGAATTATAATGTTCATGAATTTAATTCTGATATTTCTGATACTTAAACACGACAACTTACACCAATAAAAAATAAATAATGATAAGTATAGGTGTTAATTTCCTCAGATTTACTGTTAATGTACTGTTCATCGCTTCAGGTGTTCACTTTGCACCGCATGTGGCCATTAAACTCTTTCAGGGGGCCAAAATCAACACAATTTGAATTTTAAGCAAATGATGGGCATGTGTCTGAGATTATAGAGATGATTCATAATGTACAATGAGGTCAGTCATGAGATTAATTTAATTTATTTGCAATAAAATACAAACAGACATTGATACAATTCCATCGAGTCAACTTTAATTATCAGATGTGATCAAATGAAGGGTAAGAAAAACACCCTAAATTGCATTTCCTGCTAGTGAACGACTCGGCTCTTTGAATCGGCTCTTTTGGGTGAACATATTTAGGAGTCGATATATATATATATTTTTTTATAAATTGAGGCTGTGTAAGATTTTGTGAAACAGTTTCAGACATAGTTTAGCAAAAGAAGAGTAAAACCTTAGGAGGAAGTTTAGGAGACAATGGCAATGAGCCGAGTCAAATGATCCGATTCACTGTAAAGACTCGGAAATCCCAAAACTATCCCATGTGCGCTGTGTGTGTGTGTGTGTGTGTGTGTGTGTGTGAGTGTGAGAGAGAGAGAAAGAGTGTTCAAGTCGAAACATTACTCATTCTCGAAATTGTGACGTCTTTCGGTGCATCCGGAGTCTCGTCCAATCACAGAGCAGTAGAGACTGAGGGCGAAACTGAAGCGTGGCCCCGCCCATTTTTCAGTCTCCCACAAGCGCGTCTCCTTTAAATGCGCGCTCCCGCCGCCTCTTCTGCTGCTCTTCATCATTAAGGTGCGGTTCCTCCGGCAGGTGCTTCACCCACTCCCAGCTCACACAGGACTTTACCGCGGTCTGGAAAACTCTCCCGGAGGAAAGTTTGGATTTTAAAAGAAGCTCTTTTCTTTTTTTAATAGTTTTGAAGACTATTTTTAAGGCGATTTACACTTTTTAAGGACAAACCAGGCAACTTTTTTTTTTTCAAGAACAACAAAAAGAAGGAGATGGCGAATAAAGGGCTGCAGCTGCTGGGGTTTATTCTGGCTGTGCTGGGGCTTGTTGGCCTCATAGCCGGCACCATCATGCCCCAGTGGCAAATGTCTGCCTACGTGGGAGACAACATCATCACCGCCGTGGCCATGTACCAGGGCCTGTGGATGTCCTGCGCCTTCCAGAGCACCGGGCAGATGCAGTGCAAAATCTACGACTCCATGCTGCAGCTCAACAGTAAGAGGAAAATCTCATCACCTTAAAAGAAAGAAAGGAAGGAAAATCCATTTCTGAGTACTACTAAAAGTACTTTAAAAGTAGGACACGTACTAAAAGGCCCAATTGTGGCCTTAGTGGGATTTTTTGAAAACCTTGCTTATTATGAGTTGCTTATTTTTTTTTATATGTATATAATTTATTTGACTCTGAGCAAAACAGTGTTGTTTATCACACGTTGCATGGTAATGTCTGAGCCCGTGTTGGCCAGGGAGGGTTAAAGCGTGTGTCTGTGAGCAGGTTAAACCTGTCGCTTGGTGATCAAGGCTTCAGGGAAAACGGGTTGTAGTAGCAGAAGCGCAGTTTATCAGTGCGCATGCGCAGAACCGCTCACCACCTCACACTGCTGTGAAAATAATTATTCAGGCTGCATCATGTGGCACAAAGTTGTAACTCATTTCCTACTCCCTCTCCTGGACTCTGTCCATGTCCTCTGTCCTTGAGGAGTGTGACTTCTTTCAGCTTTTAATCAACACCC
The DNA here is from genome assembly GCA_037576675.1 of Pangasius sanitwongsei. Lineage (NCBI taxonomy): Eukaryota > Metazoa > Chordata > Actinopteri > Siluriformes > Pangasiidae > Pangasius > Pangasius sanitwongsei. The sequence continues at coordinate 1,208,642 of CM075019.1, forward strand.
CCTGTATTTTACTTTAATTAACGCAGTACCCGTCTTGCAGGTGCAGGGGGATTAGTGTGGAGTGGAGTGTGTTGTGCACAGTGTATTGGGATTTCAGTTTTTTTTTCCCTCTCTTCAAACAATAGAATTTGTGATTCACCCTGTTTTAGTGTAAGGTGTTTTTTTAAGCCACGCCCCCAGGTAACACACCTGTAGGCTGCTGCCGTCTATTGTTTCTCCTTTTTCCTCGGAGGAGGGTGGGGTGAGATTTGAAATGCACCAGTGCTTCAGGGTTAACGGGGACATTCAGCACCAAAAAAAAAAAAGGGAAATGGAGGAAGTGGAACAAATGAAGTATGAAAACGAACAATATAGTCGTCGTTGGTTTAATTGGACTTCCTGCTTTGAGTAAAATGACATGGAGACGAACGAGAGAGAATCAGGCCTATGTTTTTGTGGGAGTGTATTTTTCGCCGTATTGGTATGTGTGATTTGTTTGACCTCCGATGTTTTGTTCGCCTCCGAGTAAAAGAATGTACATCTGCTGGAGTTATTCAGTGAGTCGAGTAATCATTACACAGCAGAACGGCTCATCTCCTCCCTCCTCCTCCTCTCCTCCTCTCCCGGTGGAAAGTCCTCTCCGGTTTCAGTATCAGGGTGGGGGGAAGAGTGGAAGCGTGGCCGGGCCTTTTTGTCATCCAGATTTGCATCATTATTCCAAAAACTAGCCCATGCAAATGTTAAACGGCAGCCAGGTGATGGCTGCTTTACACACACACACACACACACACACACACCTGAATCATGGTTAGTGCCCTCTAAATGCTTCCAAAATTTCAAAAATTTCTGATCTGAGCATTAGAATTCGCGGCTCTTCCCGAAACCCGTGTCATTTTCCCCCACTGGAGCGTTTATTTGTTTGACTTTGCTATCAGAGAATGATAACGTTATCACTTGTACACCTTTTTATGACATCCACAAACAAATACAAGCCACTTATGATAAACTGTTAGATAAACTGATAGACTTTCTGACTGAGCTCCAGCCGCTTTAGGAGTTTTGTTGTTGTTGTTGTTGGCAGGTTGTATTGTTTTTGTTTCTTGAAAACACTCATTCTTTTGTTTGATACTGAAACTATGCGGTTCGATTGCAAAGAAAAGCCCTCAGACTTCACAGAGAAACAGTGGGCGGTGCTTCACAACGAAACCCGACTCTCTCTCTCTCTCTCTCCGTCACCGTGCCTACCTTCCCAAGACTCAGACTGGTCTGACCTGTTCCATGAGATCTCTCATGTAAAGAGCAAACATATCCACACACACACACACACACACACACACGCGCGACCGAACGAGTCGGCTGGATGGAACCGGTTTGCACCTGAGTGCAGGTGGAGAGTTGGGGGATGGGATCTGTCCTCACGAGAGCGAGCATGCGATTCATTCAAATGAGCCGCAACAAAAGATCCTGTATGGACAGAAATTAGTGGTTGAAACTCGAATCCACACACCGATCTCGCTTCACATATGGCATCTTAACGGCAGATTTCTGAGACAAAACGCATCTGTAAAACCGCATATCACGTGGGGTCAATAAACGTGGCTTAAAACCAAGAAATTTGAGGTTCTTACAACTTTACTGGCATGAACTCCACTCAAGTCACTGCCATGCGTCAGATTTCTTACAAAGGTTGCATGAAATTGGTGTGTGATACGACATTATACACACCATCATCACTCTTTAAAGGGTCTGTATATTTTGAGGTTCTACCTCGAACCCTCTCTCAAACACTCACGTATGAACTTTCTAAGCTCGACTATGTTTCATGTATTTCAAGATTTCACCCAGACGTTAAAAAAATAAACTGCCTAGCAACAAGGATGTGGTCGAGTATTGTCATTTTATTCATCAGTAAATCTAGACATTAATATTTTTATACAGTGGTAGTGAAATAGGTTCATCTTACACAGAACCATGCAGTGGAGGATTTTATTTATTTATTTATTTATTTATTCATTCATTCATTCATTCACGAGTTTGATTTATCTAGCGCCTTTCTGACACCCAAGGTCACTTTACAGAACGAACACACAAAAATACACTACAGAGGAGAAGATGATATTACAATAATATTATTGTTTGGGTCTTCAATTGTTCATCACTGAAATGTCTGGAAGTGTCGTGATTTATTTTCCGAGATGGTGGCTTGACTTTTTTTTTTTGTCGAGCTGGTTTCACAGAACGTTTGTGTGTTTTTTCCTCGGTGTCAACATGAGAGGAGTGTGAAGTGCACGGCTTACTAATAAAACAAACCAGAGGAAAAACAAAAAGTGCTGATGTGGTTTCAGGAACAGGACAAAAACAAAAGGACGTCGTGTCTCCTGTAGCCTCAGGCTTAGAAACAAGCGTCAGGGTCGAAACCTTCATGTCCTGTGTGTGTGTGTGTGTGTGTGTGTGTGTGTAGGTGCTCTCCAGGCCACTCGTGCTCTGATGGTCATCAGTATCATCCTGACCGTGATGGGACTGGGCGTGGCCTCCATGGGCATGAAGTGCACCAACTGTGGCGGTGATGACAAAGTGAAGAAATCTCGCATCGCCATGACCGGAGGAATCGTCCTCCTGCTGGGAGGCAAGTCGTGTTCATCATGCTGACACGATTATGCAATGCATAACATTTATTCAAGCTTAGTTATGCTAACAAGCTTCTCTTTTCGTCTAGCTAACAATTATTTAATCTTAAAACATATCAGCTGTTACACACATCGTATATTTTACATTTACGGTACTTCAGTAATGTAGCGTAGAAATCATTGGGGTTTCATATTTAGGTTCTAAAAATAATCTTGTTGATCGTTCTTTATGATACGTGATACGCTAACAGGCTCCTGTTTATCAAGCTAATTTAATTAAAGTTCAATTACAAGTTAAAGTTCATCGTCACATGAACCGTGTAATAAACCTCATTTCTGATGTAGCACAGGTTTAGATTTACATTAAGGTTTGGAAAATCTTGCTAGTTTAGAAATTCCATGCTAGTTATGTAACATGCTATGCTAACCGGTGTCGTCTTCCACGTGGTAACGAGATCCAGACTATTAAACACAAGTGTCTCTCTGGCACGCCATGTGAAGGACATTTATAGCTTCAGGTTTAGCTTTAGATTCACAAAGTCTCACATACATGGCTAGTCATGTAGCACGATGCTAACAGTCATCTCTCTGTGTTGTGTTTTGTTTTTTTTGGGTTTTTTTTTAGCTCTGTGTGCCATCATCGCCTGCTCGTATTTCTCCTACCAGATTATCCGGGATTTCTACAGTCCCTTCACTCCGGTCAACACAAAGTAAGTGTGTGATTAGCATTATTAGCTTGTACAGCGTGACATGTTTATTCTTTGCTAATCCCACATTCGGGGTGTTTCTCGATATCATGAACACAAAGAACGGGCTTTCGGAAGAACTTTGCAACTAATCTTACAAGAAGCTAATTTACTGCTAGCCATGTTACTAAAGGAGGCTAGTAATCGAGCTGCAACTAGCGATTACCTCAATCATCAGTTAAGCGATTCTTTTCACATGAATCGATTAGAGTTATTTAAAAAGATACTAAATACCAGAAATACTGACTAAGTACAGTATAGTATTACCTGAAGACCAGACACACAATAGTTATAAAAAATATACGTGTAAACTGATGAAAATGGAATGAAAGGATATTTAATGAAGGGCGTAGAACCGCCACAATGTCAATGTTGTGACACTCCCTTTACTGTAAAACCTATTTTTCTGGCCTGCCCTATATTTAATGTCATGAGACAACACCTTTTATCAGGACAACCTTTGAGAGACTTGTTTTGTAAGATGGACCCAGGAAAACAATTTTTATCACAAGTTAATTTAAAGAGTCGTTTATAGAGTCGTCATGTTGCACAGAAACGGTTGGTTTTTTTTATAAGCTGAATTTTACTGAATGTTTGATTAATATCTGTATCTGCCATGAAGTGGCCATTGAAGCTGCTATGGCAATAAACTTAAATACAGACAAACAAAAACACAACATTTATTAAAAATATACGTGTTGTGGATGTTAACTGATTAAAAATGAAATGTCGTGTTTATTAGCTAGCTTAAGTACACACAAGGAAAGTCATTTAAATAGTTTGGCTATTCATTTGAAATAAAGGAACTTGAACTTTGTTACGGGTCTGACGCGAGTCGTCCGCCATCACGATGGTGTTGCAGTGAATCGTGACGCTTTCAGTCTGTTCTCGTTGGCATGTTACTGACCGATGCAGCCCAGAGTTTATTTTTTTAACTTTACTGTTCTTGGTACTTGTGTGCTTGAGTATTGGAATGCAACTTGAGCATCAGTTTCCAGCCCAAGTGCAATTCAGAAACCACACGAAATGACCTGAAACTGGCCCAGAAAGTTCCGGCATTGGAAAAGAGACGTGTTTTTGGTGGAAAATGAGTTCATGCATTTCTGATTTGCAGTATCTGCAAGATCTCTCTCGCTCCACCTCATATATACACACATATATACACACATTTTTTTTAAAAAATCATCGCTCCATAACTGATGATGATATAATTATCCCCTCCATAATCCGTCTTTTCCCTTCTCCCAGTCGGAGTGGTTCTATACATCATAGATGCTGCGTGCACTTTCACGTTCCTTTTGTTTGTGGAAATTGATTAGACTCAGTTCTGATTATTTGCTTTACAACAGGACTGCGGTGGCCAGTGAGTCTTAAAGAAGAAAATAAGACCAGAAGCAGCCACAGATTTGCTTTTCCCACCTGCAGCCTCGTTCCAAAAACGAGCTCAATTAGGCGTAAAAGCTGCGACGTCGCGACCCTGTTGGTTGTTGAAAGATGATCTCAGGCGACAAGAACACGCCCCTTATGAGAGGAACGACGAGAGGGTTTTTTTTTTTTTGTCTTCGTTCCTAATTCATGTCCATTTTCTCCGCAGGTATGAATTCGGCGGTGCCATTTTCGTCACCTGGGCCGGAGCTTTCCTCACCGTTTTCGGCGGCGGCTTGCTGGCTGCGTCCTGCTCCAAGCGCCAGTCGTCCAGCCCAAAATATCCAAAGTCCCGGCCCCCAAGCAGCTCCAAGGAGTACGTTTGAGTGCCAGGCCCACGCCTGCTTAGTACCAAATCAATAACGGCAGCAAGCTGGTGGAGGTTTTCCTGTGCGTCTGATCTGAGAGCAGTTAGAAGTTTATTTAGCTTAAAGCAAATGTTTCTGAGATCAGCACATCAGGGCGACTTCTACGTCTGGCCTGCAGCGACGAAACATGTTTTCGACTGTACTCGTTTCTTCCATTGTTAACAGTGCCTTTTGTCTTGTATTGTTTTTTGTTGTTATAATGAAAATTTGTATTCATACAAAGTCCCACCCGTAAAGCCATGCCGTTTTACAGAAGGATGTTTTGAGACTGAGTAGTTTGTCTCTGAAGTGTACTAGAGCATGACGCACTCAGGGATCTCGATTTTGTGGTTAAAAACATTAAACGAAGCGAGGAAAAGAATGTCCTCCATCTTTTCCCTCCATTTTATCATTAGGCCCAAATACAGAACGCTGGATGGTAGCATTTATTTTTAAAAATCAAGTACAGTTTATAAAGAGTTCAAACACCAATATCACGTACGTTATACCTCCGCCTCGTTTCTTTACTTCCCTGTTTGAAAAGTGAAGCTATTGTTCGCCAAGCATCACTTTTCCCACCTTCCTCGACCAACGATCTGTTTATCGAGCTTTGCTGTTGATCCTGCTGATCTCTCGACTCCCAAAAGTAAATATTAACCTTCATTTCATAAGCCGCGTCCTCGCGTTCACCGCTTCAACCACACATTCCTGCCATAATCTCCTGCCCAAAAATGTCTTCTTTTCAACCTCAGATAAAGCTTTGTGTTTGCACTGTTTCCTTTCTTTAAAAAAAAAAGAAAAAAAGTTCCAGCATTGAGGAAAAATAGCTGTAGATATGTTTTATCATCTTGCAAGTTCATTTCTTACAGTCTCACTTTTTTTAAATGTTATTTTATGCAAATTAATTTTATGTAAATAAACAGAGAGGAAATGGAGGACACTGTTTTGTCATTCATTTTTCTTTCTTTCTTTCTTTCTTTCTTTCTTTCTGCAGTTGTAGGTGATGCCAGTCCTCGTTTATTCATTATTGTATTAATTCCTTATTATTGTAATATCTTGGGGGGAAAAAACCTACTGATTTAACAATTATTTTAACGGATTGTATAAAATTCAAAGTAATCATATTCTGTTCAGTAGAAGGTAGAGTAAGATTTCATTTAACTATTTCAGGCATTTTTAGGCAAAGAACAACAATCAGCAGTCAAAATATCACAAAGTTTGTCCATTTAGAGGGAAAGAAAAAGCATGGAGTCATCGGAGAGGTGAAAGAGTTGACTCTTTAGTAAGCTGAGTCACATGATTTCAGTCACTGAAACATGACCGATTTCCACTGTTAGTTATTATTCCGTCATTATTAGTGATCAGAGTCTGACTGAGGGGTTTAGAGGCCCAGACTTTATCCTAAAAAAATCCTAGATCTGTGTCCTAAGGAGACATGAGGGTGGGGCTTGAAACAAATACCCATTTACTCACTGAAGTGACAACATGTCAATCAAAAATACATTACATGTTATATTTGAAATTTTGCCATGAATAAGGGTTATTATATATATAATTATATTATATAATTATGAATGTTTGTAAGTTTTTATCCTGCTTTTTTTTTTTTTTAAATCCAGCTGAAGTTTTTTCTTTTTCCAGAACTTTCCACAACCTTGGCAAAAATGTCTGCATAAGCAGAAACTAGAACATTTTGAGAACTGAGTTTTGCACACTGCGCACATTAAACAACCCCAAACAAACAAACAAACAAAAGACACCATCAACCTTACTAGTACATTTAAAAATGAGGTTCCTGCAACCTAAAGGGAACTCTAAAGGGAATATTTAATTAACAATATGTTCTTATACCCTAAAAAAAGAACATTAGTGAAACTTTCTTGGATTGTAGTTAGTGTTAGTGGGGTTAGTGTGCACTGCGTTATAGCAGAGCTATAGACACTCGTTCCCTCACCAGCCTCTGTTTCCTCTCTCTTCAAGCTAATAAGACTAACGTTGCAGCTTGTCATGTTACAGAGAAACCACAAATCAACACATGAACACACCAATAATTACATTTACACACCATTAATACACATGTATACACCAACAATGTCAATCAACAGGCCAGT
>CM075019.1:1215976-1235348 GCA_037576675.1 Pangasius sanitwongsei
CATGAACACACCAATAATTACATTTACACACCATTAATACACATGTATACACCAACAATGTCAATCAACAGGCCAGTGTTTCCATTTACACACCATTAACACGTGTTTACACACCAACGATGCCAATCAATACACCAGTAACAGCCATTTACACACCAATAACACACATGTATACACCAGTAACAGCCATTTACACACCAATAACACACGTTCACATACCAATAATGCCAATCAACATGCCAGTAATACATATTTACATGGCAATAATGCCACTTTACTTGACAACAGTACCATTTACACACCACTAACACACATGTACACATCGATAATTCCATTTACACACCAGTCATGCCAATCAACATGCCAATAATGCCAATTTACATGGCAATAGTTTCATGTACAAACCATTAACACACATGTACATAGCAATAACACACATGTACACACAGTGCAGTGGTTAAAACCCCAGCTCTGTATGGAACACTGGCACAGCGGCCATCAGCAGCACACACACACACACACACACACTCTCTCTCTCACTCACACACACTCACTCACTCACACACACACTCACACACACACACAGAGCCTCTCCCATTTACTCACTGTCTGTGGAACATTTCTCATCCTGGCATCTTTGGCCAAGTGTTACTCTTTCTTTTTCTTTCTTTCTTTCTTTCTTTCTTTCTTTCTTTCTCTTTTTTGGTTTATAATCCAAAGCTGCTTCGATACTTTTTTTTCCCGCTGTTCTGTTAGAAACCGTTAACTTTAATCACAAATTAATCAGATATAACCTGACGCTAATTAGCGATGGTCACGTGATTAAATTAGCCGCGTCCTATTGGATAGAATGTGCACGCTAATAGATACAAACTCGGGAAAACCCTTCATGTTCCACAACATTCGCACAAAACTGTAATATTTCATGAGTCTGAGGTGAATTTAAAGCGCAGTAGAAAGAAAAGTACAATTTAACCATGAAGGAGATTTATTTTATTTTCATTACATAGTTCTAAAGGCTGGCAGAGTGAGGTAAAGTGGTCAAGATGAGTCTCTTATTCATGCTAATACAGCTCATTAGCCACAGAAGTGACGTCACGCTCGAGCCCCTTGAAGAAGCTCCACCCCTTAAGTGTACTTCAGATCAGAAGTAAATATATTATTATTTTTTTTATCCCCATAACAAAAGTAAAAAATAGGAAGAGTCGCTTTTAAATAGGTTATGTAGGTTACTTTTCAAATATTAAGCACATTAGACAAAAAAGTCCCATTTTGTTTATTTATTTTTTTGTTTATGTAATTAGAGTTTTTTTTTTATAATTATTTTTTTATTTATTTATTTTAAATTCCTAAGCTTTCCATCCACAGGAAAAAAGAGATATTATACAGAGTTTTCTGGGTTTGTTACCAAACATGCAGGTATGATGATATTAAATTCATGATACTTAAAGGGTTTTGTTTGTTTGTTTGTTTGTTTTTTAAGTGTGTGTATCATCATAGCAACGATTAATCTCCACAAACATCACATAGTAATAATAATAATAATAATAAGTGATAAAGTATATTTAAGCTATTATTAAAGAGCGCGAGCTTTATGGCGCATGCGCGTTTCAGCGCAGGTGCGTCAGTCCGGATACCACATGCTTGACCTGTAATGTTCATAAACATAAACAATATCGATCACTGGTCAGCTCCTAACTGGTGTCTAATTGCACTAAACCCCCTTACACGAACACACTGAGCACGCGCCAGCTCGTTGTTTTTTTTTCCAGACGTGCGGACGCGCCTCGAGCTAATTTATAGCACCTGCTTTATTGCAGCGACTTCCGGTTTCCGCCAGAGAGCAGTGCAGTGTCAGGTGAGTGTCAGGCGGCGGCAGGTTCACGGAGCTTCACTCTCAATCCCTCTCATTCACCACGGCGGCCAAAGCTAAAGCGTCATTCTGCGTGGCGGAGGCACACAAGAGTGCAGATTACAGTGAGTCTCACACACACACACACACACACACATGATAGAGCTCTGTAAACAAACAAACAAACAAACAAACAAACAAACAAACAAAAAGTCTGTGCAGAGCCTCAGCTGGACCAGCGGAGAGAACCCGAGCTTCAGGCTCCTAAAACTCATCCCATTTTTACTAAAGATGAAGAATGGTGATGTGTCGTTTGTGAAAGAGTCGGCTCTTGGAGTCGGTTCTTTTAGGGGAACGTTGAGAGAAGACTCACATGTGAGCTTTCTTTCTTCCTTCCTGTTCTTCGTTCATTCCTTCCTTCATTCCTGTTCTTCCTTCATCTCTTCCTTCATTCCTTTTCTTCCTTCAATCCTTCCTTTGTTCCTGTTCTTCCTTCGTTCCTGTTCTTCATTCCTGTTCTTCTTTTCTTCCTTCGTTCGTGTTCTTAGTTCCTGTTTTTCGTTCCTGTTCTTCCTTTCTTCATTCCTGTTCTTCCATCCTTCCTGTTCTTCCTTCCTTACTTCCTTTCTGTTCTTCTTTATTTGTTCTTATTTTCTTCTTCTCCGTTTCATTAATTCATCCATTTATATGTATGTATGTATGTACTTTTTCATTTTCTTTCTCTCTCTCCCATTTTGTGTCCTTATTTCTTTCATTTTCTTTTCTTCTTTTCCTAGTCATTCAATCGCTCATCATCTATTATGTATGTATGGACTTAATTCTTCCCAATCCCTCCATCCCTCCATCCCCATTCACAAACTTTGTTCGTTTGGGCCTTGTGGATTTAACAATTATTTAAAAAGTTTTTAAAAAATGTAAAATATTGTTTTCTTCGTTAGAAGGTAGTGTAAGTTTTCATTCAAGAGCAACAATCACAGTCCAGTTCAGGAAAAAATCAAATCAATAAGCCATCTGAGAACTGAAAGAGTCGACTCTTATTGGTGAGCCGAATCAAGTGAAGTGACTCACTGAACAGAGCTGAATTCCCATCACTAACAGAGAGAGAGATTCAGCTGTTCGTCCCACCAGCCGAGTGACACAACAGAGACAGGAGATCACTGGAAGTCGTGGAGAGAACACGAGTTCAGGATGTTCTCCGTGCAGCTATGTTAGTGCTTAGTGATTAGTCCAAACTTGTCAAGGAACTGAGTGAACACCTGAGTGACCTGCCGTGGAGAGAAAAATAATTGCTCTGCTTTTTTTAAAATCAAAACCTAGAATGAGTAAATAATAGAAATTACAAAATAGAAAAATTAACCAGATGAAGCTCCTTCGCTGCTTAAGATAAATAGCTTGGTGCTCAGTTTTACAGTAAAGTTACTGATACTGTAAATGTTATTACTGTAAATAACGTCCATTAAAGGAGGATCCACCCCGAACCACAGGAGACGTGTTCACACTGACATGTTCATGGTGTGTTTAGTGATTCCGGTGCTAATGTGTTGCTCGGTGCTGTATTGTCGTTATTCCTGTGAGAAGTCAGCGGTTGTGTGCTGTGCTGATGTCATTGCTAGCGCAGTTACGATGGCGTTTAATCGAGAAGAAATTTCAACTGTTTGTTGAGCAAGAGCTTCTTTTCTCACTCACTGTTTTTCTTCATATTAATGAGAAATCCAGTGCTGTATGACTCGGCTCGCGTGATGGTGTTGGCGGCGGTGTTCGCATGAAGCTCTGGAAGCTGATCTGTGACTAAAGTACTAAAGCTCTGCTGCATCGCTGTCTTTAGGTAGAGATGAAGCCAGGGCTAAGTCCTGCAGCACCACTATGGTATCTCAGCAATGTCGAATGGCATTGTGGGTAATCCGTTAAACCAAAGTGAAAATAGAGTAACGTGTTGATGAAAGAAGTTTAAAGTTAAAAAAAAAAAAATCTCAAATGACAGAATTTCTTTTCAGTGCAGAACAGTGAGAGTGATGTGCTTGTTTTTTTCTGGTGTTGCTGATGTGTACTTGATGTTTGCGCAGTACATTGTACAGTGTTCTGAATAGCTGTTTGTCTGTGTTTATTGTATTTCTTGTCGTTTGGATCTTTGTCGTCTTCACCCTCAGCTGTGTTGTGTTGAATTTAGCGCCGCGATTTCGTTCCTCGCTCAGCACTCGGCTGTGATGCAAAAGAAGTGACATTAAAGTGGAACTTCTCTTAATCTCTTTATATCCGACTTGTTACGCGTGTTCCTGCCTCGGTTTCGCTCGGCACCGCGCCCTGCTGTTCAGGTTGGACAGGTTCGGGTGGATTTTTTCCTCTGTGGTTTCTTAATATAAAGCTCTGAGATTTTGTGTGCAGCTGTCATTCCGAGTCTGGGAATTTATCAGACAACAGATCACAGGTAAGCGTTAACTACATCATCTAACATCAAAGTGCAGGTAATATTTATAATGTATAAATTTGTATTGATCAGATATGATGTTTATATCCTTAAAGCAACGCTTCATTACAGTGTTTTCTTTCTTCAAAATGTCATTTTCAGACTTTTCTCTTTTCAGGGGCTTGTTCAGTTGTAAAGGGCGTCTTGAAAAGAGAAAAGGTGAAAATATCAGTGCATAAAATAAGAAAAAGAAAATTATTTAAAAAAAAAAAAAAAGTCTAAAGACTAGATTCAATTAGAACCTCAGTGTCTTCGCTTTTTGCTAATATCCAAACATTTTCCACAATGTTTTCTGAATTTCCATTCGCCTTAAATTCACTTGTTACTAGGTTTCATGTTGAGTCGCAAACATTTGCTGAAACCATCACCAGTCAAACCATTAGGCGATTTACAGTGGGGGAAAAAAAAAAGATGGGAGAGAAGAAGAAAAATTGGAAGCTTCACCTACAGCAACCTTTTTCAAAACAAATTTTGAAAAACAAAAAAATATGATTTAGAAAATATATATTTTCAATCGGGAACTTGGTTCCTGCAGATTATCATTTTTTAATTCTATATTAAGATGCTGATTTATTTGCATTAAGGTTCTTGTTCTTCGTTTCTTGTGTCCTTTTTGGATATATATTTTTTTCAGATATTAAAAATGTCCGCACTTTCTATGTTAAGACCTTTTAATAAATAGTTTGAAATATTTTACTTGGACATTTTACTTGTGATTATCTGTGTCACAGCAATTACCAGCAATTATGATGTATTATGTATTTAATTATGTCATTATGCATTATGTTTTTCTGAATATTTCTGTCCTCTGTTAATGTTGTATTATCTTTCTCTTATAAGCACACATACAGTGTAATTTATTGTTATTTTTTTTCTTTTTGTCCAAGACAAATTTTATCTCTGGATAAAAAATCCTGCTTAAACATGCTGGAAAAAAATGCAAGCTGGAAATTAGAATGTGCTACTGATTTATTTAGTAACTGTGTGTGCTGAATATTGCAGTATATCGTGTGATTGATTATCAGAAGGATGCTGAGTTAGTGTGACTTAAGAGAACAATCTGAAATGAATTTGGATGTTGATTAGTTAAGAGTGATGATGTGTCAAATATCGCCGCAGCTGTGATTCCGCTATAGCTAATCGCAGCCGTACCGATATTCGGTAAAACCGCACGATTGTGAGTGCAATATTGCTTTTATACGGCAGTTCTCTAAACAGGAAATGAATATAGAGTAACTGAAATTTCAGACACAATACGTGCTCTGAAAAAAATGGGTAAATATTTGCTCCGCAAATGGAAATAGATCCTGAAGAAGCTGCGCTCACTGATGGCCTGAAAACGTATTGTTCGCCGCGTCTGCTGATGATGTCACTAACTCTACTGTAGTAACCGTTTCGGTGGGACTGTAGCTAGAAATTTACACGGTGAACACAGACGAGCGAAGTGATGGAAACAGTGAAACGTCTCGGTGCACTTACGCTAACCATAAGCACTCTTAGCATATTAGCATGCTAGCATATTTCCTGCATGTGGTTGCTAGACAGATGGACGATCATGCAGAATGTCCAAGTGTTACAGTGTGTTATATCTATCACACTACAGTAAATATATCATCGAATTGAGAAATGAGCTCAAAAACTGAGTTTGAACGGAAAAAAATTCGTTAATTTATTCTAGTTTTTATGAAGTTAAAAAAAATGGACAAAAATTCTGTCATGTTTTGAGGATGTTTGAGGATGTGAGAGAAGTAACATATGGAAAATAAACTAAAAATGGCTAATAGTAGTAAACAGTAACTAAAGGTCTAACACTTAAGATGGATGATGTGATGCTCACACTCGACATGTGTAGCATTAACTGGTGTCTGTTTTGGTTTTGATGGAAAGAAGTTGGTGTTTGATCTTCGTTTCCTGGACGCGTGGAATAAAATCAGTCCACCTCAGACAGGTATCGTTTGTGTGTTTTAGCCGCAGAAATGTCGAGCAAGATGGTGATTAAGCAGCCGCAGCCGGTGCTGGAGTCTAGAGACTCTGACGAGTGGCACTCCAGGATCTGCGACTGCTGCGACGACAAGGCCGAGTGTAAGTGACGCACACCGCTGTTTTTTATCTCATACGTAACGAATAAAACACTTCGGGACATGCTGTTACAGGAAAATAATCAGTGATATGTGGTGTGACGCGACCCGACGTGAATGAGAACTTTCCCATAACCTCATGTCCTGAAGTGTTTTATTCCTCTTATACTGCCTAATGAACAACACGTCATACTTTTTATCCGTTTAAAGTTGTGGAACGTCAGTGAAACAAGCCACTTCCTGGTTTCGCTTACGCTATAGCAGCTATAAACAGTCGTTCCCTTCGTCAGCCTCTCTTTATTCTCTTTCAGGAAGTTAAGACATAAAACCCACAGCTTGTCATGTTACTGAGAAATCGCAAAGCGTAAACTCCTCTGTCCTGAAGACGTCGGGAAGCTTTACAGCTTTACCTCTGACTGTTACAAAGCGCTGACACTGGAGACTCCTTCCATCAATGTTACATTGACACAAAACTTCACTGTATCAACAATTTTATAATCTATTTATTATTAGTGGAGCGTCCACCGTACACGTCCCTGTGAACGAGCTGTTACTATAGAAACGATAACGTATCAGAACGAGCGCATTAATATAAACCTGCACTACTGTCAGAGCCGCTGTTACAGAAAACTAATCAACACCTGACGACCAATCACAATCCAGAACTCAAGAGTGCTGTGGTTTTAAAGTTCATTATAGTGCCTGTGTACTCTATTTATGAGGACAAAATGAAAGAAAATCCTGAAGCATACATGTTATGATTAACATCCCACTAATGTGGGGACATTTTTCATTTGTTTCTTATAAGGAAGACTTTTTTTTTTTTTTTTTTTTGTAATGAAATGCAAGTTGGATGACAAACACCTGCATACTTTGGTTACATCGATACGACAGTCTGCATGTGAATGTCAGCGTGTTGGAATGTAAAATGGTTTCTATACAGCTTAAGGTGTGCGTGCGTGTGTGTGTGTGTGTGTGTGTGTGTGTGTGGGTGTGTGTTTTCAGGCTGTCTTGTGTTTTGGTGCTGCCCGTGTTTCGCCTGCATGAAGACAAAAGAATATGGCCAGTGCTTGTGTCTCCCCCTGCTGGACCTGTGTGGCATCGTCTCACCTGCCACATGGGCCATGAGGGTGTCAGTGCGTCACCGCTACGGCATCAAGGTGTGCACAATCATTACATTTAATCAGATAAACATTATTTCATGGCCAAATGTTATTGCTCAACATAGAAGCACTGCTTTCTGTGATTTTTCATTGACACTTCGATCACCATTTCATAGTTTCACTTTGTACCTATTTCTTTCGTTGTCATTTTAACTGACATACTTTGTACTCTAACTTTGGTAACTATATTTTATTATGGACTTGAATGACAGTCGACCAGGCTATGAAGAAAGGGGAGGGCGATATGACACAAATATAATATCACGATACTTTACTTCTCACAAGTCATTACTACGATACACGATATGCATCAGGACATGAAGGTGTGCTCGCAAACTGCCAGCAAAACAGGAGAAAACCTGAAAACCTGTCAAAGATTAATCTGGTTATGCTTTTGTGTAATATGTACAGTTTTTTAAAGTTAAAATATTTAAAAATAAGACTAACAAAAGTGAAAACTTTAAAGTCTGTAAACAATTTTAACGTTTTACAATTTTAAAGATTCTGTATGAAATTTTACCATCAAATCAGCTGCTTCCACTCAATGTCTATAATATAATTCAGTAGCTTGTCTGTGTTTGCTTCATATAATTTCAATTCTAGCAATGGTTTGTTACACTAAAACCGCTACTTCACTTAGTACAGGCTGTCCGTCAGTCTGTGCGTTACCATGGCAACACGCAACGCTTTATCCAGCTGTGGCTTCTTTGCGAACTATTTCTCAAATTCTTTTATCAATCAAATCACAGTTGATGTGAAAATAAATTCAGTAAACAAGCTAAAGAAGCAGGATATATGTGTGTGTGTGTGTGTGTTTTTTTTTTGTTTTTTTTTATACAGGGCACGCTCTGTAACGACTGTCTGATCGCCACGTGCTGTACGCCCTGCGCCTGGTGTCAGATGTCTCGTGAGATGAAATGTCGTGCAATTCCCATCACTCTGCTCAACGCCAGACCAAAGAACTGATCCTGATTCATCTGCGAGAAAAACATCTCCTGTCCTGGATGAAGAAATAAGTGTGTTGTATAAATGTGTATATATATATATATATATATATATATATATATATATAAAGGTTATATTCAGCACAGTGTTTAACCGCATGACGTTACTATTGCTAATAATTCAGAGTTCTGTGAACTTTACCTACATGTGTTGCATACATTTTTTTTTTAGTTGTATATTTAATACTGTAGTCAAAATAAAATGTATGAATGTATTCTTCTATTTGTGCCTGAGAGGTCACTGTTTCTGCTTTTTCCACAGTTTGGAACTGAAATGGACTTCATTAGGATTATGTGTCATAAATCAACAAAGAATAGACCATAATATTGAATTGGAGGGAAAAATTAATATAGTTTGCAAAATTATTTATGAATAAAGAAATTTACAGATTATGATTGCATAAGTATTCACACCCTGTTACTGAGAAATCCCTGAATTAGTACTGATGCAACCCATCACCATCAGTAAGTCACACAGTTATTTGCACGGAACCGAGGTGTGTGCAAATAAAGCGTCATGTGATATCAATATAAATACACTTATTCCAGGAAAAACCCAGGATCACTTACCAAACATCATGAAGTATCAAGAAGACCAGAGAGCTATTGAAAAATGTCTTCTGGAAAAGTAACCGCCAAACTTTGACCATCCTGCAAAGTGACGTTACATAATTAATTAATAAATTGAAAGAATATGGCACGACCGTGATTCTGCCTATAGGAGGTCGTCCACTAAAGATCAGACACCAAGTAGAGAGAGGATTAATTGCAGGACCAATCAATAGGCCAAGGGAAATGCTAAACATCATGCTACCACAACCATGCTTCACAGTGTGTATGTGTATATGTGTGTGTATATATATATAGTGGTATAAAGGGGAACCTCCTAAACATTTTCTAAAACCTTCAAACCTTTAAAATATGTCAATGCTTGTGTGTTGCACCACTCATTGTTGAATTCTGAGTTCTGATTGGTCGTCAGGTGTTGATTAATTCTCTATAACAGCAGCTCTGACAGGAGTGCAGCTGCAAATCACAGGTTTATATTAATGCACTCGTTCAACAAAATTTAAATATAACTAAAGATAGATAAAAAGTATATGTCATTCTCTAATAAGTTAAAATTGTAACCTACTGTAAATTGCTGTAGTATAAGTGAAATAAAACCTTCTGGATGTGCTGGTACAGAAAAATGATCATTATTCCATGCATAATGATTTCAATGATGTGTTACGGTATTAGCCTCCGGAGTAAACATGTCACATTGATTTCCTTGCTTTAACTGTTGCGACAGTCATTGATGGGAGCGTTTTAATGCATTGCTAGCCATGTTTCTCTGCAAACGTTAACTACGTATGTTAGTGTGTAATAAACTACAGGTTAGAGTGAATTAAGGACACTTTTCTGAGCTAACTATTCTATAACTACTGTCACCTGGAATGAATAAAGACACCCAAAAATATTTACCCTTTAATCCCTGGATATCCGCTGACAAGCTCACAGTCAACAGTCGACATGTCTAATAGGGATGAGATCACGGAGATCATTAAGCTCCTCGATATAAAAGAAAAGAGAGCTTTTTCAGCCAGTGCATTCATCACAGTCAAGCAAATATGCAAGGGATGTTCAGGTTCTTCTGCATTTAGATGTCCATCACGTGATGTGTGTGTGCATGAGTGTGATACCCATTTCATGTGTAAGAGGAAGAGAACGCAGCATTCGACTAACCCAGGTAAGCTAATCAACTTATTAAATTACACATTTGATAACAGCTGTAAATAGATGAATAAACACCTCCGAGGAGCTAATTATCTTTGATGAGATCATAATGACAATCTCGGCAAACCATCTGAGAAGATTTCTCACATCATCTTACCTTGCGAGCTTTGAAGTAGGTTTTAAATTTTAAATTGATTTTAAGTAGCTTGAAATGCACTATGTTTGCTCTAAATATGTTTTAGATTTTAAATAGCTCAGTGGTTAAGGATCTGAGACTAAATAGTTGCTTTGGATTAAAAGCACCTGCAAATTAAATGTATGATATTTACTCGTTTTTTTCGCTAAATATTCATTAGTTCTCAAGGGATAAATCGAGATGCTGTGATTTGATTTAAATGCTTAAGACAATTTAACTGCTCAGAATGGACATTTGATGCTTTTTCTTTCTAATCAGAATCATTTCATTTTCTGAAAACACACTTCACTGACAACAATGAACCGGATGAACAGGTTGAAATAATCCAGGCTTGTTCTTCTGCCTGGCAATCTGTTTCTCCTTCACTGCCCTAGGACAGATCTTTACAGTTTAAACAAATCCAGTGGTTGTGCTATAAGTGTTTGGACAAGAAAAGAAGATAAAGGACAAGACGGAACATCAGACTTTTGGTTCGCTCAGAGTCAAAATGACCAAAGCATGGTCTCTGTGACATAAAAGTCACTGGCTTTCATGTCTGTCAGAGAACCTGAGCTGAGCATCATGGCCACCCCAGCTGTAGTGATCCAGCAGCAGCAGCCGATGGCGGTGCCGAGGGTCACGGCGTGGACTTCAGGACTGTTCCACTGCTGCCAGGACATGAACTCATGTGAGTGGAAACCATTAAATACATCCATACTGAAGAGTCCAGAGGTCTGACTACTGTCTTCTTTTAATCAGCTTTAATAAAAGTGCTCCTATTGCACAAAGCAGGTCATGTATGGAAATATTGTATAATTGTATAATTGTATAATTGTAAATATAGGCGTATCCTTGAGCTCATATATGAAAATGTGGGCAAGTGCATACTGTATGGGCGTGTCTCTGTAGTCATATATGGAAATGTGGGCGTGTCTTTAAGTTCATATATGGAAATGTAGACACATCTTTAAATCCATATATGGAAATGTGGGCATGTCTTTAAGTCCATATATGGAAATATATACATGTCTTTAAGTCAGTCCATATGGGAAAATGTGACGCTGTTTGCTTAAACAACAACTGAAAATCCACAAAAACAGTTTAGAAGATTGCTTTTTGTCTGAAAACTGAAAACAAATTGTATAGACATAGATTTTTATAATATCTATAGCTTAAATAGGGGTTTAATGAATTATTAATAACATTAGCCTCTCTTTCAGGCCTTTGGGCTTTCTGTTGTTTTCCCTGCTTCATGTGCAGAACCTCGCGTAAGTTCAGAGAGAGTTTATGCCTCCCTCTCGTGGATCTGTTAGGCCCCGCGATCGCAGCGTCTACCGGCATGGGGGTCTGTGTTCCTCCCGTCACTCTGTCCATGAGGGTGGCCTTACGGTACAAATACGAAATCCCGGTGAGCTCCCTGGTTCATAAACAGCAGAGTACAAGTACTGTAAAAGAGAAAGTACAAGAGAGAGAGAGATTCATGGGGATTTACAGGATAGAACTGAAAATAAAACTATGAAACAAGTTTGGATGGCTGTCATGCCAATGAAATGAATCTAAAGATGATCAGACAGATAGGTGCTGAATTCATAGCACGTCCAGGAAATGAAGCAACATAGTGCAAGAATTTAGTTATGCTGCGACTGACACTGCTAGCATATGACGTCAAACCAATCATTCGACCAAAAGGATAAACAAACAAACAAACAAATAAATATAATAACAATAAAAAAAAGTTAACATAGCTGCTAAGCAACTGGGAAACATGGCCGTGGAGCATTTACGCTACTAATCTAATGATTCCTGGATAATGATTTAGCTAGTTTAAATAATGTGATAAGGTGATAAATCTGTCTGAAATATGAACATTTCTCTCAGATGTGTTAAGAAATAGCAAAGTAAAGACTTCATATAGCTTAAGCAGCACTGTAATTACACTTAGCATCGACTGCTAAACACAGCCGTGGCGCCATTTTGAAGACAAATCTTTCTTCCGCAGCACGAGCAGCAGATTTAGGTAGGGGGCGTGGCTTAATCTATGTTAGAAGCAATTCAAAAGATAATGCAGTTGTTCGTATTGTTCCTTTAAGAGAACTCTGTGTGTGTGTTTTAGGGCAGTATGTGTGAAGACATCCTGATCTCCTGTTTCTGTATCTGTTGCTCGTGGTGTCAGATGCACCGGGAGATAATGCACCGTAAACAGACAGCGGCGGTGATCAGCGCTCAGCCCATGGCCATCAACACCGTCACCACCACCGTGCCGATAATATAACGCTGAATATAACACTAATATAACACACGCTGAAGAAATCACCGCTCGGCTTCCTCCTGATCTTCTGCCTCAGTTTTTACTAAACAAGCTCTACAGCTACTTTGTCGTGTCTTTAAGTCAGTCTTTCCATTTTATAGCAACACAACCAAGATTAAAAATCCAAATCTTCTCTCTGTCTAAAGTCATGATCAGTGAACAAACTCTGAGCTCGGGTTCCTCCTGATCTCACACCAATGATGTCACCTTTCTGCTTTAGAGTTGCTGTTGTTGTTGTTGTTGTTGCTTTTTTTTAATTAAAAAAATTCATTTAAGAAGATTTTTAGTGTTTACTTCAAAATGGTTCACTTTAACCTGAACAAACAAAATTAGGATAATAAAGTGAGTCAAGTAAAGAACACAATTTTAACAATTTTTTAAAAAAAAATCTCAGCCTAACAAAAGAAAGAGGAAAAAGACAATAATAATAATAATAATAATAATAATAATAATTCCAGTAATCCACAACTGAAATTCATGAACGTGAACAGAAGACTGGTATAAATGAAATTCTGAAAAAATAACATCAAGGGAAAAGAAATCTCAATCTAAATAATTAACTGGAGCAAGTTTCTGATAGGCTCTTAAAAGGGTTCTTTAGAAGGAAGCCAGAAGAACAGAAGAAGAACCATTTTGGTTCCTGAAGGACCATCTGATTGAGAACAAGTCACAAATCACAGAGAACAAAAATATATAAGTTATAGAATAGAATTTAAAAAATGTAAACTCCAGCATTAAACTATAGCTTATGTCAGAGGTTATGTGTCTCTTTCTCTCCAAATTAATTTCCCAAAACTTTTTTTTTTTTTTTTTTTTTGCCCTGGCCTATTCATATTTATCATTAATTTTGTTTATTTTAATTTTCTTTATTCACAGAAATCTCACGATTGTAAACTGAATCATTAACTTTTTTTTTTTAATCATTAATTTTAATCTTTTAATTTTTTATGCAAAAATCATTTTGGACTCAAAAGGTGTTGTATTATTATTGGTGTTATTAGGTGTGTCTGTGTCTGTCTCTCGTCCTCCCTGTCTGTCTCTCGTCCTCCCTGTCTGTCTCTCGTCCTCCCTGTCTGTCTCTCTGAAGTCCAGGCTGTATGCATGCTGATGATTAGGCTTTTCCTGGAACATTTCCTGGAATCATTAAACTTTCCTCTAATCGGCTTTTTTGCATAAACGACAGGAAAGCGTGTGATTATGGAAAAAGACACACAGTGGTCCTGATCAGTTCAGTAAACAGGATGATGCAATCAGGAAAAGATCCACGATTGTCTCATTTCGTCTTCTGTTGTTCAGTAATGTCGTCCTGAATGTCACTTCTGTGTCTCTTGGAGATTTTTCTCTGTTATTCAGACGCATATGAATACACCGAGCAATATCACACTATCAAATAAAAATCAAATAAAAACCTCAATATGATGATTTCAAAATAAATATTTTGGAGGAAAAAAAAAATTCTGTGGTCAGCAATATTTTCTAATAAGAGAAGATGTAATGTGATGTGTGACCAGTAGATGGAGCAACACACACACACACACACACACACACACACACAGTTCACACTTCCTGTGATGGCTTTCTCAAGCACCTCAGAAAGATCTGAGCTGAAAAAGATGTATAGAAGTTGCTGTAGAGTTGAAGAGTTATTAATGCTTTTAAACGCTTTTAAACGCTTTCCAGATTCCGAAAAGCAGACAGGAAGAAAAATCAGACAGATTGACTGAGAGATCAGCAGATCAACTAAGAAATGGACAATTTGACGAAGAGATAGACTGATGTACAAATAGATGGATAAAATGACAGAGAAATGGATGGATCAACAGATAAATGAACTGACGGAAAGCTGGATCCATCAGCTGAGAGATGGAAGGGATAGAAAAAGAAATGGACGGATAGATTGACTGAGAGATTATCACCTTAAAAGATGGATGTTTTGGGTTGGTCAGTGAATGGAATGACATACAGCTGGATGGACAGATCGATGAAGAGATGGACAAAGAGGAGGATAGATGAACAGGGAAATGGACAGAGCAACAAAGTGATGGACATATGAAAGAGAGGAATAAACTGATGAAGAATTAGACTGATGGACAAACTGACAGATTTTGAGACAGAGATGAACAGATTGACACAGAGTGGATGGATGGACAAGGGGTGGATGAATGGATGGAGAGATGGACAGAGAGATGGACAGCTTTGATGCAGAGAACTGGATTGAAAGGGGGATGCACAGATGGGCAGAGAAGTTGATAAATGGAAAGATGGACAGCTTGACAGATAGATGGGCAGAGAGATGAATAAATGGAAAGATGGACAGATTGACAGATAGATGGACAGAGAGATGAAAAAATGGAAAGATAGACAGAGAAATGGACAGAGAATGAAAGATGGGCACATGGACAGAGAGATGAACAAAGACCTGAATGGAAAGAGCTGAAAGAAAAGAGAGATGGACACAGACTGAAAGATGAATGGACAGACAGAGACAAATAGCTGGACAGATGGATGAAAACTAACACCTTGAGCGAAAGATGGACAGAGAGCTGGACGGATGGAAAGAGAGATGGATAGAGACTGAACAATGGATTAATGAATGGATAGGCAGTGAAATAGTCAGAGAGATGTGTTGAAAGATGGATAGATGGATGGAGGGATGGAATGGACAGAGATTGAATGATTTATGGATAGAAAGAGAGATGGACCAACAGATAGATGAAAGTAAAATGGACAGAGACATGGACAGAGAGATGGACAGATGGATGAAAGCAAACACTTCAGTTGAAAGATGGACAGAGAGATGGACAAAGACTGAAAGATGGATAGATAGAAAGAGAGACAGACAGATGGATGAAGATGAATGGCTCGACTGAAAGATGGACAGAGAGATGGACAGAGAGAGCGATAAAATGCGAGCAGGAGACAGAAGAGCTAAAGCTGATTGAGAGAGCATTAGGCACTAATGTATGCTTCTAATGACTCATTATCTCATTATCAATCTTTCTCTCACTCATCTTTTTCTTTTCCCTCTCTCTCTCCATCTCTCTCTCTATCTCTCTCAAACCTCCCAATCGACCAGCGATGATGGGAATAGCAATTAGGACGTTGGGCTGCCAAATGGTTATTTTAATTAGCTTTCCTTAAGAGAGAAGAGAAGAAGGAGAGCAAGCGAGTAAGAGAGAGAGAGAGAGAGAGAGAGAGAGAGAGACTGATGTCCTTAATAAGTGTCTGAGATGAGCAGGTCATTAGACCTTCTACACGGATTGATGATTGAACATTCCTGCAGGTCACACGCACTTATTACGGCGGCCCACTCAGCGTTAATAGAACTCGCCGATTTGTGTTAAACACAAAGAAATTAAAACTAAAAACCAATTACTGCCTTTTTTTTCTCCGCTTGTTACCCAGCAGCTGAACAAAGAGACAGGAAGGACGTCTGTGGACACAAGACATGGACCAACATTTATCTCTGGAGTTTTTTAAGTAGCTTCTGTTTCTCTAATCACCGCCATTACCATATTTAATGCTAACTTCCACTAGCGCAGCTACGGGTTTTCAACGCTGCTTAGCGGCATGCTAACAACAGCTGCAATGTAGTGCACACCACCAGTTATATGTACTGATATATATTTATTATATGCATTTTTTATTTTGAGTAAGATTTTAAGTTTAGGTTAGAAGAACGTGTCAGGTTTTCTGGGCGTTCAGATAAAATAACATTGTATTTTAACAACATTTCTGCAACATTTGTATTTGTAGGAATGGTTTTTCAGCGTTACAGTTTTAGGCAGAACTTAAATTAAATTTTCTGGGCGTTTAGATAACAGCCTAAAATAACGTTTATAAACGTTTCAACATTTTTCGGCAACATTTTGGTTTGTAGGATTGTTTTTTGTTAATGTTACAGTTCGTGAATGAACATTCAACTTGTCAAGTTTTCCGGGTGTTCGGATGACTTAAAATAACGTTTATAAACATTAAAACAACATTCGTGCAACATTTCTGGTTGTAGGAACATTTTTTTTTTTTTTGCATATTGCAATTCTAGGACGTTTTGTTCAGGCAACGATTTAAAATAAGATTTATAAACCTTCTGGCAACATTTTTGGTTATAGGAAGGTTTTTTTTTTTTTAACTTCAAGTTGAACAACTTGTCAAGTTTTCTGGGTGTTCAGACAAAAACATTTATAAATCTTCCTACAACATTTTCGGTTATAAGAACATTTTTTTTTAATGTTTTTGCAGTTCTAGAAAGAATGTTCAGCTTTTTCTTTTCTGATGATGCCTTAAAATAGCATTTATAAACATTTCCACAACATTTTGGAAAAAATTTGTCATGTTTCCCGAGTGTTTGGAAAATGACCTACAATAATGTTCAAAAACGTTCCTGCAACATTTTGGCAACGTTTTATTAACGTTACTGTTTAAGGAAGAACGTTTTACTTGTCAAGTTTTCTGGGTGTTTGGACAGTGACTTAACCTTTATAAACTTTCCTACAACATTCCTGCAATGTTTTTGTTTGCACAAACATCACCAGCCCCATTTTTCATAATGTTAGATTTTGCCAAATTGAGAACAATGTAATACTATTAATACTAACTGCAGATGTTTTTTTTTTTTGCAGGAACATAATTTCTAACGTTATTTCTGAATTTGTTAAACGCTTACTGAATGTTTTAATAACGTTAGCTGGAGCTTAGCTTCCTGAGACAGTGCTGTTAGCATGTTTCTCATCTGTGATTTGACTACGGTTTGGTGTTTTCTTATAACTGGTGTTTAGGTGATGCTAAATATTAAGCAAGTGATTTCGTTTCATTTCATATGCAAAATGCTCCAATACAGTTACCATGGTTACAAAAAGGAGAAGGACATAAACGGCCCATTCGTGTACTAATCATAACTTTAAAAAAAAAGTTGAACATTTCATAGCTACAGTGTTCTCGCAACTTTAAGCACTTGTGTGTGTGTATCACATGTTCGCCTTTCTATCTTTTGAAATTTATAGACAATCCAACGTAGCTAGCCTAGTATAAAAAAAAAAACCTAACAAACATGTATATTAATATTATGCTAATGTGAAACTTCTAACATAAGTGTTGTAGCTGGGGGGCAAAAAAAATGTGTCAAAGCCAGAATAAATTGCTTTATATTAATAATATCTATTGCAATAATATGTCTAAATGTGTGTGTGTGTGTGTGTGTGTGAGAGAGAGAGAGAGAGAGAGAGAGAGAGAGAACAATGGAGAGCTAGTGATTGTACATCATTAGCCTTTATGCTTAAATAATGACATGGTTCAATGTGCCTGTCTCTCATGCTGTCCTTTTTTTCTTCTCTCTCTCTCTCTCTCTCTCTTTCTCTCTCTCTCTCTGTTTCTATCTAACCCCCCACACACACACCCCCCCCCCCCCCGTTTGTCATGAAGTGTCCTGAGGTTATGATTGTTATGATTTATATGAGTCTGCTCTGAGATCTCTCTCACTCTCTCTCTCTCTCTCTCTCTGTTCTCCTCTGTCTTCATCTCACTTCATCTCTCTCGTTCCTCCTCTCTCCTCTGATCATTTATACTTGCATCCCCTTAGGCCGATTCCAAGAGTAATAATGAAAGAGATTTAACCCTTCTGTGCTCCATCACTCTGACCCAACACACTATTTCTCTCTCTTCACACAAACATTTATAATTAAAGGTGTGAGGATGAATGAAATAGTTCTACAGTTGAAGAATAAAACACGCCAGGGTGTGCTGTTATGGGAAAATAATCAACGATGGCGTGGTGGGATGAAGCGGAGTTAAAGTTGATTATTTTCCTATAACAGCATGTCGTGAAGTGGTTTATTCCTCTTATACCACAGCAATCTGCCAACGATTCTCATTTCTGATTTATTAATGAAAGGCGCAGCATGCTTTTTATCCGGTTATAGTTGCATTTAATGTCGGTGAAACGAGTTAGTTCCTGTTCTCACTTACGTTATAGCAGCTATAAAGAGTCGTTTCCTCACCAGCCGCTCTTTTTTTCTCTTTCTTGAAGTTAATAAGACAAATAAAAGCAGCTTGCGATGTTAGCGAGAAACTCCTCTGTTCTGAAGATGTCGGAAAACATAAAGTTGCAGCTTTAGCGCTGACACTGGAGACTCCTTCCACAGATCATACCAACAATTACACACGTTTATGTCAAGTGTGCGCTGTACAGAAAGGATAATGTGTTAGAACGAGTGCGTTACTGTACCGTGTAGAACTGAGAACATCTCGATTTAAATGTCGCTGTCGGTGAAATCGAGGCTCTGTGTCGTGAGTGGACGTAGAAAATAAACGGCTCGCCTTGTCGCTCGATGGTGTGAACGTTGGAGAAGACCACAGATCTCAATTCACGACACAAGAAATCTTTTACGATGTAAGATTTTTGTTAGTGAAAAAAAAATCTGGTCAAAAACATAAAAAAACTCCAAAAAAAATCTCCATCCACCTCTCTATCCTCATGTCTATCCTCATCTCCATCCACCTCTCCATCCACATCTCCATCCTCATCTCCATCCACCTCTCTATCCTCATGTCTATCCTCATCTCCATCCACCTCTCCATCCACATCTCCATCCTCATCTCCATCCACCTCTC